>JAUIMM010000433.1:6190000-6790000 GCA_031769625.1 Taudactylus pleione
GGAGCATGTTCGGGGCACTAGTCACTGCATTTTTTTACAAAAATACCGTGACTAGTGTGCGGATGGGATTCGCAGGGGCAGAGCTTTCTCGCAAGCTCTGTCCCTGCAAGGGATTTGTAGTAAATCTCCGTAATATTGCCGGAATTCGCAATGCGAATTCAGTCGGTAATATCACACTACAATCTGCATTACAAGTGCGGATTGTAGTAAATAGAACCCTTAGACAATTGATGGAGGTAGTGTGTCCCCGGTACCAGATCCCGTCTAGATTCCACTTCACTAGGCAGCCAGTGCTCATTAGGGGTACGAAATATACAAAAGCACAACGTCTGCAAAAGCCGAAACCTCTAAACCTCCTACTGCCCAACACCTGTAAAATTCAACCAATTTTGTAGACATCATAGTAAAGGGACCAGGGCGCTGTTAATTAATAGAGGGGAGAGAGTGTTTCGACCCGCACTCCATATAAATTACTGTCGAAATAGCTGTCCTGATGCCCCTGACTGAGTGGCGCTCGTGAACGAAGCCTAACTGGTGATCCATAAGCAACGGTGTCCAGGATGGATTGCCACCTGGCCGGTCACCATCACTTTGGCAAGAATTTTAAAGTGTGTATTTAGCAGGGTAATGGGGTGGTAAGAAGCTCACTGTTGAGGATCTTTACCAGGTTTGGGAATCAAAGTGGTATACAGTATGCTTCATTGAATGAGGTATAACAGGGAGTGTGTCTATGAATCTTTTGAAATAATTCAAATAATGTTGTAAAAGTTTATAATAATCCCCAAATAATGTAAAAGTTTATAATAACCCCCCAAGAAACAGTCCAGCCCCAGGGCTTTGCAGAAGGCTAATGCCGAGACCAAAGCAATGACCTCTCGTAAGGACAGCACCTGAGAGAATGTCCCGCTGAGCCTGTGATCATTTTGGAAGATTAGCTTCAGTAGAAAAGTTGTCTTAAAGGTCTACAGAGGTGGATTTATGAGGGATTTGTGTAACAGGTGTCGAAGCTGGATAATTGGCTGAGACAAGATCAGTTTAAAATTGAAGCGTGCACGACGCTATCTTGCGAATGGCAGCTAGACTCCATTTTAGAAACAAGAATCTACAAGATGCCATTTTGCACCCAGCACCATTTTTAAGTTACAACTCACAAGCTAAGTACAGATGGCAATGTTTTTGATAATCTACCAAGGGCAACTGGAAGAACAGCTTCCTGAGAAAAAGTAAATAGAATAGTCGATGAGTGTTTTTATATACAAATCGGGAATCCCTGTATGCAGACAAGTATAGTTGTGGCAATTGTAATATAATCCAGGCATTGATCTACACAATTGGATTTGTCTGAATCCTAAACAGGTTTTAGTCCCACACCCAGACAGGATGGCCCCAGCTTCACAGCTTGGGGTAACACATTTGCATTCACACAAGAGTCTGGGAGAACAAAGGACTTTTCTTTAGAGCCTGGGAAAGGTGGGGGCTGCTGAGAGAGGGGGGGCGTGTGGAACTATATGGCTCAGCATTCCACACTGCTAGGTGTTCACTTAGTAAGTGAGATTTAAGTGCACCATTTTTCATACACACATTAATACGCACAATTGCGCTGGTAACTAATCGCATATTAGCGAATACATAAGACCTTGTATGAAAACACTGTTTTATTAGCTAAATGCGCACGCATCTGTCCCCAGTTAACTAGCGTCTTTATATCAAACCCCGTATACTCACACATTACATATTCACATACAAGGTTCCATGAGCTTTAAGGTATAAGATTTAAGTTTGTTCATTAAGTATAAATGCTATGAAATAAAGATTGTTTGGTTTTATACATGCTAAGTAAGCCGTGTTTGGTTTTGTACTGATGCGTACTCTTTCAACAGAATTCCGGTATTATCGGTGTGGAGATCGCATCATGCATTCTCAACTTATGGACCGCAGAGACTTCAAGCAACAAAATGTATAATATGAACAACTGTTAGGATGTTGCATGGGGCGGGAGGGCAGAGACCCCCAGTTGTTGGAGGCTGGATTGAGTCTATTTGAATCAGCCTGTTAAACGCTGTGTAACAGATGCTTCCCCCTTGAGGACCAATGGCATCAGCAACAAACTTCTCTACTGTGTTGTCTATTTCTGGGGGGTATATATATGAGTGCTCCAACACTGGGTTCTTAGTCTTCGTGCTGAATGCTGATAGACGAGGGGTTTCTTGCCGATGCCTAACATCTGGTACCGGAAGCGCTGCGTATGTATACTGTACTTGAGTCTGTATAATTCCTTTGCACCGAATTGTGTCTGGATCAATAGCGTGTAACTGACTGTACTTTTACCTGAATAATACTTTGTGCTTTGGAACCACAGATTCCAGGTCTTAAGTCTTTATTTACTGTATGACTGCGTACGCAAATTAGCGTCATCCTTAGAGGTTTATAGGTAGGATATTAGAAGGTATAGGCAGGGGTATATAGAGGTTCTGATCCAGTATCATCACAGGCGTGAAGCAGGGCTAGGATTTCTTTGTATTTAGGGACAGATTCAGCATTGCACACGTGCAATGCTGAACGCAGATTGCCGATTATCGGTAATCTGCGAGCGCGCAGGACCCATTCTGCAAATAGCAGAACGGGTCTTGCATGATCGGACGCAATCTTGATTGACAGGCTCAGGCATTTAATAGGCAGTGCGGGGATGGCCAGCGTTCACGGAAATGGGGGAGTGTCTGCCCTGTTTTCTGGGAGGGGCTGCGCCCGGCCTCTAGACTCCTGTTGCCTACCCATGCTTTAGCTGAGCTGCAGCCACCTCTTCCTTGGAGTCCATCTGGGGGATGCCTTACATCTTAGTTATGTATAGTGGTGGGTGGAGTCAAACACTAGCGAATTGAAAACTGGCTCTCACCGCCTATATAACTCCTTCCCTTCCACCGTAAGCTCAGTCTAATGTTTAACAAAGCCAGAGGAGAGCCACGGAAAGAACTGAGAAACCAGAGACCAACAGGTACCTAGTATGAAAAACCAAGGAAGGGAGGGTCCTTGGCATCCCCCAGATGGCCTCCAAGGAAGAGATGTGACGGTGAGTAAAAATTGTATTTCCTCTATCATCCATCTGGGGGATGCCATTATTTCTGGGATATACCAAAGCAAGCCAATTAAGGGGGGGGGGAGGGGTCAGAACCAAAAGCTCTAAGAATTTTCCGCCCAACACTGGCATCCCTTGCGCCGAATGTATGGAAGCGGCATTTTGTAAAAGGTTGTACGGATGACCAGCTAGCTACTCTGCACAGCTGCTCAACTGAGGCACCATGCCATACAGCCCAAGAAGCCGCGACAGCAAGAGTTGAGTGGGCCCGAATTGAGTCCGGAACCGTCACTTTGGAGGACAAGTATGCCTGCCGAATGACAGAAGTGACTCATCTAGCGATGGACCCTTTTGAGACTGGCCAGACTCTTTTTGTTGAATCAATCAACACAAACAGGGAATCCGTACGCCTCAAAAACGCAGTGTGGTCCAAGTAAATGCATAACGCACAAACCACATCCAACAGTGCTAAGGAAGAAGCTTCAGTTGTCACTGAATTCTGGCAAATAGCCGGAAGGACAATATCTTGGTTAATGTGGAAAGCTGATACCACCTTAGGCAGAAAGAAAGGTTTAGTGCGTAACACCACCCTATCCTCATGAAAAATAATAAGTGGAGCTTTACAGGAAAGAGCAACTAATTCAGATACCCTTCTGGCTGAGGCAATGGCCAAAAGGGAAACAACCTTCAGAGTGAGATATCGCAATTCTCCAGACTCCAAAGGCTCGAATGGTGCCTTTTGGAGAGTCTCCAAAACTAAATTCAAGTCCCAAGGAGGAACCGGTGGTACATAAGGAGACTGTATGCGAAGAACCCTCTGCAAGAAGGTCTGAACTTCTGGAATAGTGGACAATTTCCTTTGAAACAGGATCGATAAGGTCAAAATTTGTCCCTTAAAAGAGTACAATCTCAGACCCTTAATCAACCCCTCTTGCACAAAAGGCAAGAGATGAGACACTCAGAACTTTTTCTGGTTTGAACTTGTGTTGTTCACACCAAGAAATATATTTCTTCCATATCTGATGATAGAGCTGGGAAGTAACTAGTTTACGAGCTTGTATCATGGTTTTCACCACAGACTCTGAAAACCCCTTGGCCCTCAGAATTTCGGATTGAAGAACCATGCCGTCAAAGCCATGTAATGCAAATTGGGGTGACGGCATAGACCCTGAAGCAACAGATCTTGACGCAGACTGTATGGAAAGTCTGCCAACATGTTCTGAAGAACTGCGTACCAATGACGGCATGGCCAGTCTGGAGCCATCAGAATGACCAGCTGTGCCACCTGTCAAATCCACTGAATTACCCTTGGTAACATTACCAGAGGAGGAAAGATGTACCCAAGCTGGAACACCCAAGGTGCTGTTATGGCATCCACCAGAGATGCCTGAGGATCCAGGGACCGAGATCTGTACCTTGGAAGCTTCTTGTTGAGATGAGAAGCCATTATATCTATGTGTGGAGATCCCCATCTAACAACTATTTCTGCTAACACCTCCTGGTGTAATTCAATTTCTCCTAGGTACACACTGTGGCAATTTAAGAAGTCCACCTCCCAATTGTCCACCCTTGGAATGTAAACTGCTGAAATAGCCGGAACAAAATATTCTGCCCAATGAAGGATGTGGGAAGCCTCCCTCATTGCTTGCCAGCTGTGCGTGCCACCCTGCTTGTTTATGTAAGCAACTGCTGTGGCATTGTCAGATTGGATTTGTACGGGTAAATTCATTGGATAGCATTGAGCCTGAATCAATGTATATCGAATTGCCCTTAATTCCAGTATATTGATAGGAAGAGCGGTCTCCTGGAAAGACCAAAGCCCTTGTAACTGTCTGTCCAGAACCACTGACCCCCCACCTGTTAGGCTGGCATCTTGGTGACAATGGTTCAGACCTTTACTGACAATTGGCAACCTTTGTTCAGATTTGCATCCTGCAGCTACCACTGGAGAGACTGCTGGGTCTGTGGTGATAATCTGAACATCTGCCTGTTTCATTGAAGGTCTGGTTTCACCCATCGATGAAGCAATTGGTGCTGTAGAGGTCGGGCGTGAAATCTGGCAAAAGGAACAGCTTTGAATGAAGCCACCAATTTCCCCAATATCTGCATAGCCCTTAGAACAGAGATATGAGAAATCTGTAAAATGGTCCTTATTCTGGGTTGAAGATCCTGGATCTTTGCCTGCGGAAGAAAAACTCTGACACTGGGTGTCAAAGAGAAGACCCAAAAATACCATCTTCTGAGATTAAATTACATTTGATTTGGGAAAGTTGATGATCCAGCCAAATTTCTGGAGCATGTCTAAGGTAATCTGAAGGTGTTGTTGTAATAGAGCACAGGTTCTCAAACTCGGTCCTCAGGACCCCAAACAGTGCATGTTTTGCAGGTCTCCTCACATAATTACTAGTGAAATAGTTAGCTGCACCTGTAGATCTTTTAAAATGTGTCAGTGAGTAATGAATACACCTGTGCACCTGCTGGGTGAGCTGCAAAAAGTGAACTGTGTGGGGTCCTGAGGACCAAGTTTGAGAACCACTGTAATAGAGCTATTGAGGGAGCCCTTAGCAACAAATCGTTCAGATAAGTCAACACATTTATCCCCCCTCTCCCGAGTAGGGGTATCATGTGTGCCATAACCTTTGTAAATACTCTTGGGGGCGGTGGCCAAACCGAATGGCAGAGCCTGAAACTGAAAATGCCAATGACCCACTGCAAACCACAGAAGATGCTGATGAACCCTTCATATCTTCATATAGGAATATGGAGGTAGGCATCCTTGATATCTGTGGAAGCCATAAAATCCTCTTCTTCCATTGAACAAATAATTGACATTATTGACTCCATTTTAAATTCTCCATGTGAAGATGAGCATTTAACCCCCTGAGGTTGAGAATGGGTCGGAATGACCTGTCTGGTTTGTCTACTAGGAAAAGATTGGAGTAGAACCCCAGGCCTTGCTGTAGTACTGGAACCGGAATAGTTACACCGGAGTAGGAAAGCGCAGAAATTGCCTGTATGAGAGCCGCCTTTCTGCAACCATCCACGGAGAGAGGAGTGGAAAATAATATTTTTGGAACAGGCCCCTCCAAATCCAAAATGTAACCCCTGGTGACTATTCGACTTACCCAAAAATCCGGATTGGAAAGAATCCAATTTTTCCAGAACTCCCTCCAGAGAGAACGAGACCCAGTCATGTGGATCTACCTGCTGGCTTAGCAGCAGGCTAACTGGAGCCCGGGGGCCACCCCGTCCCCTAAAGACCCCTCTTCTGGGACCCCTATACGCACCTCAAAAAGCTTGAAAGCTTTCTATGCCTTCATTCCGAAATGAACGAAACCTAGGAGTTTTTGTTTTAGGTGTTTTTACAGGAAGGTAAGGACTTTCTCCTCCTGTAACCAGAGATATAATTTTGGTTAACTCTGGACCAAACAAAGAACTTCCTTCAAAAGGTAATGCCTCTAAGGCATGTGTTGATGCTATGTCTGCCTTTCATGTTTTAAGTCTGGCAGAAACAGCAAAGTCAGAGATATGAGACTGTGGGCCTGATTCAGAGCCGAACGCTCTGACCAGAGCGCTCGCTCTGAATCAGGGCCCTCCTCCCTGAAAATGGAGCGGCCTTATGGACGCTCGCATAGCTATGGGTTACCACCCACAGCTATAGCGAGCGTCCATGACGATGGTCGCGATGGTCAAGACCATCTCGACCATCGGGCTTGCGACGGAGACCCTGCGGTAGGGTCTCGCTGCCGCAAGCCCTGGAGTGATTTTGGCTCTATTAGAGCCAAAATCACTCTCACTGACATCACTAGTGATGTCAGTGGGGCTGGCTTCAGACAGTAGGCATTCCCATGGGAACGCCTCCGTCTGGCAGTCATGCTCCTGGCACGCCCACCAAAGGGGGGCGTGCTGTCAATCAACATCGACAGCACGCCCCCTTTGGTGCGAGACCCGGAGCGATGGAGAGCCCGTCGCTATCCGGGTCTCGCGCATGCGCACGACGGAGCTCCCTCCGTCGTGCGCATGCGCAGTGGGGCAACATCGACCCGCTTGCGAGTGTCCTGCGCTCGCGAGCGGGTCTGAATGACCCCCTGTATCTGAATAGTATCTAATAAAGCATCACCTATATAAGACAGAGCTTCCGAAATGTGATCAGCCAAGGAGTTAGCTTCAGAATCATTCCCTGATCATCTGATTTATCCAAGGACTCATAGCGTTAATCACCCAGGCGCTGGCCAGTATTGGCCGCAGCGATACTCCTGACAAGGTGAATAAAGATTTTAGAACAGCCTCATTCTTTCTATCCGTAGGAGCTTTAAGAGTTACAGACTGAGTAGTGGGAATAACCGTATTCCTGACCAACCTAGCAATAAGAGCATCCACCATGGGTGGAACTTCCCAGTGTTTGGTATCCTCTTCTGAAAAAGGATAAAGACACATTTTTTCGGAATACGAAATTTTGAATCAGGTTTTAACCAGGCTTCTTATAATATTTCCTCAAAATGGGAAAATAAGGTGAAAACCGAAACATGTTTCTTCTTACATTTAAAGAAACTGCGCTAGTCTCTGGCATAGCCACCTCCTGTAACTGCGCTAGTCTGTGGCATAGACGCCTCCTGTAACTGCGCTAGTCTCTGGCATAGCCGCCTCCTGTAACTGCGCTAGTCTCTGGCATAGCCGCCTCCTGTAACTGCGCTAGTCTCTGGCATAGCCGCCTCCTGTAACTGCGCTAGTCTCTGGCATAGCCGCCTCCTGTAACTGCGCTAGTCTGTGGCATAGCCGCCTCCTGTAACTGCGCTAGTCTGTGGCATAGCCGCCTCCTGTAACTGCGCTAGTCTCTGGCATAGCCGCCTCCTGTAACTGCGCTAGTCTCTGGCATAGCCGCCTCCTGTAACTGCGCTAGTCTCTGGCATAGCCGCCTCCTGTAACTGCGCTAGTCTCTGGCATAGCCGCCTCCTGTTACTGCGCTAGTCTCTGGCATAGCCGCCTCCTGTAACGGCGCTAGTCTCTGGCATAGCCGCCTCCTGTAACGGCGCTAGTCCCTGGCATAGCCGCCTCCTGTAACTGCGCTAGTCCCTGGCATAGCCGCCTCCTGTAACTGCGCTAGTCTCTGGCAGAGCCGCCTCCTGTAACTGCACTAGTCTCTGGTATAGCCACCTCCTGTAACTGCACTAGTCTCTGGCATAGCCACCTCCTGTAACTGCACTAGTCTCTGGCATAGCTGCCTCCTGTAACTGCACTAGTCTCTGGCATAACCGCCTCCTGTAACTGCGCTAGTCCCTGGCATAGCCGCCTCCTGTAACGGCGCTAGTCTCTGGCATAGCCGCCTCCTGTAACGGCACTAGTCTCTGGCATAGCCGCCTCCTGTAACGGCGCTAGTCTCTGGCATAGCCGCCTCCTGTAACGGCGCTAGTCTCTGGCATAGCCGCCTCCTGTAACGGCGCTAGTCCCTGGCATAGCTTCCTCCTGTAACTGCGCTAGTCTCTGGCATAGCCACCTCCTGTAACTGCACTAGTCTCTGGCATAGCCGCCTCCTGTAACTGCACTAGTCTCTGGCATAGCCGCCTCCTGTAACTGCACTAGTCTCTGGCATAGCCGCCTCCTGTAACTGCGCTAGTCTCTGGCATAGCCGCCTCCTGTAACTGCACTAGTCTCTGGCATAGCTGCCTCCTGTAACTGCACTAGTCTCTGGCATAGCCGCCTCCTGTAACTAACTGCACTAGTCCCTGGCATAGCTGCCTCCTGTAACTGCACTAGTCTCTGGCATAGCTGCCTCCTGTAACTGCACTAGTCTCTGGCATAGCCGCCTCCTGTAACTGCAGTGTTTCCCTGATCGCATCTATCAGCAGAGAAACTCCTGAATCTGACAGGGAGTCATCCTCCCATTTTGTCATGTCCTCCCAGTCATAATTAAATTCCCCTTCTTCCTGTGAAGAAGTAGCTGAAGCCTCTTATCCAGGAATATCTATAGAAGAATGTGACCGCTTTTTAATGGCTGTGGCCCCTGCAGACGGTGCCATTTTATTTAGAGACTTCGCCACCTGAGTGAGACATCGTCCCATATTTTGGGCCCATCTGGGCTCTTCCAAAGGATCAGCCAAAGGAGGAGCTTGAGCACAGGGGATCATATAATTTTCCTGAAAGTGACGTAATTAACCTATGGTGTCCGCCATAGCGCTAGGCATCACCGACTGTTCAGCCGAACTTCCCGATAGTAAAACCCCAGCACAGAGCGGCCCTTGGTCTGTACCTTTTGGCGATTTTTTCTCACATTTTTTATCCATACTGAGAAAGAAAGACAAGTCTACTCCAAACAGATAGCTACCTAAATTCCCATAAAAAAAGTGTAGCCCTGAATGAATAGAAAAGACAGAGGTTAATGAAGACTTCTATTCACCCATATGTTTAAATGCAAAACCCCCCCCAAAAAACTGGCCCTTAAAGACCAAATTCTTGGCCAATAAACCAAATGTAAAATAAAATGTCACACAAACACACCCCTGTATGTTACTGCCTGACTATCAGCGGCAACAGTGCAGTAACGATACTTATAGTATAATATAAGCAGCCTTTATTTAAAACTAAATAACTGGGGGAGTGGCCGGCCGCAGGGTCCTTCTATGCGACTACACGGGCAGCGGCCTCTACTCACTTCTGTCTCCTGCCTGAAAACTACTTGTGGCCCCGCCTGATGACATCACCGCTGTGCGCCTGCACGTGCTGCGGTGTCCTGGAACCAGCAAGACCCCTCTCTCCTTTAAAAGCAGCAGGATTGAAGCAATGTTGTGCTGAACAGCCCATGGAGGTGTGAGACAAGCTGGCTCTACTGGAACTGTGAGTATTTACAAGCCTCGGCCAACCTGTTCAAAAGCAGTGTGCCGGGAAGCAGTATATGGGCAACAAGATTTTTATACTTTGTAATAAATCTTACCTTTTTGCCTGCTGCACCCTCAGATGTGTGTCTGGAATGGAGAGAGACCCAGGGACCTGGTAGTTTAGTGACTCTGTCAGGGGCCATCTTTAGAGGGGATACAGGTTCACACAAACCTCTAAACTATATAGCTCCCACTCTGTTGGTGCTTGTCGCCTGTCTCCAGAAACTAAGCACCCAAATCCAAAACATTAAAATAAAACCTAACTAAAAGCTAGGACCTATCTAGATAGTGCCTTACTCCAAAGGCATTAAAAACAAGACTGAGCTTACGGTGGAAGAGGAGGGGTTATATAGGGGGGTGGGAGACAGTTTTCAATTAGCTAGTGTCCGGCTTAACCACCACTATACATAACCCAGATGTAAGGCATCCCCCAGATGGATGATAAAGGAACAGCCAGCCATCGGATGGGCATCGGAAAACTGCATCCGATGGCTGGCAACTATCGAATTTCTGGTATTCCATAGAAAAAGTACTTGCATCGAATCGGAAACATCGATGGTTGCCAACCATCGTGCTTCCGATGTCCATTCCTAACAAACAAGCGTTACATCGGCGGCAAGCTGAAGAACACTTAAAGCGGATGGTGGACAGCAGAACACCGTGGCTCACTGCTGTCAGGCAAGAACAGGAAACTGGGGAGCAGATTCTGAGTAGGCCATAGACAAGGCCACGTCTGTCTTTGTGCTATTGCCGCTGCAAAGTCCTTCCCTGGTGTAGACCCATGCGTCCGAATATGCCAGGACGAAGACGCCCAATGTCAGCGTCCCTACACACTGGAATACAGCTTAATGCTTCTTTAGATGCACTATCAAAACTTGCACCTGTTCCATGGTAGGTGCAGTTTCTCCATCCTCCTCTGTAAGCGGCTGTGTGCCCCTGTCTGCAGTCGCTTTCCACGACATGCCGCCAACCCCCCATAAGACACAACACCTACGTGCATCTGTTTTGCTACTCTGTTACCTCTCAGTCACTGTCCAGGAAAGCCCCCTTACATTTCTGCTACTGTGCGTCTAAATGTGTACCACGACTCTGTATGTAAAAAATCGTGAGGCACGCACGGATGAAAAAACATCTGTCATTTGCGTTCGGCTCGGAATCCGGCCCTGAGACTACAGAGGGCACAGGGTCACCACCACCGAACAGATGAAGATTGGAAAGACATGGCCCAGTCTGACGAGTCTGCTGTTACATGCAGGCGGCAGGGTCAGAATTCGGCATATGCAACGCAAGTCCATGGGTCTTTCCTGCCTTGTGGCAATGGCTCTGGCTAGTGTTATTGAAAGAATGGTGTGGGGAACGTGTTCTTGGCACAAATTAAGGACCTTAATACAACTGAGCCTACCTGGGTATTGTTCAGCCCTGCCACAAAAGACCAGCTGACATAATGTCAGTCATTCTCTCGTTAACACAGCTGAGAGTGTTGACGAGGACAAGGCTGGAGATCACTCTGTCATGCTGATTGAGTTAAGCTGCCCACACACATAGCAATATTTTACCCGATCTGGCAGATTCCGACGCATTGGAATGACAGATCGTGTAAAATATGGCTAAATCATGAGTCCCCACTCACGATCACGATGCGTGTCCCCGCTGGTCGCACAGTGCATCTTCAGATCTGCCATGCAGTAGGGCAGATCTGACAATCTACGAGGTGATGCACTATGAAAGTCTGACTGCAGGAGAAATCGTTTGAAGATTGGACACCAAATTGTGTGGAGATCGTGTGCAGAGCTGCCGGGGAGAGTTTCAAGGGAAATCGTACACATCGGCTGATCATGTGCAGATCGCCATGTGTGTGGGCACCTAACAGCAGACTGGAAGCTTTAAAAGGAGGGAGGAGCTTGAAATCATTGTTCTTCCTCTGTTAACCATGGTTACCTGCAAGGAAACACGTGCAGTCAACATTGCTTTGCACAAAAAGGGCTTCACAAGCAAGGATATTGCTGCTAGTAAGATTGCACCTAAATCAACCATTTATCGGATCATCAAGAACTTCAAGGAGAGAGGTTCAATAGTTGTGAAGAAGGCCGCATCAGGGCACCCAAGAACATCCAGCAAGCGCCAGGACTGTCTCCTAAAGTTGATACAGCTGCGGGATTGGGGCATCACCAGTACAGAGCTTGCTCAGGAATGGCAGCAGGCAGGTGTGACTGCATCTTCACGCACAGTGAGGCGAAGACTTTTGGAGGATGGCCTGGTGTCAATAAGGGCAGCAAAGAAGCCTCTTCTCTCCAGGAAAAACATCAGGGACAGACTGATTCTGGAAAAGGTACAGGGATTGGACTGCTGAGGACTGGGGTAAAGTTATTTTCTCTGATGAATCCCCTAGATTGTTTGGGGCATCTGGAAAACGGCTTGTCCGGAGAAGGAAAGGTGAGCGCTACAATCAGTCCTGTGTCACGCTAACAGTAAAGCATCCTGAGAGCATTCATGTGTGGGGTTGCTTCTCAGCCAAGGGAGTGGGCTCACTCACAATTTTGCCTAAGAACACAGCCATGAATAAAGACTGGTACCAAAACACCCTCCAAGAGCAACTTCTCCCAACCATCCAAGAACGGATTGGTGAGGAACAATGCCTTTTCCCAGCATGATGGAGCACCTTGCCATAAGGCAAAAGTGATAACTAAGTGGCTTGGGGAACAGAACATTGAAATTATGGCATGGCCAGGAAACTCCTCAGACCTTAATCCCATTGAGAACTTATGGTCAGTCCTCAAGAGGCAGATGGACAAACAAAACCCACAAATTCTGACAAACTCCAAGCATTGATTAGGTAAGAATGGGCGGCCATCAGTCAGTATGTGGCCCAGAAGATGAGTGACAGCATGCCAGGGCGAATTGCAGAGGCCTTGAAAAAGAAAGGTCAACACTGCTACTATTGACTCTTTGCATAAACTTAATGTAATTGTCATTAAAAGCCTCTGACACTTATGAAATGCTGTAATGTTACCTCAGTATACCATAGTAACATCTGACAAATGGGTCTAATATCAATGAAGCAGCAAACTTTGTGCAAACCAATACTTGTGTCATTCTCAAAACTTTTGGCCATGGCTGTAGAGTCGCCCTACTCTCCCCCCTCTACTCTCTGCAGTCCTAATCCACCTTTCAGTCTCTTCCCATCTCACTTATCGTTCTAGCTCTCTACCTCCTTTTTTTTTTTTGTATCCCCCCCCATTCCTACACTTCTATTTCTCCTTCTCTCCTCTATCCCCCCCCCCATCACTGTCGCTCGACAGACAACTGCGACACTGAAAAATAAAACCTATTTACAGGTAAGTTTAGCCCGTCCCTGCATCAGAATTAGGCTACATGTGCTCTGGGAATTAGAGTAATAATCGTCCAGGTCACCAGCGCGCACTGAGGGCGAGCCTGCAGGAACACAGCGCACACTGAGGGCGAGCCTGCAGGAACACAGCGCACACCGAGGGCGAGCCTGCAGGAACACAGCGCACACTGAGGGCGAGCCTGCTAGAACACAGCGCACACTGAGGGCGAGCCTGCAGGAACACACATGGAACACGGTTTTCTTAGGCAAATAAGTAAATTATTTCAAAAGATTTGTGATCAGAAAACCAAAATGTTTTCAATCTCAGCCTCCTGGAATGTAATAATAAGCGTTAGGAATGTCCTCAGAGAATTCTCTCTGTGTTATAAGGATGGAAAGCGACATGAGCCCCCCACATAGGACAAACACGCATCTGGCGTTCATTAGAGCCCGCTGAATCCGCAGGTCTGAGCAAAGAGGCGTAAAACAGTGCACACAGCTCTAACCCGCCGCTTGCATAAACAGAAGATGCAGGATCAGCGAATCAGAGAGGCCTGCAATATTCTCACCGACCTTTCCTTGCATTGCGCTCTATCCAGAATGCCGCCTGATTGTGGCCCCTGTGTGCAAGAGCCCAGATTCTCCTGTGCCTGTAAATAAAGCAAAAATATTTACCGTATGCGTCATACCCGGGGACCCTGCTATGAAGTCATTTGTCTTTACAATGTTATACACACTTTTCCGTATATAAACAATTATGTTCGTAGTGCATGTCGTTGTAATTGTGTGTTAATGATATCGCCCCCCCCCCCCCCCCCCAAACAAGCAGCACTTCACAGGGGGCGACTCAGTTCTCTGTGACGGCTGCGATAATAGTTCCGGATCGGTATTTTGCTATCACTAATCAACGATTTCGCCTTGCACGTGCATCCTATACAGGCTCACAGGAAAACTTGGCAATGTTGGATTACAGAGATACACTGGATGGGGGTGTGTGTGTGTGTGACACCGCCCCCCTGCTTGTTACTAACCCAGCAGCTTGGCTCGTCCCACAGTCGTGTACTTTTTACAGCCCATTTCGGCTTTCCAGTGTATAAGTACAGGAATGTAATCAGTAGAGGGCCCAGCTGATGCAGCACACTATCTGAGAGAGTGGAACTTGGCCCATTGTAATGCAGATGGGGTGTTTGTGCACAGGGCCGGCTCCAGGGGTCGGAACACGAATGGGGTCCTGGACTAATTACCATAGGCCACGCCCATGTTACATTATTTGCTGGCACGCCTCCAAATAACATCAGGCTGGGGGGAGCCTCACTAGCTGGGCTTCCCCCAGCCCTTTCTCGTCACTTAATGGATGCTGCGCGCAGCATCCATTCAGACTCTGGCACCGCTGTGGGGGTCCCCAACCTCCCGATTTGACCACTTGCGTAGACTTCGGCCCACGGGTGGAACAGTGGGCCAGTACTGTCTTGCTGAAATCAGGATGTTGGGGAGGGGTGCGCCCTCTACGGGTGGTGCCCCTGTGTGACCGCACTGGTCGAACATCCCTAGAGCCAGTCCGGTTTGTGCCTCACATACTGCTGTGGACAGAACAGTGTATTGGACATGAATAGGGCCTTATATCAATGAGTCTGACCAGGTTGTGTTACTGTGTGTAATAGGTAATTCCCACTGTGGGAAATAGTCCCCTGCTGTATATACAAGTGTTTGTGCTCATCAGTGAATACTAGCTCTAAAACCTGATATGTTACTTACAGGATGCGTGATATGACATGTGTAATGTGTGGTAAGGATGCAGGGGGAAGACATCCCCGCTCCCACTGGAATGTACATGCAGCCACAGAACTGTGTTGCTGCTAATATTCCCCACAGAAAACCATAGTCAGCTGAATGGCATGTGACATTGGAAATTACTATAAAGGGTTAATAGTGACTGGTTTTATTGCCCTGATGTGCTAAATCCCCTTGTCAATGTGATGGAGTGGTCTTCGTTCCATAAGGGGTTTGGCTCCCAGATGGGTCCTTATACAGGTATAATCTTCATCTTCCTGAAATAAAACATCTTGTAAACAGATCAGAGGTGGATTTATTACTGGGGAAAGATCACTTCTGGGCCTTCGTTTTTTGTGGATGTATTTTTATTATTTTACAAAATTTTCTTTAGATGAACACAGATTGCAAAAGTTCAAAATACATTTATGAAAGTGTAGACCGGATGAATATACATATACTGATGATGTTGCATTCAAATGAATATTCTGCCCGTAACATGGTTTCACTGAATTCACAAACACATTGCTAATAACAAAATTAAATAAAATCCCAAAATTTACAGATGTGAACAAAATATTCTCTGTATAATGCTGTGTAATGTGTGCGCTATATAAATAACATAATAATAATTTACAGATGAGATCATGCAGAGACAGCGATCGCCTGACGCAGCACTATTACAGCCTGGACAAGTGCACAATTATCCTAGTTATTACTGCATTGAACGACTAGCAAACACATGCCTCCATTAACAAGGGAGAGCCGTTGTACCTCTATGCATTTTGGGAGAACCGCAGTGCCAGCATGCTGGGGCAGGCTTGCTAGTAGTTGCAGTCCGTCCATAAAGAACAATATTATCTGTCCTTTTACCATTAACCCCGCACCCAATCCCACCAGGGGTAGTTCTTCCAGAGGGAGAGGGGGGGGGAACATACAATTTTATTTATGGGGTCCCGACTTTGAGGATTGGCAGCCCTGGGCTGACCAGTTTGGGGCTGGTTAATGTTATGGTAGAGGGACCCTGTGCTCTAAGTGTCCCTGTTATGGTGTTATGCCCCCTGGCTGGTTTTATAGGAGAATGGGGGGTACCCTACGCAGATTTATCCCCCTCTTTTTTCCCATACCAGCAGAGTATTCTAAAGTTGATTTTCTTTAGTCACAGTCTGTTTGTAACACGGCCGGATTCAATGACCGGCAATGTTATTGCCGATATTTCGGTGATATTATTACACATGTGATATTTTAAAATCGCTGATTTTGAGAAATGGGGAAAAATGTGCAAAATCCCTATTTTTAGGTAACAATGTGGGGATTTCTTTCAGAACCCTTTGGACAGCCCCACTAATGATACTGTAGCAATTTTTTTTATAATTAAGTTGCGTACTTTGGTGAAAATCGACCACTGAAATTTCGGTCAAATTTTTTTTTTTTTTCCGTGACAAATGCATTTAATGTATTGGGTCTGGTATTTCGGCTGTAAGGATGCGTCAAGTGTTTTAAACATCGAATGTGGCTGGCGCAGGCGATTTTTTTTTTAGCGGTTTTGAATAACTACCAGCACCAGCCACGTGCGATAAATAAAACACCTGACGCATCCTTACAGCCCTCCGAAATACCAGACCCTATACTTTAAACGCATTTTTTCACAAAAAAATAATTTACCAAAATTTCAGCGGTCATTTTTCGCCAAAGTGCGCAGCTTACAATTTTTTTTCCCCCTAAAGTATCATTAGGGGAGCTGTCCAAAGGGTTCTGAAAGAAATCACACATTTTTAACCGCAAAATAGGGTTTTTTCACATTTTTCGCCACTTTTTTGGCAAAAATCGGCCGTTTTTTTTTCACAGTCGTTGGTGAAATAGGTCGATCAGTCGGCCGATTTCGCCAACGACGGCAAAATTGTCCGATTTCGCCTCTAATTCAATTCCCCCCAGTCGGAAAATCACCCAGAAAGCCAAAACAACCTTTAGTAAATGTACCAGTCTGTGTGGGATCACCTGGAATGATACAAGACGACGTGTAATGTTTTATCATATGCACAATTGTCACTTATCAGCAGTTCCTGTATTTATTGTACTTGGTAGCAGAACTCGCCATCGTTCTCCAGCCCACACTGCGCTACGTTGGATTAGCGCATTGGAAGGCTTATGTAGACCTAACTTTCCCTAGGACTCTTCTATAAAGTTTTTAGATCACCAAGGGGTCTATTTACTAAGCCTTGGAGGGAAATTAAGTGAACGGAGATAAAGTACCAACCAACCAGCTCCTGTCATTTTTCAAACACAGCCTGTGACATGGCAGTTAGGAGCCGATTGGCTGGTACTTTATCTCCATACAAGGCTTAGTAAATAGACCCCCAAATCACCAGTGCAGCCAGACACAGGCAGCTCTATGGGGTAGATTTATTTAACCTTCCAAAGAGGACAATTTGAGGTGTCGCCCCAGTTCAACCAATCAGATTCTAGTTATCATTTTACAAAACATACTAGATAGACGACAGCTATAATCTTATTGGTTGCCTTGGAAAACGCTGACAACTGTTCTCTTTAGAAGCTCTGATACATCTCCCCATATAGGTCAGACAAAGCCACTTGCTATTAATGGGTTATTGCAGCCGGTCAGCCATTGCCTCTTCATTAATACAGTAGCGCTGCTTAGGAGAGGTCTAAACATAGATCACATACATTTAAAAGGTAATAACATGAGACATTATACAAATATAAAAGTACAATATGGCCATTGCTTGTCATTTTAAGCATAAATAAACCCTCCTACAATATTGGTATTATAAAACTGCATTGTTTGACTACTGTAATTGGGTTAAAACATGGATACTCCTATCTCCGAGAGTTCCCCAATTTTGCATCATAATGAGCAGTGATAGATGAGCTATAAATAATTGTTTTTACTTAGGAAAATAAAGTCCAACTAAATTATTGCATAGAAACGTTCTTGTCTTCCATTTAAAAATCGGCATTTGCAGCAGCAGATACATACATGTAGAAATGACATTAAACTGCATTTGGTATGATATAGAATTGTTACTCGTGCACGCTATAATTGTAGCATGATTTGGTCTGTGTGTGTGTGTGTAAGGCTGAAGAACAGACATTTCAATATGACACCGGCAAAACCGCCAATCATAAAACAACGACATTGCATTATATAATATTTTATCTTAGAAATACGCAAGACTGGGAGGCTGTCATTCTGCGGCAGCACCAAAAGAGGGCGCCAGTGAGGTCACAGGTTCCCAGGGAATTAATGCATTCACATGGAGCAAACAGACAGCCACCTCTACGCAAAAACAAATTTGTTATTCTGCAATCTTGTTATCTATTAACTACCACTTTTACATATCACAGACACTGGTGCGGTAAATATAGCTACTGCGGGAAAACCAAACTGTGCGCACAATAGTAGTATCACAACAGTATAAAGCAATGCAAAAGGTAGATCAATGGGACATATCTACACACACCAATGCCTTGTTCATTCAGCTTATACTCATGTAGAACCAAATCAAATAATGAGTTACACACTAAAGCCCCCAACCCTAGTATATCATTATGTAGAAAAGATCACCTGAACGTGTATCAGGGGAGCTGCCGCTGTACCTCTGCATAACACTCAGGGACAAGATCTGACTGTATCAGGGGAGCTGCCGCTGTACCTCTGCATAACACTCAGGGACAAGATCTGACTGTATCAGGGGAGCTGCCGCTGTACCTCTGCATAACACTCAGGGACAAGATCTGACTGTGTATCAGGGGAGCTGCCACTGTACCTCTGCATAACACTCAGGGACAAGATCTGACTGTGTATCGGGAGCTGCCGCTGTACCTCTGCATAACACTCAGGGACAAGATCTGACCGTGTATCAAGGGAGCTGCCGCTGTACCTCTGCATAACACTCAGGGACAAGATCTGACCGTGTATCAGGGGAGCTGCCGCTGTACCTCTGCATAACACTCAGGGACAAGATCTGACCGTGTATCAAGGAAGCTGCCGCTGTACCTCTGCATAACACTCAGGGACAAGATCTGACCGTGTATCAGGGGAGCTGCCGCTGTACCTCTGCATAACACTCAGGGACAAGATTTGACCGTGTATCAAGGGAGCTGCCGCTGTACCTCTGCATAACATTCAGGGACAAGATCTGACCGTGTATCAAGGGAGCTGCCGCTGTACCTCTGCATAACACTCAGGGACAAGATCTGACTATCAGGGGAACTGCCGCTGTACCTCTACATAACACTCAGGAACAAGATCTGACTGTGTATCAGGGGAGCTGCCACTGTACCTCTGCATAACACTCAGGGACAAGATCTGACTGTGTATCGGGAGCTGCCGCTGTACCTCTGCATAACACTCAGGGACAAGATCTGACCGTGTATCAAGGGAGCTGCCGCTGTACCTCTGCATAACACTCAGGGACAAGATCTGACCGTGTATCAAGGGAGCTGCCGCTGTACCTCTGCATAACACTCAGGGACAAGATCTGACCGTGTATCAGGGGAGCTGCCGCTGTACCTCTGCATAACACTCAGGGACAAGATCTGACCGTGTATCAAGGGAGCTGCCACTGTACCTCTGCATAACACTCAGGGACAAGATCTGACCGTGTATCAAGGGAGCTGCCACTGTACCTCTGCATAACACTCAGGGACAAGATCTGATTGTGTATCAGGGGAGCTGCCGCTGTACCTCTGCATAGCACTCAGGGACAAGATCTGACTGTATCAGGGGAGCTGCCGCTGTACCTCTGCATAGCACTCAGGGACAAGATCTGACTGTATCAGGGGAGCTGCCGCTGTACCTCTGCATAACACTCAGGGACAAGATCTGATTGTGTATCAGGGGAGCTGCCGCTGTACCTCTGCATAGCACTCAGGGACAAGATCTGACTGTATCAGGGGAGCTGCCGCTGTACCTCTGCATAGCACTCAGGGACAAGATCTGACTGTATCAGGGGAGCTGCCGCTGTACCTCTGCATAACACTCAGGGACAAGATCTGACTGTGTATCAGAGGAGCTGCCGCTGTACCTCTGCATAACACTCAGGGACAAGATCTGACTATGTACAAAGCTGTCCGACAGGGGCGGTCGGCCCTGGGCCCCCACATACAGAGGGCCCCCACACAGGGTCGATGTGACAACAGGTGCCGGCGGCACATGTTTACCGGGAGGAGGGCGCTCTGCAGCTGCATCAGCTTGGGGCAGGGTGGTAGTGTGGATGGCACATAAGTGCTGTCCGCACTACACAGCACAAACACACAGCCGCCGGCAGCTGTGCGTTTGTTTTAGCAGCCGATGAGAGTCACACAGACTCTCATCGGCTGCTGCTCCCACTGCCGAAGCCTCCATCTTCCGGCTCTCGCAGTGGCTGATGGAAGATTTCCCATCATGCAGAGCGGGCCGGCCCGGGAGGACGCCAGACGGAAGAACAGACGACAGAGTGGAAGTTGTTTTTTTTTTTTTGTGTGTCTGGGGGGGTACTACTACTAGGGGCACTGCAGGGGGGGTACTACTTCTAGGGGCACTGCAGGGGGTACTACTACTAGGGGCACTGCAGGGGGTTCTACTACTAGGGGCACTGCAGGGGGTACTACTACTACTAGGGGCACTGCTAGGGGCGTACTACTACTAGGGGCACTGCAGTGGGTACTACTAGGGGCACTGCAGGGGGTACTACTACTACGGGCACTGCAGGGGGCGTACTACTACTAGGGGCACTGCAGGGGGTACTACTACTAGGGGCACTGCAGGGGGTACTACAAGGGGCACTGCAGAGGATACTACTACTACAAGGGGCACTGCAGGGGGTACTACTACTACTAGGGGCACTGCAGGGGGTACTACTACTAGGGGCACTGCAGGTGGTACTACAAGGGGCACTGCTGGGGGCGTACTACTACTGGGAGCACTGCAGGAGGTACTACTACTAGGGGCACTGCAGGAGGTACTACTAGGGGCACTGCTGGGGGCGTACTACTACTGGGAGCACTGCAGGAGGTACTACTACTAGGGGCACTGCAGGGGGTACTACTACTAGGGGCACTGCAGGGGGTACTACTACTAGGGGCACTGCAGGTGGTACTACAAGGGGCACTGCTGGGGGCGTACTACTACTGGGAGCACTGCAGGAGGTACTACTACTACTAGGGGCACTGCAGGGGGTACTACTACTACTAGGGGTACTACTAGGGGCACTGCAGGGGGTACTACTACTACTAGGGGTACTACAAGGGGCACTGCTGGGGGCGTACTACTACTAGGGGCACTGCAGGGGGTACTACTACTACTAGGGGTACTGCAGGGGGTACTACTACTACTAGGGGTACTGCAGGGGGTACTACAAGGGGCACTGCTGGGGGTGTACTACTACTAGGGGTACTGCAGGGGGTACTACTAGGGGCACTGCTGGGAGGACTACTACTGGGGGCACTGCACACTGCTGGGACTACTACTGTGTGCAGTATACAGCATAGTGTGGGGGACACAGCATAGAGGGGGATTACTACTAGGGGTACTCCTGGGGGGGACTAATGTTGAGTGGGGACTGCTACTGGGGGCACGGCTGGGCTGGGCTCGACTATGTGTGGCTTGAAGGGGCCCCCACAAACTTAGTTGCCCTGGGGACCCCACAAACCTTAATCCGGCCCTCCACAGGACTGACGGTATAGGAAACATTTACATGATAGCTGCTCATACCTGCCCCACAGACAGCCCGTGGCCCTCCTGCCCCACAGACAGCCCGTGGCCCTCCTGCCCCACAGACAGCCCGTGGCCCTCCTGCCCCACAGACAGCCCGTGGCCCTCCTGCCCCACAGACAGCCCGTGGCCCTCCTGCCCCACAGACAGCCCGTGGCCCTCCTGCCCCACAGACAGCCCATGGCCTCCTGACAGCTGCCTAGATGCCTGGGAAACCTTAAAGAGCAAAACTACATTTCCCTACTTCAGGCCAAAATTATAAAGGAGATAGAGCTTCTCCAACTTCTTTAATGAGCCGAAGCATTTTATTTATTTATTTATATTTTTATATATATACGCACACACACATTTTGTTGATAGGCTTCAGTCTCCTAGGTAACAGAGTAAAAGTATCACGTTATGTGGGTTTAGCTGCCCTTTAAGTCCATTACTACCGTAGGTGCCTGGGAAGATAGAATCTATAAACTTAATTCGCTACTTTGGCGATAGTCTGACGCAGATTCCTTTCATGAGTAAAGGTGTTAGAAACTCAACATTTTGGATTTAAATTAAGAGCAAAAAATAGAAAGTAACCAAAAGTCCGGGTCAAACTCTAAAACCCCAGCGTTTACAGCACAGGGGCGCAGGGCATTTCCGGAAGCCCAGTCCTCTGAACAGCAGCAGGAAGACCATGGGATCTCTCGCTCGCTCTTCTCATTAAATTAAGAAATATTCAGTTAACAAATAATTTAGGATATATATATATATATTTTTTTTAACAACAAACTTTTGTAATCCCTTTAAAAATCTACCTCTAGCCGTCATCTTTGTGTAAATCCCTAATTAAGCGCACGGACTCGCACACTGAGGGCTAACGGCCGTCTGGCCCTGATGTTGCTGCTCTCTGGATGTGCCCTTCCAATCTTCTACCATCTTACAGGGTTCCACCAACTCTCTTGAATCCGCTGTTATACTTCTACAGCAGAATGTCCTACAATGTACTATCACCATTATAGAATAATACCAGCAACGCACGGAGAGCCAGAGACAGAAACCTGAAGCGTCAGATGCGGAATAACGGTATCCATGGGCAACACAGGACCATTGGCGCAGTCTGGCGCGCTCACGGTAAGTGCGCTAGGTTTAATAAAGATCTATTCCTTCTAAAATCATCACTGCCTCTAAAGTTGTAGCGGAAAAAGGGAAATACAGGTATTAACTAGCCAATAACGTCACTTTTAGTGAAGTAGAAAATTGATTCCGCTTGCTATATGCTATATCGTATCGTATCGCCCCCGTCGCTCACAGACACAGAATGATGGATATGGCAGCGAGGAGTGGCGCAGAGAAGCAACTAAGACCAGTAACGTAACCGCCTGACCTACTGTTTGTGCTTATACCATGAGAACTACAGTAGGTACATACAGGAGCCAGGCCCCCTCTGTGCGTGATCCCCAGTCAGTGGGTGGGGGCGCCTAGGCTGTGTCTGCATGCAGTAAAACAGAGATCTCTTGCCGTGTTCTGTCCACAAGAGGGGTAAAGCCCTGGTTACAATCTTCTAGTGCTGGAAATGTCTGGTTGGATCACCTCGATGGCATCGGAAGACGGAAGCTGCGCCCGCTATTTTATGTTCTTCAGCAGGGCTGTGCGAGCGTTCACCACCGCCTTGAAAGCATCCTCGCTGCCCGGTGCCACACATTTGTCGGGGTGAAGGAGCACCGCCAGCTTGCGATAAGCTTTGTTCACCTCCTCCCTGAGAAGAACAAAAGATTTTTGTATTTTTTTTCTTAATTTTAAAACAGACTGACATCATGTAACGAGGTGACTGCACAAAGCATTTACTGGCAGATTACATCTGAGCACAGCCTTGGCTGAGGGGCTTGGGGCTGGTAGTGATGGCCACTTGGGGGCACTGGGCCCGATTCAGAGCCGCTCGTTCGCTCTGAGCGATGTTCGCACAACTGCACACGCGTATGGGTCGTAATGCGCATGCGCAAACCAGTCATTGCGGTCGGAAATCGTGCGCTCGCAAAACAGCGAGGGGCTGCTAATTTGATTGACAGAATGTACCGGTGCTTGAAAACGGGGGAGTGGAGATCCGAACACAGGCGTGCCAAACGGTCAAAAGGGCGTTTAATGGGAGTGCATAATTAGTAAAGGAGCGTCATCGACCACGTCACTTGGTTGTCTTTTAGCCTGAACTGCTCGCAGTGATAGCCTTTCGATGTACCCGATTAATGTAATAAATAGCGGAGATGACGTGTGATGCGAACGGCAAAGGGGCGTCTTTACAAAATAGAGAGCGGATTTTTCGTTCGGTCGCTCAGACATAGAGGCGTCAAAAAAACGCAAAGAGCGAGCGCTCAATTTAAATAGCCGGCCCCTTTTTTGCAACGACCGTCCGCAAATATCGTCTGGCTCTGAATCAGGCCCACTGTGACCCTTGTGGTAGGGTCTCGTCTGCCGCAAGCCCCAGAGAGCTTCCGGCTCTAACAGAGCCGGTTGCTCTCCCACTGACATCACTGGTGATGTCAGTGGGGCCGACCACAAACGGCAGGCATTCGTTTGGGAACGCCTCCGTTTGTGAAGCCAACCCCCTGCCACGCCTACAAAACGGGGCGAGCTGTCGATCACCATCGACAGCCGCCCCTTTTGTTGTGAGCCCCCGGAGCGAGAGAATTTCTCTCTCGCTCCGGGGCTTGCGCACGCGCAGTGCGGCCACTGCGCATGCGGGGAGCCCAACATCGACCCGCTTGCCAGCACTCAAGCGCTTGCGAGCGGGTCTGAATGAGACCCACAGTGGGAACTGTCAAAAGATGACGCCCCCCCCCCCCTTTATCTATCTGTGTCCAGCGTCCGTGCATCACCACACGCATTGTGCTCTCAGGATTAGATATGAGTGCATGTAACTAGCACACGCTGTGATTACATTACTCGCTGCATCCCCCCCATCAGACTGTACGGGAATAACACTGTGTACCTGGTGGCCCCCGGCTTTACCCCCAGCATGTCCCAGCTGTCCTTGCTGCTGCGAATCCGCCGTATGGTATCTGCCTGCTCTTTGGTGAAGCCGATATTAATGGCCGACATCGGCCTCTTCCCCCCGTTGTCACACAAGTCCACAATGGCGGAGTAAAAGGCCTTAGAGCAAGAGATACATTAATGGACCTCGTTACAAGAAAGCAGATCTTACACGTACGTAGCCGATGGGCTGAGAGGGATTACACAGCCTTACCTGGAACATCTCATTTATTCCTTCACCGCTCTGCGCCGAGGTTTCGAAATACAGAAATCCCCGGCTCTCTGCCCAGAGACGCCCCTCGCTCTCATCCACGCAGCGATGCTTGGTACAGTCAATCTGTAAGAGGACAGAGCACAATGTATGCACTAGGTTCTATGAAGGTAAAGCCAAGCTAATATGACCTGGGCACTGCTAGTTCTCAGACTGACACACACCAGCCAATCCTGCGTCATGACCCAGGAGGTGAAAGGACTGGATTGGCTTGTGGGAAAGCAGCTCTGATTGGCTGTTTGCATATTGACTGCACGTGGGCAGCGAGAAAACTTCATTGTATCGATCTAGTTAATTCATACACCAAGTTACAGTGCATCCGGAAAGTATTCACAGCGCTTCACTTTTTTCCACATGTTGTTATGTTACAGCCTTATTCCAAAATGAAATAAATTAATTTTTGTCCTCAAACTTCTACACACAATACCCCATAATGGGGTTATATATGTAATCCATTTGTTCTACTCCCCTATGAGGTTTTTTTTTTTTAATAAGATTATTCAATGTAAATGTGTAATGAATCTCTATAATTTGCACTGCTTTGTTTTATATATTTTTTTTTTATTGACTTTCCTGGCATTGCAGGAGCGCCCTCACACTAACGCTGCATTTTCCTTTTGTTTAAAGCTTGTCCCCGACCCTCGCGCACCTTGTTTGCGCAGACCACAAAGACCACGTTCTCGATGTTCCCCTGTGAACCCAGTTCCTGTTTCATCTCTGCTAACCAGGCATCGAGACTGTCAAAGGACTCCTTCAGGCCGACGTCGTACACCAGTATGACCCCCTGGGTGTCCTTGTAGAACTCGTTGCGGACCTTCAAAAACGGGACGTAAACCGGATTAGGAGCATAAAAATAGCACAATGGGTTGTTCCACAGGAATCTATAGCTGTTACTGTGGCTCTGGTCACGGTAAAGGGGAGTTGGGGACAGGACAGGACAGAGCGGGGGGGGGGGGGGACAGACAGATAATACTAGTAATGGCAATTAGTATAACAGTATAATCCCTCCACAAAGAACTGAAACTTCCCAAGAGGACACAGTATAAGGATGTCTCCCAGTTTTGATGAACCTCCGTGTGGCTGCATTACAGGGCGATCTGCAGACTAGGTCATTTCATAATGAGGATCTATTAAACATTAGACACTGTATCTGGGTACAGACTGCTCCATTCTCCTCATACATTCATTGAGATAACATGACTTTTCTGTACCTCGTAGAAGAACGCATGGCCCGCCATGTCAAATATATTAACTTTGATTTCTCGCTCTCTTATTTGTACTCTGAAAAGAGAAAAATGAGAAGATCATGGTTACGTTCATCAATGGTAACCGCACGTTTATAGCACCAGTGCTGCCGGTCACACGCTGATTAGTAATCTCCTGCACCCAGCATACGGTATGGCTGCAGTCCTCTGCTGTGTACAGAGGGCCTGATTCAGACCCGCTCGCGAGCGCTGAGCGCTCGCAAGCGGGTCGATGTTGGCCCAGTGCGCACGACGGAGGCGGCTCCGTCGAGCGCATGCGCGAGACCCGGATAGCGCTCTTTGGTGGGGTTGCCGGGGGCATGGCTGGCCAGACGGAGGCGTTCCCATGGGAACACCTACCGTCTGGGGCCGGCCCCACTGACATCACTAGTGGTGGGAGTGATAGAGCCAAAAGCACTCCAGGGCTTGCGGCAACGAGACCCTACCGCAAGGGTCTCGTCGCAAGCCCGATGGTCGCGATCAGGGCCGGTTCTAGACATTGTGGAGCTCAGGGCGAAAGTTCACAGTTGCGCCCCCCCCCCAAAAAAAACAACCACCAACAAACAACTTTTTGTAGATAACGTTCCTCTGCACACGCTGAAAGCACACGCGCTTCCGGAAAGGGGGCATGTCCTTGCGGAACACCCCCAATTCATCAAACTGTGGGCCGTGCCCAGCACTTATGAAGGTGCTAGGCTTCCCCCAAGCTCTCCCCTCGTGGTGAATAATTGCCATGTGCAGTAATGCAGTAGTGCTATCTGCTGCAGCGGCTCCACGGATCTATGGGAGAGATGTCATGATTTCAGGACGTCCCTCCCATAGTGCTCTATGCGGGAGCCGGAGCTCTGGAGTGAGCTTCGGCTGCCTTTGCAGGGAGGGAGCCAGGTGCCCACTGATAACAAACATCAAGGGGCGCCCGGCAATGCGGGGGGGACCGGCGCTGTTATTTTTTTTATTATGGGATTTTTTTTTTCACTTCAGGGGACTCAGTGGCGCCCTCTAGGGGCCGGCGCCCCGGGCGACTGCCCTGTTAGCCCACCCCTAGAACCGCCACTGGTCGCAATGGTCTTGACTATGGCGACCATCTTCCTGGCATCTCGCTATAGCTGTGGGTGGTCACCCACAGCTCTACGAGCTGCCAGGCGGCCGCTCTAAAAATTCAGAAGGACGGCCCTGATTCAGAGCGAGCGCTCTGTCACAGCGTCCGGCTCTGAATCAGGGCCAGAGTACAGTCACTCACGTCAGGGGAGAGCTCACCCATACATCCACTCTATCAGCTATAACTCCTACCAGCAAAAGGTTCAAATCTCAAAACTCCAAGAGAAATGGGCTCATTAGATTCCCAATGATTGCCCTCAGTTACAGCACCTTTTCCTCTGGGTCCCATCAATGCAGCAGGTGATGTATCAAGCAGTGATAAAGTGTGGTGAAGTGAGCCAGGGACTTCTGCCACACATGTAACATATGGCGGAGTGCGGCTTATACAGACACATGACAGGGGACTCCGCCATATGTTACATGTGTGTCAGTGTGGCAGGAGTGATGGAGGACGTGTGGCTTATACAGACACAAGACATGGGACTTCTGCCACACTGACATACATGTAACAAATGGACGTGCGGCTTATACAGACACATGACATGGGACTTCTGCCACAATGACACACATGTAACAAATGGCGGAGTGATGGAGGACGTACGACTTACACAGACACATAACATGGGAATACTGCCACACATGTAACACATAGCAGAGTGATTGAGGACATGCGGCTTATACAGACACATGACATGGGACTTCTGCCACACTGACACACATGTAACATATGGCGGAGTGACCCCGGACGTGTGGCTTATACAGACACATGACACGGGACTTCTGCCACACTGACACACATGTAACATATGGCGGAGTGACGGAGGACGTGTGGCTTATACAGACACATGACATGGGACTTCTGCCACACTGACACACATGTAACACATGGCGGAGTGACGGAGGACGTGTGGCTTATACAGACACATGACATGGGACTTCTGCCGCACATGTAACACATGGCGGAGTGACGGAGGACGTGCAGCTTATACAGACACATGACATGGGACTTCTGCCACACTGACACACATGTAGCACATGGCGGAGTGATGGAGGACGTGCCCCTTATACAGACACATGACATGGGACTTCTGCCACACTGACACACATGTAACATATGGCGGAGTGACGGAGGAAGTGCGGCTTATACAGACACATGACATGGGACTACTGCCACACTTGTAACATATGGCGGAGTGACCCCGGACGTGCGGCTTATACAGACACATGACACGGGACTTCTGCCACACTGACACACATGTAACATGGCGGAGTGATGGAGGACATGCGCCTTATACAGACACATGACACAGGACTTCTGCCACAATGACACACATGTAACAAATGGCGGAGTGGCGGAGGACGTGCGGCTTATACAGACACATGACATGGGACTTCTGCCACACTGACACACATGTAACACATAGCAGAGTGATTGAGGACATGCGGCTTATACAGACATGACATGGGACTTCTGCCACACTGACACACATGTAACATATGGCGGAGTGACGGAGGACGTGTGGCTTATACAGACACATGACACGGGACTTCTGCCACACATGTAACACATGGCGGAGTGACGGAGGACGTGCGGCTTATACAGACATATGACATGGGACTTCGCCATATGTTACATGTGTGTCAGTGTGGCAGAAGTCCCGTGTCATGTGTCTGTATAAGCGGCACGTCCTCCATCACTCCGCCATATGTTACATGTGTGTCAGTGTGGCAGAAGTCCCATGTCATGTGTCTGTATAAGCCGCACGTCCTCCGTCACTCAGCCATATGTTACATGTGTGTCAGTGTGGCAGAAGTCCCTTGTCATGTGTCTGTATAAGCCGCACGTCCTCAATCACTCCGCCATATGTTACATGTGTGGCAGAAGTCCCATGTCATGTGCCTGTATAAGCCACACGTCCGGGGTCACTCCGCCATATGTTACATGTGTGTCATTGTGGCAGAAGTCCCGTGTCATGTGTCTGTATAAGCCGCACGTCCTCCATCACTCCGCCATATGTTACATGTGTGTCAGTGTGGCAGGAGTGATGGAGGACGTGCGGCTTATACAGACACATGACACGGGACTTCTGCCACAATGACACACATGTAACATATGGCGGAGTGACCCCGGACGTGTGGCTTATACAGGCACATGACATGGGACTTCTGCCACACATGTAACACATGGCGGAGTGACGGAGGACGTGCGCCTTATACAGACATATGACATGGAACTTCTGCAACAATGACACACATGTAACACATGGCGGAGTGACCCCGGACGTGCGCCTTATACAGACACATGACAAGGGACTTCTGCCACACTGACACACATGTAACATATGGCGGAGTGACGGAGGACGTGTGGCTTATACAGACACATGACATGGGACTTCTGCCACACTGACACACATGTAACACATGGCGGAGTGACGGAGGACGTGTGGCTTATACAGACACATGACATGGGACTTCTGCCGCACATGTAACACATGGCGGAGTGATGGAGGACGTGCCCCTAATACAGACACATGACATGGGACTTCTGCCACACTGACACACATGTAACATATGGCGGAGTGACGGAGGAAGTGCGGCTTATACAGACACATGACATGGGACTACTGCCACACTTGTAACATATGGCGGAGTGACCCCGGACGTGCGGCTTATACAGACACATGACACGGGACTTCTGCCACACTGACACACATGTAACATGGCGGAGTGATGGAGGACATGCGCCTTATACAGACACATGACACAGGACTTCTGCCACAATGACACACATGTAACAAATGGCGGAGTGACCCCGGACGTGCAGCTTAAACAGACACATGACATGGGACTTCTGCCACAATGACACACATGTAACAAATGGCGGAGTGACCCCGGACGTGCAGCTTAAACAGACACATGACATGGGACTTCTGCCACACTGACACACATGTAACACATGGCGGAGTGATGGAGGACGTGCGCCTTATACAGACACATGACACAGGACTTCTGCCACAATGACACACATGTAACAAATGGCGGAGTGACCCCGGACGTGCGGCTTATACAGACACATGACATGGGACTTCTGCCACACTGACACACATGTAACATATGGCGGAGTGACGGAGGACGTGTGGCTTATACAGACACATGACATGGGACTTCTGCCACACTGATACACATGTAACACATGGCGGAGTGACGGAGGACGTGCGGCTTATACAGACACATGACATGGGACTTCTGCCACACATGTAACATATGGCGGAGTGACGGAGGACGTGCGGCTTATACAGACACATGACACGGGACTTCTGCCACACTGACACACATGTAACATATGGCGGAGTGACCCCGGACGTGTGGCTTATACAGACACATGACATGGGACTTCTGCCACACATGTAACACATGGCGGAGTGACGGAGGACATGCGCCTTATACAGACATATGACATGGGACTTCTGCCACAATGACACACATGTAACATATGGCGGAGTGACCCCGGACGTGTGGCTTATACAGGCACATGACATGGGACTTCTGCCACACATGTAACACATGGCGGAGAGACCCCGGACGTGCGCCTTATACAGACACATGACATGGGACTTCTGCCACACTGACACACATGTAACATATGGCGGAGTGACGGAGGACGTGTGGCTTATACAGACACATGACATGGGACTTCTGCCACACTGACACACATGTAACACATGGCGGAGTGACGGAGGACGTGCAGCTTATACAGACACATGACACGGGACTTCTGCCATACTGACACACATGTAACACATGGCGGAGTGACGGAGGAAGTGCGGCTTATACAGACACATGACATGGGACTTCTGCCACACATGTAACATATGGCGGAGTGACCCCGGACGTGCGGCTTATACAGACACATGACACGGGACTTCTGCCACAATGACACACATGTAACAAATGGCGGAGTGACCCCGGACGTGCGGCTTATACAGACACGACAGGGGACTTCTGCCACACTGATACACATGTAACACATGGCGGAGTGACGGAGGACGTGCGGCTTATACAGACACATGACATGGGACTTCTGCCACACATGTAACACATGGCGGAGTGACGGAGGACGTGCGGCTTATACAGACACATGACATGGGACTTCTGCCACACATGTAACATGGCGGAGTGATGGAGGACGAGCGCCTTATACAGACACATGACACGGGACTTCTGCCACACTGACACACATGTAACATATGGCGGAGTGACCCCGGACGTGCGGCTTATACAGACACATGACATGGGACTTCTGCCACAATGACACACATGTAACACATGGCGGAGTGACGGAGGACGTGCGGCTTATACAGACACATGCCATTGGACTTCTGCCACACTGACACACGTGACACATGGCGGAGTGATGGAGGACGTGCGGCTTATACAGACAAATGACACGGGACTTCTGCCACACTCACACACATGTAACACATGGCGGAGTGATTGAGGACGTGCAGCTTATACAGACACATGACACGGGACTTCTGCCACACTGACACACATGTAACATATGGCGGAGTGACCCCGGACGTGCGGCTTATACAGACACATGACATGGGACTTCTGCCACAATGACACAAATGTAACATGGCGGAGTGACGGAGGAAGTGCGGCATATACAGACACATGACATGGGACTTCTGCCACACATGTAACATATGGCGGAGTGACGGAGGACGTGCGGCTTATACAGACACATGACACGGGACTTCTGCCACACTGACACACATGTAACATATGGCGGAGTGACCCCGGACGTGTGGCTTATACAGACACATGACATGGGACTTCTGCCACACTGACACACATGTAACACATGGCGGAGTGACGGAGGACATGCGCCTTATACAGACATATGACATGGGACTTCTGCCACACTGACACACATGTAACACATGGCGGAGTGACCCCGGACGTGTGGCTTATACAGGCACATGATATGGGACTTCTGCCACACATGTAACACATGGCGGAGTGACCCCGGACGTGCGCCTTATACAGACACATGACATGGGACTTCTGCCACACTGACACACATGTAACATATGGCGGAGTGACGGAGGACGTGTGGCTTATACAGACACATGACATGGGACTTCTGCCACACTGACACACATGTAACACATGGCGGAGTGACGGAGGACGTGCGGCTTATACAGATACATGACAAGGGACTACTGCCACACTGACACACATGTAACATATGGCGGAGTGACCCCGGACGTGCGGCTTATACAGACACATGACACAGGACTTCTGCCACACTCACACACATGTAACAAATGGCGGAGTGACGGAGGACGTGCGGCTTATACAGACACATGACATGGGACTTCTGCCACACTGACACACATGTAACACATGTAACACATGGCGGAGTGATTGAGGACGTGCAGCTTATACAGACACATGACATGGGACTTCGGCCACACTGACACACATGTAACACATGGCGGAGTGATGGAGGACGTGCGGCTTATACAGATACATGACAAGGGACTACTGCCACACTGACACACATGTAACATATGGCGGAGTGACCCCGGACGTGCGGCTTATACAGACACATGACATGGGACTTCTGCCACACATGTAACACATGGCGGAGAGACCCCGGACGTGCGCCTTATACAGACACATGACATGGGACTTCTGCCACACTGACACACATGTAACATGGCAGAGTGATGGAGGACGTGCGCCTTATACAGACACATGACACGGGACTTCTGCCACACATGTAACATATGGCGGAGTGACCCCGAACGTGCGGCTTATACAGACACATGACATGGGACTTCTGCCACACTAACACACATGGCGGAGTGACGGAGGAAGTGCGGCTTATACAGACACATGACATGGGACTTCTGCCACACATGTAACATATGGCGGAGTGACGGAGGACGTGCGGCTTATACAGACACATGACATGGGACTTCTGCCACACTGACACACATGTAACATATGGCGGAGTGACGGAGGACGTGCGGTTTATACAGATACATGACATAGGACTTCTGCCACACTGACACACATGTAACATATGGCGGAGTGATGGAGAACGTGCACCTTATACAGACACATGACACGGGACTTCTGCCACAATGACACACATGTAACATATGGCGGAGTGACGGAGGAAGTGCGGCTTATACAAACAAATGACAAGGGACTACTGCCAGACTGACACACATGTAACATATGGCGGAGTGACCCTGGACGTGCGGCTTACACAGACACATGACATGGGACCTGCCACAATGACACACATGTAACATATGGCGGAGTGACCCCGGACGTGCGGCTTATACAGACATGACATGGGACTTCTGCCACACTGACACACATGGCGGAGTGACGGAGGACGTGCGGCTTATACAGACACATGACATGGGACTTCTGCCACACATGTAACACATGGCGGAGTGACGGAGGACGTGCGGCTTATATAGACACATGACATGGGACTTCTGCCACACTGACACACATGTAACATGGCGGAGTGATGGAGGACGAGCGCCTTATACAGACACATGACACGGGACTTCTGCCACACTGACACACATGTAACATATGGCGGAGTGACCCCGGACGTGCGGCTTATACAGACACATGACATGGGACTTCTGCCACAATGACACACATGTAACAAATGGCGGAGTGACCCCGGACGTGCGGCTTATACAGACACATGACATGGGACTTCTGCCACACTGACACACATGTAACACATGGCGGAGTGACGGAGGACGTGCGGCTTATACAGACACATGCCATTGGACTTCTGCCACACTGACACACGTGACACATGGCGGAGTGATGGAGGACGTGCGGCTTATACAGACAAATGACATGGGACTTCTGCCACACTCACACACATGTAACACATGGCGGAGTGATTGAGGACGTGCAGCTTATACAGACACATGACACGGGACTTCTGCCACACTGACACAAATGTAACATGGCGGAGTGACGGAGGAAGTGCGGCATATACAGACACATGACATGGGACTTCTGCCACACATGTAACATATGGCGGAGTGACGGAGGACGTGCGGCTTATACAGACACATGACACGGGACTTCTGCAACACTGATACACATGTAACATATGGCGGAGTGACCCCGGACGTGCGGCTTATACAGACACATGACATGGGACTTCTGCCACACATGTAACACATGGCGGAGTGACGGAGGACATGCGCCTTATACAGACATATGACATGGGACTTCAGCCACAATGACACACATGTAACATATGGCGGAGTGACCCCGGACGTGCGCCTTATACAGACACATGACATGGGACTTCTGCCACACTGACACACATGTAACACATGGCGGAGTGACGGAGGACGTGCGGCTTATACAGACACATGACACGGGACTTCTGCCACACTGCCACACGTGACACATGGCGGAGTGATGGAGGACGTGCGGCTTATACAGACAAATGACACAGGACTTCTGCCACACTCACACACATGTAACACATGGCGGAGTGATTGAGGACGTGCAGCTTATACAGATACATGACATGGGACTTCTGCCACACTGACACACATGTAACACATGGCGGAGTGATGGAGGACGTGCGGCTCATACAGATACATGACAAGGGACTACTGCCACACTGACACACATGTAACATATGGCGGAGTGACCCCGGACGTGCGGCTTATACAGACACATGACATGGGACTTCTGCCACACTGACACACATGTAACATGGCAGAGTGATGGAGGACGTGCGCCTTATACAGACACATGACACGGGACTTCTGCCACACTGACACACATGTAACATATGGCGGAGTGACCCCGAAGGTGCGGCTTATACAGACACATGACATGGGACTTCTGCCACACTGACACACATGGCGGAGTGACGGAGGAAGTGCCGCTTATACAGACACATGACATGGGACTTCTGCCACATATGTAACATATGGCGGAGTGACGGAGGACGTGCGGCTTATACAGACACATGACATGGGACTTCTGCCACACTGACACACATGTAACATATGGCGGAGTGACGGAGGACGTGCGGTTTATACAGATACATGACATAGGACTTCTGCCACACTGACACACATGTAACATATGGCGGAGTGATGGAGAACGTGCACCTTATACAGACACATGACACGGGACTTCTGCCACAATGACACACATGTAACATATGGCGGAGTGACGGAGGAAGTGCGGCTTATACAAACAAATGACAAGGGACTACTGCCAGACTGACACACATGTAACATATGGCGGAGTGACCCCGGACGTGCGGCTTACACAGACACATGACATGGGACCTGCCACAATGACACACATGTAACAAATGGCGGAGTGACCCCGGACGTGCGGCTTATACAGACACATGACACGGGACTTCTGCCACACTGACACACATGTAACATATGGCAGAGTGACCCCGTACTTGTGGCTTATACAGACACATGACATGGGACTACTGCCACACTGACACACATGTAACATATGGCGGAGTGATGGAGGACGTGCGGCTTATACAGGCACATGACATGGGACTACTGCCACACATGTAACATATGGCAGAGTGACCCCGGACGTGTGGCTTATACAGACACATGACATGGGGCTTCTGCCACACTGACACACATGTAACACATGGCGGAGTGACGGAGGACGTGCGGCTTATACAGACACATGACATGGGGCTTCTGCCTCACTGACACACATGTAACACATGGCGGAGTGACGGAGGACGTGCGGCTTATACAGACACATGACATGGGACTTCTGCCACACTGACACACATGTAACACATGGCGGAGTGATTGAGGACGTGCAGCTTATAAAGACACATGACATGGGACTTCTGCCACACTGACACACATGTAACATGGCGGAGTGATGGAGGACGTGCGCCTTATACAGACACATGACACGGGACTTCTGCCACACTGACACATATGTAACAAATGGCGGAGTGACCCCGGACGTGCGGCTTATACAGACACATGACACGGGACTTCTGCCACACTGACACACATGTAACATATGGCGGAGTGATGGGGAACGTGCGGCTTATACAGACACATGACATGGGACTTCTGCCACACATGTAACACATGGCGGAGTGACGGAGGAAGTGCGGCTTATACAGACACATGACATGGGACTTCTGCCACACTGACACACATGTAACAAATGGCGGAGTGACCCCGGACGTGCGGCTTATACAGACACATGACATGGGACTTCTGCCACACTGACACATATGTAACATATGGCGGAGTGACCCCGGACGTGCGGCTTACACAGACACATGACATGGGACTTCTGCCACAATGACACACATGTAACAAATGGCGGAGTGACCACGGACATGCGGCTTATACAGACACATGACATGGGACTTCTGCCACACTGACACACATGTAACAAATGGCGGAGTGACCCCGGACGTGCGGCTTATACAGACACATGACACGGGACTTCTGCCACACTGACACACATGTAACATATGGCGGAGTGATGGGGAACGTGCGCCTTATACAGACACATGACATGGGACTTCTGCCACACTGACACACATGTAATAAATGGCGGAGTGACCCCGGACGTGCGGCTTATACAGACACATGACATGGGACTTCTGCCACAATGACACACATGTAACAAATGGCGGAGTGACCCCGGACGTGCGGCTTATACAGACACATGACATGGGACTTCTGCCACAATGACACACATGTAACAAATGGCGGAGTGACCCCGGACGTGCGGCTTATACAGACACATGACATGGGACTTCTGCCACACTGACACACATGTAACATGGCGGAGTGACGGAGGAAGTGCGGCTTATACAGACACATGACATGGGACTTCTGCCACACATGTAACATATGGCGGAGTGACGGAGGACGTGCGGCTTATACAGACACATGACACGGGACTTCTGCCACACTGACACACATGTAACATATGGCGGAGTGACCCCGGACGTGTGGCTTATACAGACACATGACATGGGACTTCTGCCACACATGTAACACATGGCGGAGTGACGGAGGACATGCGCCTTATACAGACATATGACATGGGACTTCTGCCACAATGACACACATGTAACATATGGCGGAGTGACCCCGGACGTGTGGCTTATACAGGCACATGACATGGGACTTCTGCCACACATGTAACACATGGCAGAGTGACCCCGGACGTGCGCCTTATACAGACACATGACATGGGACTTCTGCCACACTGACACACATGTAATATATGGCGGAGTGACGGAGGACGTGTGGCTTATACAGACACATGACATGGGACTTCTGCCACACTGACACACATGTAACACATGGCGGAGTGACGGAGGACGTGCGGCTTATACAGACACATGACACGGGACTTCTGCCACACTGACACACGTGACACATGGCGGAGTGATTGAGGACGTGCGGCTTATACAGACAAATGACACGGGACTTCTGCCACACTGACACACATGTAACAAATGGCGGAGTGACGGAGGACGTGCGGCTTATACAGACACATGACATGGGACTTCTGCCACACTGACACACATGTAACACATGGCGGAGTGATTGAGGACGTGCAGCTTATACAGACACATGACATGGGACTTCTGCCACACTGACACACATGTAACACATGGCGGAGTGATGGATGACGTGCGGCTTATACAGATACATGACAGGGGACTACTGCCACACTGACACACATGTAACATATGGCGGAGTGACCCCGGACGTGCGGCTTATACAGACACATGACATGGGACTTCTGCCACACTGAAACACATGTAACATGGCAGAGTGATGGAGGACGTGCGCCTTATACAGACACATGACACGGGACTTCTGCCACACTGACACACATGTAACATATGGCGGAGTGACCCCGGACGTGCGGCTTATACAGACACATGACACGGGACTTCTGCCACACTGACACATATGTAACACATGGCGGAGTGACGGAGGACGTGCGGCTTATACAGACACATGACATGGGACTTCTGCCACACATGTAACATATGGCGGAGTGACGGAGGACGTGCGGCTTATACAGACACATGACATGGGACTTCTGCCACACTGACACACATGTAACATATGGCGGAGTGACGGAGGACGTGCGGTTTATACAGATACATGACATAGGACTTCTGCCACACTGACACACATGTAACATATGGCGGAGTGATGGAGAACGTGCACCTTATACAGACACATGACACGGGACTTCTGCCACAATGACACACATGTAACATATGGCGGAGTGACGGAGGAAGTGCGGCTTATACAAACAAATGACAAGGGACTACTGCCACACTGACACACATGGCGGAGTGACGGAGGAAGTGCGGCTTATACAGACACATGACATGGGACTTCTGCCACACATGTAACACATGGCGGAGTGACGGAGGACGTGCAGCTTATACAGACACATGACATGGGACTTCTGCCACACTGACACACATGTAACATATGGCGGAGTGACCCCGGACGTGCGGCTTATACAGACACATGACACGGGACTTCTGCCACACTGACACATATGGCGGAGTGACCCCGGACGTGCGGCTTATACAGACACATGACATGGGACTTCTGCCACAATGACACACATGTAACAAATGGCGGCGTGACCCCGGACGTGCGGCTTATACACACATATGACATGGTACTTCTGCCACACTGACACACATGTAACATATGGCGGAGTGACCCCGGACGTGCGGCTTATACAGACACATGACACGGGACTTCTGCCACAATGACACACATGTAACAAATGGCGGAGTGACCCCGGACGTGCGGCTTATACAGACACATGACACGGGACTTCTGCCACACTGACACACATGTAACATATGGCGGAGTGATGCGGAACGTGCGGCTTATACAGACACATGACACGGGACTTCTGCCACACTGACACACATGTAACACATGGCGGAGTGATGGAGGAAGTGCGGCTTATACAGACACATGACACGGGACTTCTGCCACACTGACACACATGTAACACATGGCGGAGTGATGGAGGACGTGCGGCTTATACAGACACATGACATGGGACTTCTGCCACACTAACACACATGTAACATATGGAGGAGTGACCCCGGACGTGCGGCTTATACAGACACATGACATGGGACTACTGCTACAATGACACACATGTAACAAATGGCGGAGTGACCCCGGACGTGCGGCTTATACAGACACATGACATGGGACTTCTGACACACTGACACACATGTAACATGGCGGAGTGATGGAGGACGTGCGCCTTATACAGACACATGACACGGGACTTCTGCCACAATGACACACATGTAACATATGGCAGAGTGACCCCGGACGTGTGACTTATACAGACACATGACATGGGGCTTCTGCCACACTGACACACATGTAACACATGGCGGAGTGACGGAGGACGTGCGGCTTATACAGACACATGACATGGGGCTTCTACCACACTGACACACATGTAACACATGGCGGAGTGACGGAGGACGTGCGACTTTTACAGACACATGACATGGGACTTCTGCCACACATGTAACACATGGCGGAGTGATGGAGGACGTGCGCCTTATACAGACACATGACACGGGACTTCTGCCACAATGACACACATGTAACAAATGGCGGAGTGACCCCGGACGTGCGGCTTATACAGACACATGACACGGGACTTCTGCCACAATGACACACATGTAACAAATGGCGGAGTGACCCCGGACGTGCGGCTTATACAGACACATGACATGGGACTTCTGCCACACTGACACAGATGTAACATATGGCGGAGTGATGGGGAACGTGCGGCTTATACAGACACATGACATGGGACTTCTGCCACACTGACACACATGTAACACATGGCGGAGTGACGGAGGAAGTGCGGCTTATACAGACACATGACACGGGACTTCTGCCACACTGACACACATGTAACACATGGCGGAGTGATGGAGGACGTGCGGCTTATACAGACACATGACATGGGACTTCTGCCACACTGACACACATGTAACATATGGAGGAGTGACCCCGGACGTGCGGCTTATACAGACACATGACATGGGACTACTGCCACAATGACACACATGTAACAAATGGCGGAGTGACCCCGGACGTGCGGCTTATACAGACACATGACACGGGACTTCTGCCACACTGACACATATGTAACATATGGCGGAGTGACCCCGGACGTGCGGCTTATACAGACACATGACATGGGACTTCTGCCACACTGACACACATGTAACAAATGGCGGAGTGACCCCGGACGTGCGGCTTATACAGACACATGACATGGGAGTTCTGCCACAATGACACACATGTAACATGGCGGAGTGACGGAGGACGTGCGGCTTATACAGACACATGAGATGGGACTTCTGCCACACATGTAACACATCGCTGAGTGATGGAGGACGTGCGGCTTATACAGACACATGACATGGGACTTCTGCCACACTGACACACATGTAACATATGGCGGAGTGACCCCAGACGTGCGGCTTATACAGACACATGACATGGGACTTCTGCCACAATGACACACATGTAACAAATGGCGGAGTGAACCCGGACGTGCGGCTTATACAGACACATGACACTGGACTTCTGCCACACTGACACACATGTAACATATGGCGGAGTGATGGGGAACGTGCGGCTTATACAGACACGACATGGGACTTCTGCCACACTGACACACATGTAACACATGGCGGAGTGATGGAGGACGTGCGCCTTATACAGACACATGAGATGGGACTTCTGCCACACATGTAACACATGGCGGAGTGACGGAGGAAGTGCGGCTTATACAGACACATGACACTGGACTTCTGCCACACTGACACACATGTAACACATGGCGGAGTGATGGAGGACGTGCGCCTTATACAGACACATGAGATGGGACTTCTGCCACACATGTAACACATGGCGGAGTGACGGAGGAAGTGCGGCTTATACATACACATGACACGGGACTTCTGCCACACTGACACACATGTAACACATGGCGGAGTGATGGAGGACGTGCGGCTTATACAGACACATGACATGGGACTTCTGCCACACTGACACACATGTAACATATGGAGGAGTGACCCCGGACGTGCGGCTTATACAGACACATGACACGGGACTTCTGCCACACTGACACATATGTAACACATGGCGGAGTGACGGAGGACGTGCGGCTTATACAGACACATGACATGGGACTTCTGCCACACATGTAACACATGGCGGAGTGATGGAGGACGTGCGCCTTATACAGACACATGACATGGGACTACTGCCACACTGACACACATGTAACACATGGCAGAGTGACGGAGGACGTGCGGCTTATACAGACACATGACATGGGACTTCTGCCACACTGACACACATTTAACAAATGGCGGAGTGACGGAGGACGTGCGGCTTATACAGACACATGACATGGGACTTCTGCCACACTGACACACATGTAACACATGGCGGAATGACGGAGGACATGCGGCTTATACAGACACATGACATGGGACTTCTGCCACACATGTAACATATGGCGGAGTGACACATGACATGGGACTTCTGCCACAATGACACACATGTAACAAATGGCGGAGTGACCCCGGACGTGCGGCTTATACAGACACATGACATGGGACTTCTGCCACACTGACACACATGTAACATGGCGGAGTTATGGAGGACGTGCGCCTTATACAGACACATGACACGGGACTTCTGTCACACTGACACACATGTAACACATGGCGGAGTGACGGAGGAAGTGCGGTTTATACAGACACATGACACGGGACTTCTGTCACACTGACACACATGTAACACATGGCGGAGTGACGGAGGAAGTGCGGTTTATACAGACACATGACATGGGACTTCTGCCACAATGACACACATGTAACACATGGCGAAGTGACGGAGGACGTGTGGCTTATACAGACACATGACATGGGCCGTGACGTGTAATGAAGACCGGCTTTGTCACTTACTTTGTTACACCGTAATCGATCCCTATGGTGGTCTGATACTTGGGGACGAATCTTTTCTCGCAGTAACGCTTTATGATGCAGCTCTAAAGGGGAGAGAATAAAACACGTGTTAGCGGTGAGGGCGCCGCTGGTGTTTGTGGGCGCTGTGGATTGATTATACGGCGCAGTAACTTATAACTGTACGGTATATTACAAAAACAAAAATCACATTGCGTCACAATTAGTCACATGGCACAAAAGGGATGAAAATGGCGGCTTCCGATTTAGAAGAATCATCACAGAAGATCTTTCATAGAGTCGATAAAGTATCCTCATTAACCACCAAATCAGTCATTGTCCCTCCCCTACCTGCTAATGACACCATATTGTAAGTAACTGGGGACGTCCAGATACTGCTCAGCCGCCTAATCCCAGTCCGCATGGTAATGGTGACGGCAGATGTGTAGACGTGTGCGTAATGCGCTATATGTACCGTCTCCCACTATAGTATATGGTCACATATAGTACAAAAAAGAAATAAGATGGACGGATGGCGTTTACTTCATACAGGAGAGCCGTTATCTACCTGCCTCGCATCACTACTCTGTGCTGCTGTTATTATTTACCTGCTAGGATTGGCTAAATGCTGCCCTAGAACCTCCCACAACAAATTTCCCCAGACTTGAACAGAAAGGCTTTGGTTTCTCTGAAACACTCTGTGCTGCTGTTAACATTATAATGATCCAGTTGGCTACAGTTTGAAGTTTGAAATAAATACTTGCTCTAGCTCATTAAAACTATCATTATGGCTATTCATATAGTGCACGTATTCTAAAGTAAGATCCTATGGGAATTAGAGAGTCATTAAAGGATTGGGGGCCGGGATTAACTTGGGTTAGAGAAACCCTTTAACTGACAACTGGAACCAAAAAGTATAACATGTGAAGAGCACGGAGGTGCCGTTACCCGAGCACGGAGGTGCCGTTACCCGAGCACGGAGGTGCCGTTACCCGAGCACGGAGGTGCCGTTACCCGAGCACGGAGGTGCCGTTACCCGAGCACGGAGGTGCGGTTAGCTGTTCAGTCCTACCCTTCCCAATGATAAAAATAACAAATCACAGAACAGCTACTGAGACGGGTGAAAAAGCCATTATTGTCTTGTTTCTGTAGAGAGTGCTGGTTACCTAGGAGATTACAAGCCAATTGTATTAGGCGTAGAAGATTTGTCTCTGTGGTCCTCTTCCCTTTTCTGCAATAAAGCTTCATATGCCCCCAAACAGATTTTTTTTTCAATGTTCATTTTCAACACAGCCATAGACCTGGCAGCCCGACGGATATATTTCCTCTGCTTATTTCAGGTGTATTTATCTGTATAATAGACAGTTACAATACAGATGCATGAGCAGTAGCTGGTGTACTTGCTATGTACATGAGCCACTCACCCATTCACAGCATGGATGACAATGGGTGGAATGTGTGGGCACAGCATGGATGACAATGGGTGGAATGTGTGGGCACAGCATGGATGACAATGGGTGGAATGTGTGGGCACAGCATGGATGACAATGGGTGGAATGTGTGGGCACAGCATGGATGACAATGGGTGGAATGTGTGGGCACAGCATGGATGACAATGGGTGGAATGTGTGGGCACAGCATGGATGACAATGGGTGGAATCTGTGGGCACAGCATGGATGACAATGGGTGGAATCTGTGGGCACAGCATGGATGACAATGGGTGGAATCTGTGGGCACAGCATGGATGACAATGGGTGGAATCTGTGGGCACAGCATGGATGACAATGGGTGGAATCTGTGGGCACAGCATGGAATCTGTGGGCACAGCATGGATGACAATGGGTGGAATCTGTGGGCACAGCATGGATGACAATGGGTGGAATCTGTGGGCACAGCATGGATGACAATGGGTGGAATCTGTGGGCACAGCATGGATGACAATGGGTGGAATCTGTGGGCACAGCATGGATGACAATGGGTGGAATCTGTGGGCACAGCATGGATGACAATGGGTGGAATCTGTGGGCACAGCATGGATGACAATGGGTGGAATCTGTGGGCACAGCATGGATGACAATGGGTGGAATCTGTGGGCACAGCAAGGATGGCAATGAGTGGAATCTGTAGGCACAGCATGGATGACAATGGGTGGAATCTGTGGGCACAGCAAGGATGACAATGGGTGGAATCTGTGGGCACAGCAAGGATGACAATGGGTGGAATCTGTGGGCACAGCAAGGATGACAATGGGTGGAATCTGTGGGTACAGCATGGATGACAATGGGTGGAATCTGTGGGCACAGCATGGATGACAATGGGTGGAATCTGTGGGCACAGCATGGATGACAATGGGTGGAATCTGTGGGCACAGCATGGATGACAATGGGTGGAATCTGTGGGCACAGTAAGGATGGCAATGGGTGGAATCTGTAGGCACAGCATGGATGACAATAGGTGGAATCTGTGGGCACAGCAAGGATGACAATAGGTGGAATGTGTGGGCACAGCAAGGATGACAATGGGTGGAATGTGTGGGCACAGCAAGGATGACAATGGGTGGAATCTCTGGGCACAGCATGGACGGCAATGGGTGGAACCTCTGGGCACAGTAAGGATGGCAATGGGTGGAATCTCTGGGCACAGTATATATTCCTACACACTTCAAGGGTGTCAATTAAGTATATATCTGCCAATCATTCTCTTCTGGTCTATTTTGCTTTCATGCCCTCTGAGGAAAAGTCACAAGAAACAACTTGAGAATTAATGTTAATGAAAAGGAAGGTAAGCTGTGTTGATTTATTTTTTTGGGTATAACTTTGGCTATTTCAACTGTATTATCTTGTCTGCTGAACCAACCTAGCGCCGACTGTATGGCATTTGTTATATCATTTGTAATTTGTGGAGAATTAGGTGGATCTGGCTCACAAGCCCTGTGCTTCTATGGAACCAGTATGGCATGGCCAGCGGTTCAAATCCCGACAGCGACATCCTGGCAGCAGAGAAAATCCCGATCGTCCAAAGGAAAGTATCTCCTACCCTATTCTACCCCCTGACCCTCCCTTAGGGGTGCTTAACCCTAATCCCCCCCCCCCCCCCCAAGTGCCTAACCCTAACCTCTCCATTCCCCGCCGCCTAAACCTACGTCCCCCGGAGGGGTGCCTAACCCTCCCTTCCCCTAGCCTAACCCTTTACTCCGGGAAGGGTGCCTAACCCTAAGTCCCCCCCGGGAACCCTAAGCCTAACCACAGCCCCCTCCCCCTCCCCCCGTGCGAGGCTGTCCGCGCCTGGCTTACCTTTGATCGGTAAGCTGGGTGACACCCCAGCTAAAACAGCTTAGCGGTAACACTACTTCCTACGTCAACATGGCAATTCCTTATGTAATAATCTACTCTTGAACACATTCCTATAAGTGCATAGCCGATACATTTAGTATACATTTACACAACTGCGCATCGCATTACATGTAGCTTGTTAAAACACATGATTACATATACATTAACCGTATATATGGTGCCTAGTGCCGATAGTTCATATGAAAACGGCACTGCAGCACGAGGTGTTAACCCCCTCAGTGCCATGGACGCCAGCTTGACCATGTGAGCCGGGTCTCTGGCCACAACATTGCTCTGCTTTCCAACTAATTAGCAGATACAATTGATTTAACCAGAGACGCACTTTTATCTGCTACGCTGAATCGCAGTCAGCTGGCATGGGATCGCAGTCGGCTGGCATGGGACCGCAGTCGGCTGGCATGGGACCGCAGTCGGCTGGCATGGGACCGCAGTCGGCTGGCATGGGACCGCAGTCGGCTGGCATGGGATCACTACGGGAATATCACTTGGGTGACGTGCTTTTATCTGCCCCAGCAGGTTCCTTTACCCCCTCTGCCTTGGGCGGACCTGCTATAGAAAACCTTTTGGGGTAACAGTAACACAAGTTCAATAACCTGCGATGACGCTTTCTGGGAGCGGCCGTGATAGCGACTGGGTGCAGGCTGAATATTGATTAGCACCAAATAGACGAGGGATCAATCAATCAGGACAGGCACTAATGACATCTGTGCTCAGACTACCAAATCATTTAATGGTGATTTAATGTCTCAGATAAAACAACAGGAGATTAGGAGATGGCTGCAATTCAATAATTCATATAAAAACAGCTCCGTCTTTAAATAATGCATCTGTAAAACACACAATTGAGACAGCGGTCTGAGCCTAATCTCTGTGGACTGAGCAATTCTTACTGAAATACAAATAGATTAATAATACATACTAATACAGGTCTGTATATTACCCGGCCAGACACTAGACTATAATCACCGAGACTGCACAGGGAGAATCAATCTAGAACAAAATATTCTAAACTCAAATAATAGCTGTTACCCCTCACCGATCTATACCATTGCCACCCATTTCACCTCCAAAAAGTGCACCACCCTCCCCTACTGCCCGACCCGTTCCACTCCCCCACTTTATGGCTTAACGCCTCATTGAGGTCACTAGCTCCTAGTGAATGAATAGGCTGCATTAATATTACGCTGGACCACAAGCAGCATAACAATGCTGAGATTACACAGGCTGCAATATATACGGAGTGTGTGAGACCGTCCGGTGAGATTACACAGGCTGCCCACAGCCGTCCCGGATTACACAGCTGTAATATATACGGAGTGTGTGAGACCGTCCGGTGAGATTACACAGGCTGCCCACAGCCGTCCTGGATTACACAGCTGTAATATATACGGAGTGTGAGAGTGTGTGAGACCGTCCGGTGAGATTACACAGGCTGCCCACGGCCGTCCCGGATTACACAGCTGTAATATATACGGAGTGTGTGAGACCGTCCGGTGAGATTATACAGGCTGCCCACAGCCGTCCTGGATTACACAGCTGCAATATATACGGAGTGTGTGAGACTGTCCGGTGATCTTACACAGGCTGCCCACAGCCGTCCTGGATTACACAGCTGCAATATATACGGAGTGAGTGAGACCGTCCGGTGAGTTACACAGGCTGCCCACGGCCGTCCTGGATTACACAGCTGTAATATATATACGGAGTGTGTGAGACCGTCCGGTGAGATTATACAGGCTGCCCACGGCCGTCCCGGATTACACAGCTGTAATATATACGGAGTGTGTGAGACCGTCCGGTGAGATTACACAGGCTGCCCACAGCCGTCCTGGATTACACAGCTGTAATATATACGGAGTGTGTGAGACCGTCCGGTGATATTACACAGGCTGCCCACCGCCGTCCTGTATTACACAGCTGTAATATATACGGAGTGTGAGAGACCGTCCGCTGAGATTACACAGGCTGCCCACGGCCGTCCCGGATTACACAGCTGTAATATATACGGAGTGTGTGAGACCGTCCGGTGAGATTATACAGGCTGCCCACGGCCGTCCCGGATTACACAGCTGTAATATATACGGAGTGTGTGAGACCGTCCGGTGAGATTACACAGGCTGCCCACGGCCGTCCTGGATTACACAGCTGTAATATATACGGAGTGTGTGAGACCGTCCGGTGAGATTACACAGGCTGCCCACAGCCGTCCTGGATTACACAGCTGTAATATATACGGAGTGTGTGAGACCGTCAGGTGAGATTACACAGGCTGCCCACCGCCGTCCTGTATTACACAGCTGTAATATATATACGGAGTGTGTGAGACCGTCCGGTATGTAGGAATGCTGGGGGAAGGGGCGATATATATACTATATCAGAACAGGTCTGTACAGGTCAGTGTACACAGGAGCAGGATACAGGATTCCCCGGTTCATGTACAGTCTGGGAATGTGGAACAGTTACACCACGTTATGTACATCCTGCTACAACGTAACGTCATACACAAAGATCTACAGTATAAATGCAGTTTGTGATTTTAGTGCCGAATCCACAGATAAATAGAAGACTGAGAACGTCGGCACTTTGTCACATTTATTACTCATATTTGCAATAATTAATAATAGGACCAATGAAAGCCATATGAATTTATGTTGTTTGCATGGACAGCGTGTCCATTGGGGACATTCACAATAGCATCATTGGCATAATGTTGACATTGTGAGTGTCGACAGTCAGCAATGCGTTTTCCCATAGATTTGTGAAGTGTCCTATCCCTAAAATCGGCTGTCGACATTCACAATGTCAGCACCCTGTCAGTGTCGACATTCATACCATGTTGACATGTTTGCATACCTTGGAGGACTACTGCCCTTCTCATCTAAGCTACGTGTACAGAGTGTTTATCCTACCTCTATCTCCTACAATAATTGTCATTACTACACAACCCAATGACCCATATTTATTCTGCACGATCTATCTGCAATCTCAGTCATCCTCTGACCTCCTCAGGAGTCCCGGCTCTCGCACCACCTTGGTCCTCCTATCTATCCGACTGCCCTGGGTTTTAGGGGTAAATTCAATTAAGAGAGATGTACGGGCAACACACTGTTGTGACGTCGCCCTACAAGGCCCGAGCATCTCCCCTACATAGATAAAGTACCAGCCGATCAGCTCCTGTCATGTCACAAGCGGTGTTTGAAAAATTACAGTTAGGAGCTGGTTGGTGGGTACTTTATCTACGTTTACTCTCTCTCCATCCAAGGCTTCGTAAATAGACCCCATAGTCAGCTATCACTTATGTTCTGATGACAAAGCAATCTCTCCCTCAGATCCGGATCAGTCATCTCTAATGGCTTCCATATAATCTCGCCGCTTCAATCAGAACATGGATTACACGTTCCCTCTTCCACATCTGTTCCCCTGACGGTCATCTCATTCTCTGCGTATAACATTCCAGCATCTCCACTTCACCCAAGCTCCTTATATAGAGGTCGTTTTTGACTGTACCCTAATCAGTCACTACTTGCAATTGTCCGCTGACTTCATCTTAACAACATCGCTTGTATCCGTCCTCTCTCACTCAGAATACATGTCGCTGTATGTACTAATCATTTCCTGGGGGAACTACTGCAACCCTCCCTACTGTAGTCTGCCAGCCCGCTAACGTCGGCATCACTATATCAGGGAGTAGCGTTGTATATGCGGCACTTACCTTCCCCACTTCCGCATTCCCCATACTGATCACTTTAATGCGCAGCGCCTTGCGGCTCTCTTTCCTCTTCTGCAGGTTGGTCTCCATGGCCGGGGCTGTGTCTGGAAATAGCGGGCGACGGGAGTTACTGCAGGCTGAAGGTCCGACAATAAATGCATGAGAGCCTGTGTGTACACACACCTGTGCGAGGACAGACGGTAACACACCTGTGTGTTAGGGAGGCAGACTGCAGGATCAAAAGGTACAATCAAAATGAACAAAGCTCCTGTTAAAAATAAACGGTTCAACTTCACAAAAACAAGTGAAAAAAAACAAAAAACGTGACTTAAGGTGCGTACACACGGGACGATTTTCTACCCGAACGAAATCGTCCTGTGTGTCCCTGTCAAGGGGCCTCTCAGTTTTGTTATCGACACTGAATGAAATCAAGAACGATATAGTTCAGTGCCGGACTCCCTCCCTCATCCCCGAACATGTTCAACCTGACAGGAGCTTCGGGCGATGAACGGCAACTACAACCGAGAGCGCATATTGGTAGTTACCGTTTTGGGGCTAAAACTGGACGATTTTTTGGGACGATATAACGATAACAACATCGTTATCATTCAGTCGTCCAAAAAAAAAAAAAAAAAATCGACCCGTGTGTACGCACCTTTAGATATTACTTTACATATTTATCTGTAATATCAGGAGAAAGCAACATGATCAGTATTTGTGGAGTGTGCTACACTGCTGTCAGTTAGGCTCTATAATTATGTATTACGTACAGTATGTATAGAATGTACCTGGTTATAGGAGCATACTGTGCGAGAGACAGGGAAAGGAGACGCTATATGGAATATCAGAGGACAGCGCATTTAGGGGACATGGGAATGAGAGATCACACGCATCTACGGCAGACATTACGGAAACACACAGAACAGACGTCACATAGGTGCCTGTAGGGGGGATAAACGGAGGACCGGAAAGGAGCAAATAGCTGAGCAGAGATGTCAGAGGAGCTTTTATAAGCACTGTATAGATGGAGATATGTACTTACATATATTATAAATACAGCATACTGCAGGGTATATATGCCAGTAACGTAATAATAATTGATAGGGCAAAGGAATGGTGTTCAAATAAAAATACTGTATCTTGCAATGTATGTACGTCACTGCATATCACAGGTATATTAAATATATTGTATATTACAGTGCAAGTATGTTGGTACATCCTGATTACTGTATATTAAAATATATATAAGTTATATTACTGTACATGTATGTCAATACCTTAGATACACTATGTATTATAATAGTCATATGTTGTATTAATTAGATATACTGTATACATCAGATGCACGCAGTACACCACACGGAATCCGTCGCAGAGTAGGGTTGCGGTATATTACCTAGGGTGCATACACACCAGGACGATATCTACCTGATTTGGCCGATTTAGCCTCGGGTGAGGAATTCGGGGCAGGCAGGGAGATCCGAGCTTGGTTCGGATAGCCCCAGATCCCCGAAATTCGGGTGGGTTCGGTTTTCTGAGAAAACTCAGATGGCCCATTTAGAATGGTGTCCAAATCTGCATCTAACAATAAACCAAACAGGACAATGTTTTTATTCTTCTTTGGTGTTTTTAGGTGTAGAACCATGAGAGATCCTGGCTTGTAAACTGTGGCCTAAGGGCCTGATTCAGAGCCGCTCGTAAGCGGCCGCTCGTTCGCTCCGAGCGATGTTTGCCCAACTGCGCATGCATACGGATCGTTATACACATGCGCGAACCAGTCAGTGCGGCCGAAAATCGTTTGTTCGCTAAATAGCGAATGCCTGCTAATATGAGTGACAGGAGGAGGCGTATGTGGGTGGTAACAGGGGAAGGTGCTTGAAAACGGGGAGTGGAGATCAGAATGCAGGCGTGCTTAAAAGTCAAAACGGGCGTTTTATGGGTGTGCATAATTAATACAGCAGCGTCATTGACCACGTCACTGGGTTATTTTATAGTCAGAACTGCTTGCAAATTTGTGGTAAGAAAAACCAACCACAAGAATAGCGAGCAGTTCATACGCTGGTCGATGTACTCGATTAATCTAATAAATAGCGGACATGACGTAGGATGCGAGCAGCCAGGGGGCGTAGTTATCCAAAAAAACGACCGCAGGTTTTGTTCGCTTGTTCAGACCTAGAGGCGTGAACAGACCGCAAAGAGCGAACGGTTCATTTGAATAGCCACCCCTTTTTTCTGAACGAACGACCGCAAATAGCGTCCGGCTCTGAATCAGGCCCTAAATCCTTTTCGAATTCCGCACCTGACCTGTAGAGGGCGAATGCTATGCAAAAATTGTGTTTTTTAATTAATTAAAAATGAACAGTAATTAATTTTGATTAAAAATTTTTTTTTTTATTGCCTCCGACGTGTTTTAGTACGCTCGTATCTAAAATTTCACGATCTTGGCTTGTAAACTGTGGATTTGTATAGAAAGACAGACAGAAGGACAAATGATCACTGTTATATAGTAGATTAACCATCGGGGACGGACGGGAGCAGCAAAATCCGGGCCCCCTGCTGGGGAGAAGCGTAACAAAATGGTACACTAGCGCTGGTGGTGGAGGGGACAGCGCACAGGAGGTGTTATGGGGGTGCAGAGGGAGGGCAGGGTGCAGGCGTGCGGGGTAGTGGCAGCAGCGGGGGACAGAAAAGCTCACTGGCGCTGATAGTCCCAGCTCTGAACTGCTTCTTAAGACCCCTAAACACGGAACGATGTGTTCACGATGCAAAATCGCTGGTACTTGTGGTTCTCCAGGTAGCAACATGTAGGGGAGGCTTGCTGGGAACTGTAGTACCACAGCAAGACAATGTTTTAACTCTTTACTTGCACCACACTTTACATAATCAACCCGACACCCACCGGCCAGGGGTGCCGTGGATATCCCCGGGCCATCAGTCAGGGGTGCCCTGGAGAGGGGGACCCCTTTATTGGGAGGGGGCCCCAGCTCCCCAGGGTTCCCCGGCCTGGGCTGACTAGCGGTCAGGGGTGATGCTTCGGCTGGGGTGCCCGGTGAAAGGGCTCCCCTGGCTGTGGCATCACCCCACCGCTAGAAAGTGTACGGTGCTGGCTCTTGTAAATGCAGGGGGACCCTACGCATTTTTTTCCCCCTGTATTTCCAGAACCGGATCAGAGCCCAGTGCTGGTTGCGCTGAATACGGGGGACCCCTGCATCATTTGTCCCCCGTATTTTGGCAACCAGGACTGGTTCTGAAAAGCCTGGTGCTGGCTGTGCTTCATACGGGGGAAGCCCTACGTCATTTGTCCCCTGCATTTAGCATAACCAGTACTGGCTTACCAAAGCCCGATGCTGGTTGTTTTTCTTTGGGGAGGGGGCACCCAATTTTTTTTTTTTTTTTTCAAACAAGTTTTCTTTTCTTTTTTTAAAAACAGACGCACAAACGGGTCTCACTGACACCACCCCTGCTTCTGTGTTTGTTTATTTATACACAGATGCAGGTTTCACGGATCTTTCAGATCCGAGCCTGTATCTGTCTGCAGCTACCTCCCCCGGGTCCTGCCGCCTGCACCATCGCCGCCAGCACTGCCGCCATTAACGCCCGCTACCATCCCCGGGTCCCGGCCACAGCTAACGTCCGCTACCCCCCTCCCCCGGGTCTCGGCCGCAGCTAACGACCGCTTTCTACCCCCGAGTCCACCGCCCGCACTAGCCAGCCATCTTGGTGCACCGAGGTGAAGCCACAGTGAGTACACCTGCTGGAGGCTCCTACTGAGGCTGCGCAAGGAATTCAATCTTCCTATCTCTATAAAGGAGCAATTGTGAGGTAATAGTTTAACTGTAACTTTCTCAATTACCTGAACCCCAAAAGGCCCTACTCTGGAACAATAGCTAATAAAACAAACCCCTACCCTGACTTATGCCTTCCCAAAAAAACCCCATAGAGAACAGCAGAAATGTGGTCCTAATTGCGAGTGTCAGAAAAAACTGACAGTTGGAACTTTAGATTACGCCCAAATCCCCATTTTTGTTTTTGCCCTGAAATTTGGGATTCACCACCAAGCGACAGTTCTACCTGATCGTGCCAAATTTCAGCCAGGTACGTCCAATAGCTTTTGAGGTGTAGCCCCTTAAACACCCTGCCCCCCCACCCTCCAGAATCCTCTATGGAGATTTCTGTTTTTTTCAATTCAGCCTTAATATAAGGGCTCAACTATGCCCTTATAATACCAGGTGTAGGAGATATAACCTGTATATGACATTACATATACACTGTATAGTATACTAGCTGCATTATATATAGATACCAGGTGTAGGATATACAACCTGTATATGACATTACATATACGCTGTATAGTACACTAGCTGTACTATATATAGATACCAGGTGTAGAAGATATAACCTGTATATGACATTAGATAACGCTGTATAGTATACTAGCTGCACTATATTAAGATACCAGGTGTATGAGATATAACCTGTATATGACATTACATTAGATATACGCTCTATAGTATACTAGCTGCACTATATATAGATACCAGATGTAGGAGATATAACCTATATATGACATTACATATACACTGTATAGTATACTAGCTGTACTATATATAGATACCAGGTGTAGGAGATATAACCTGTATATGACATTAGATAACGCTGTATAGTATACTAGCTGTACTATATATAGATACCAGATGTAGGAGATATAACCTATATATGACATTACATTAGATATACGCTGTATAGTATACTAGCTGCACTATATATAGATACCAGGTGTAGGTTATAGATAACGCTGTATAGTATACTAGCTGCACTATATATAGATACCAGGTGTAGGTTATAGATAACGCTGTATAGTATACTAGCTGCACTATATATAGATACCAGGTGTAGGAGATATAACCTATATATGACATTACATATACACTGTATAGTATACTAGCTGTACTATATATAGATACCAGGTGTAGGAGATATAACCTATATATGACATTACATTAGATAACGCTGTATAGTATACTAGCTGCACTATATAAAGATACCAGGTGTAGGAGATATAACCTATATATGACATTACATATACATTGTATAGTATACTAGCTGCACTATATATAGATACCAGGTGTAGGAGATATAACCTATATATGACATTACATATACACTGTATAGTATACTAGCTGTACTATATATAGATACCAGGTGTAGGAGATATAACCTGTATATGACATTCGATAACGCTGTATAGTATACTAGCTGCACTATATATAGATACCAGGTGTAGGAGATATAACCTATATATGACATTACATATACACTGTATAGTATACTAGCTGTACTATATATAGATACCAGGTGTAGGAGATATAACCTGTATATGACATTAGATAACGCTGTATAGTATACTAGCTGCACTATATATAGATACCAGGTGTAGGTTATAGATAACGCTGTATAGTATACTAGCTGCACTATATATAGATACCAGATGTAGGAGATATAACCTATATATGACATTACATATATACTGTATAGTATACTAGCTGTACTATATATAGATACCAGGTGTAGGAGATATAACCTATATATGACATTACATATACACTGTATAGTATACTAGCTGCACTATATATAGATACCAGGTGTAGGTTATAGATAACGCTGTATAGTATACTAGCTGCACTATATATAGATACCTGGTGTAGGAGATATAACCTATATATGACATTACATATATACTGTATAGTATACTAGCTGTACTATATATAGATACCAGGTGTAGGAGATATAACCTATATATGACATTACATATACACTGTATAGTATACTAGCTGTACTATATATAGATACCAGGTGTAGGAGATATAACCTATATATGACATTACATATACACTGTATAGTATACTAGCTGTACTATATATAGATACCAGGTGTAGGAGATATAACCTGTATATGACATTAGATAACGCTGTATAGTATACTAGCTGCACTATATATAGATACCAGGTGTAGGAGATATAACCTATATATGACATTACATATACACTGTATAGTATACTAGCTGTACTATATATAGATACCAGGTGTAGGAGATATAACCTGTATATGACATTAGATAACGCTGTATAGTATACTAGCTGCACTATATATAGATACCAGGTGTAGGTTATAGATAACGCTGTATAGTATACTAGCTGCACTATATATAGATACCAGATGTAGGAGATATAACCTATATATGACATTACATATATACTGTATAGTATACTAGCTGTACTATATATAGATACCAGGTGTAGGAGATATAACCTATATATGACATTACATATACACTGTATAGTATACTAGCTGCACTATATATAGATACCAGGTGTAGGTTATAGATAACGCTGTATAGTATACTAGCTGCACTATATATAGATACCTGGTGTAGGAGATATAACCTATATATGACATTACATATATACTGTATAGTATACTAGCTGTACTATATATAGATATCAGGTGTAGGAGATATAACCTATATATGACATTACATATACATTGTATAGTATACTAGCTGCACTATATATAGATACCAGGTGTAGGAGATATAACCTATATATGACATTACATATACACTGTATAGTATACTAGCCTTACTATATATAGATACCAGGTGTAGGAGATATAACCTGTATATGACATTAGATAACGCTGTATAGTATACTAGCTGTACTATATATAGATACCAGGTGTAGGAGATATAACCTGTATATGACATTAGATAACGCTGTATAGTATACTAGCTGCACTATATATAGATACCAGGTGTAGGAGATATAACCTGTATATGACATTAGATAACGCTGTCTAGTATACTAGCTGCACTATATATAGATACCAGGTGTAGGAGATATAACCTGTATATGACATTACATTATATATATACGCTCTATAGTATACTTGCTGCACTATATATAGATACCAGGTGTAGGAGATATAACCTGTATATGACATTAGATAACGCTGTATAGTATACTAGCTGCACTATATATAGATACCAGGTGTAGGAGATATAACCTGTATATGACATTAGATAACGCTGTATAGTATACTAGCTGCACTATATATAGATACCAGGTGTAGGTTATAGATAACGCTGTATAGTATACTAGCTGCACTATATATAGATACCAGGTGTAGGTTATAGATAACGCTGTATAGTATACTAGCTGCACTATATAAAGATACCAGGTGTAGGAGATATAACCTATATATGACATTACATATACACTGTATAGTATACTAGCTGCACTATATATAGATACCAGGTGTAGGAGATATAACCTGTATATGACATTACATATACATTGTATAGTATACTAGCTGCACTATATATAGATACCAGATGTAGGAGATACAACCTAAATATATGACATTACATATACACTGTATAGTATACTAGCTGCACTATAAATAGATACCAGGTGTAGGAGATATAACCTATATATGACATTACATATATACTGTATAGTATACTAGCTGTACTATATATAGATATCAGGTGTAGGAGATATAACCTATATATGACATTACATATACACTGTATAGTATACTAGCTGTACTATATATAGATACCAGGTGAAGGAGATATAACATATATATGACATTACATATACACTGTATAGTATACTAGCCTTACTATATATAGATACCAGGTGTAGGAGATATAACCTGTATATGACATTAGATAACGCTGTATAGTATACTAGCTGCACTATATATAGATACCAGGTGTAGGAGATATAACCTGTATATGACATTAGATAACGCTGTATAGTATACTAGCTGCACTATATATAGATACCAGGTGTAGGAGATATAACCTGTATATGACATTAGATAACGCTGTATAGTATACTAGCTGCACTATATATAGATACCAGGTGTAGGTTATAGATAACGCTGTATAGTATACTAGCTGCACTATATATAGATACCAGGTGGAGGAGATATAACCTATATATGACATTACATATACACTGTATAGTATACTAGCTGTACTATATATAGATACCAGGTGTAGGAGATATAACCTATATATATGACATTACATATACACTGTATAGTATACTAGCTGCACTATATATAGATACCAGGTGTAGGAGATATAACCTGTATATGACATTAGATAACGCTGTATAGTATACTAGCTGCACTATATATAGATACCAGGTGTAGGTTATAGATAACGCTGTATAGTATACTAGCTGCACTATATATAGATACCAGGTGGAGGAGATATAACCTATATATGACATTACATATACACTGTATAGTATACTAGCTGTACTATATATAGATACCAGGTGTAGGAGATATAACCTGTATATGACATTAGATAACGCTGTATAGTATACTAGCTGTACTATATATAGATACCAGGTGTAGGAGATATAACCTATATATGACATTACATATACATTGTATAGTATACTAGCTGCACTATATATAGATACCAGGTGTAGGAGATATAACCTATATATGACATTACATATACACTGTATAGTATACTAGCCTTACTATATATAGATACCAGGTGTAGGAGATATAACCTGTATATGACATTAGATAACGCTGTCTAGTATACTAGCTGCACTATATATAGATACCAGGTGTAGGAGATATAACCTGTATATGACATTAGATAACGCTGTATAGTATACTAGCTGCACTATATATAGATACCAGGTGTAGGAGATATAACCTGTATATGACATTAGATAACGCTGTATAGTATACTAGCTGCACTATATATAGATACCAGGTGTAGGTTATAGATAACGCTGTATAGTATACTAGCTGCACTATATATAGATACCAGGTGGAGGAGATATAACCTATATATGACATTACATATACACTGTATAGTATACTAGCTGTACTATATATAGATACCAGGTGTAGGAGATATAACCTATATATATGACATTACATATACACTGTATAGTATACTAGCTGCACTATATATAGATACCAGGTTTAGGAGATATAACCTGTATATGACATTAGATAACGCTGTATAGTATACTAGCCTTACTATATATAGATACCAGGTGTAGGAGATATAACCTGTATATGACATTAGATAACGCTGTCTAGTATACTAGCTGCACTATATATAGATACCAGGTGTAGGAGATATAACCTGTATATGACATTACATTATATATATACGCTCTATAGTATACTAGCTGCACTATATATAGATACCAGGTGTAGGAGATATAACCTGTATATGACATTAGAGAACGCTGTATAGTATACTAGCTGCACTATATATAGATACCAGGTGTAGGAGATATAACCTGTATGAGACATTAGATAACGCTGTATAGTATACTAGCTGCACTATATATAGATACCAGGTGTAGGTTATAGATAACGCTGTATAGTATACTAGCTGCACTATATATAGATACCAGGTGGAGGAGATATAACCTATATATGACATTACATATACACTGTATAGTATACTAGCTGTACTATATATAGATACCAGGTGTAGGAGATATAACCTATATATATGACATTACATATACACTGTATAGTATACTAGCTGCACTATATATAGATACCAGGTGTAGGAGATATAACCTGTATATGACATTAGATAACGCTGTATAGTATACTAGCCTTACTATATATAGATACCAGGTGTAGGAGATATAACCTGTATATGACATTAGATAACGCTGTCTAGTATACTAGCTGCAATATATATATATAGATACCAGGTGTAGGAGATATAACCTGTATATGACATTACATTATATATATACGCTCTATAGTATACTAGCTGCACTATATATAGATACCAGGTGTAGGAGATATAACCTGTATATGACATTAGAGAACGCTGTATAGTATACTAGCTGCACTATATATAGATACCAGGTGTAGGAGATATAACCTGTATGAGACATTAGATAACGCTGTATAGTATACTAGCTGCACTATATATAGATACCAGGTGTAGGTTATAGATAATGCTGTATAGTATACTAGCTGCACTATATATAGATACCAGGTGTAGGTTATAGATAACGCTGTATAGTATACTAGCTGTACTATATATAGATACCAGGTGTAGGAGATATAACCTATATATGACATTAGATAACGCTGTATAATATACTAGCTGCACTATATATATATATAACCAGGTGTAGGAGATATAACCTGTATATGACATTAGATAACGCTGTATAGTATACTGGCTGTACTATATATAGATACCAGGTGTAGGAGATATAACCTGTATATGACATTAGATAACGCTGTATAGTACACAAGCTGTAGCTGCACTATATATAGATACCAGGTGTAGGAGATATAACCTGTATATGACATTACATTATATATATACGCTCTATAGTATACTAGCTGCACTATATATAGATACCAGGTGTAGGAGATATAACCTGTATATGACATTAGAGAACGCTGTATAGTATACTAGCTGCACTATATATAGATACCAGGTGTAGGAGATATAACCTGTATGAGACATTAGATAACGCTGTATAGTATACTAGCTGCACTATATATAGATACCAGGTGTAGGAGATATAACCTGTATGAGACATTAGATAACGCTGTATAGTATACTAGCTGCACTATATATAGATACCAGGTGTAGGTTATAGATAATGCTGTATAGTATACTAGCTGCACTATATATAGATACCAGGTGTAGGTTATAGATAATGCTATATAGTATACTAGCTGCACTATATATAGATACCAGGTGTAGGTTATAGATAACGCTGTATAGTATACTAGCTGCACTATATATAGATACCAGGTGTAGGTTATAGATAATGCTGTATAGTATACTAGCTGCACTATATATAGATACCAGGTGTAGGTTATAGATAACGCTGTATAGTATACTAGCTGCACTATATATAGATACCAGGTGTAGGAGATATAACCTATATATGACATTACATATACACTGTATAGTATACTAGCTGTACTATATATAGATACCAGGTGTAGGAGATATAACCTATATATGACATTACATTAGATAACGCTGTATAGTATACTAGCTGCACTATATAAAGATACCAGGTGTAGGAGATATAACCTATATATGACATTACATATACATTGTATAGTATACTAGCTGTACTATATATAGATACCAGGTGTAGGAGATATAACCTATATATGACATTACATATACACTGTATAGTATACTAGCTGTACTATATATAGATACCAGGTGTAGGAGATATAACCTATATATGACATTAGATAACGCTGTATAGTATACTAGCTGCACTATATATATATATAACCAGGTGTAGGAGATATAACCTGTATATGACATTAGATAACGCTGTATAGTATACTAGCTGTACTATATATAGATACCAGGTGTAGGAGATATAACCTGTATATGACATTAGATAACGCTGTATAGTACACCAGCTGTAGCTGCACTATATATAGATACCAGGTGTAGGAGATATAACCTGTATATGACATTACATTATATATATACGCTCTATAGTATACTAGCTGCACTATATATAGATACCAGGTGTAGGAGATATAACCTGTATATGACATTAGAGAACGCTGTATAGTATACTAGCTGCACTATATATAGATACCAGGTGTAGGAGATATAACCTGTATGATACATTAGATAACGCTGTATAGTATACTAGCTGCACTATATATAGATACCAGGTGTAGGTTATAGATAACGCTGTATAGTATACTAGCTGCACTATATATAGATACCAGGTGTAGGTTATAGATAACGCTGTATAGTATACTAGCTGCACTATATATAGATACCAGGTGTAGGAGATATAACCTATATATGACATTACATTAGATAACGCTGTATAGTATACTAGCTGCACTATATAAAGATACCAGGTGTAGGAGATATAACCTATATATGACATTACATATACACTGTATAGTATACTAGCTGCACTATATATATATATAACCAGGTGTAGGAGATATAACCTGTATATGACATTAGATAACGCTGTATAGTATACTAGCTGTACTATATATAGATACCAGGTGTAGGAGATATAACCTGTATATGACATTAGATAACGCTGTATAGTACACCAGCTGTAGCTGCACTATATATAGATACCAGGTGTAGGAGATATAACCTGTATATGACATTACATTATATATATACGCTCTATAGTATACTAGCTGCACTATATATAGATACCAGGTGTAGGAGATATAACCTGTATATGACATTAGAGAACGCTGTATAGTATACTAGCTGCACTATATATAGATACCAGGTGTAGGAGATATAACCTATATATGACATTACATATACACTGTATAGTATACTAGCTGTACTATATATAGATACCAGGTGTAGGAGATATAACCTATATATGACATTAGATAACGCTGTATAGTATACTAGCTGTACTATATATAGATACCAGGTGTAGGAGATATAACCTGTATATGACATTAGATAACGCTGTATAGTACACCAGCTGTAGCTGCACTATATATAGATACCAGGTGTAGGAGATATAACCTGTATATGACATTACATTATATATATACGCTCTATAGTATACTAGCTGCACTATATATAGATACCAGGTGTAGGAGATATAACCTGTATATGACATTAGAGAACGCTGTATAGTATACTAGCTGCACTATATATAGATACCAGGTGTAGGAGATATAACCTGTATGAGACATTAGATAACGCTGTATAGTATACTAGCTGCACTATATATAGATACCAGGTGTAGGTTATAGATAACGCTGTATAGTATACTAGCTGCACTATATATAGATACCAGGTGTAGGTTATAGATAACGCTGTATAGTATACTAGCTGTACTATATATAGATACCAGGTGTAGGAGATATAACCTATATATGACATTACATATACATTGTATAGTATACTAGCTGCACTATATATAGATACCAGGTGTAGGAGATATAACCTATATATGACATTACATATACATTGTATAGTATACTAGCTGCACTATATATAGATACCAGGTGTAGGAGATATAACCTGTATATGACATTAGATAACGCTGTATAGTATACTAGCTGCACTATATATAGATACCAGGTGTAGGTTATAGATAACGCTGTATAGTATACTAGCTGCACTATATATAGATACCAGGTGTAGGTTATAGATAACGCTGTATAGTATACTAGCTGCACTATATATAGATACCAGGTGTAGGAGATATAACCTATATATGACATTACATATACACTGTATAGTATACTAGCTGTACTATATATAGATACCAGGTGTAGGAGATATAACCTGTATATGACATTAGATAACGCTGTATAGTATACTAGCTGCACTATATATAGATACCAGGTGTAGGTTATAGATAACGCTGTATAGTATACTAGCTGCACTATATATAGATACCAGGTGTAGGTTATAGATAACGCTGTATAGTATACTAGCTGCACTATATATAGATACCAGGTGTAGGTTATAGATAACGCTGTATAGTATACTAGCTGTACTATATATAGATACCAGGTGTAGGAGATATAACCTATATATGACATTACATATACATTGTATAGTATACTAGCTGCACTATATATAGATACCAGGTGTAGGAGATATAACCTATATATGACATTACATATACATTGTATAGTATACTAGCTGCACTATATATAGATACCAGGTGTAGGAGATATAACCTATATATGACATTACATATACACTGTATAGTATACTAGCTGCACTATATATAGATACCAGGTGTAGGAGATATAACCTGTATATGACATTAGATAACGCTGTATAGTATACTAGCTGCACTATATATAGATACCAGGTGTAGGTTATAGATAACGCTGTATAGTATACTAGCTGCACTATATATAGATACCAGGTGTAGGTTATAGATAACACTGTATAGTATACTAGCTGTACTATATATAGATACCAGGTGTAGGAGATATAACCTATATATGACATTACATATACACTGTATAGTATACTAGCTGTACTATATATAGATACCAGGTGTAGGAGATATAACCTGTATATGACATTAGATAACGCTCTATAGTATACTAGCTGCACTATATATAGATACCAGGTGTAGGAGATATAACCTGTATATGACATTAGAGAACGCTGTATAGTATACTAGCTGCACTATATATAGATACCAGGTGTAGGAGATATAACCTGTATGAGACATTAGATAACGCTGTATAGTATACTAGCTGCACTATATATAGATACCAGGTGTAGGTTATAGATAACGCTGTATAGTATACTAGCTGCACTATATATAGATACCAGGTGTAGGAGATATAACCTATATATGACATTACATTAGATAACGCTGTATAGTATACTAGCTGCACTATATAAAGATACCAGGTGTAGGAGATATAACCTATATATGACATTACATATACATTGTATAGTATACTAGCTGTACTATATATAGATACCAGGTGTAGGAGATATAACCTATATATGACATTACATATACACTGTATAGTATACTAGCTGTACTATATATAGATACCAGGTGTAGGAGATATAACCTATATATGACATTAGATAACGCTGTATAGTATACTAGCTGCACTATATATATATATATATATATATATATATATATAACCAGGTGTAGGAGATATAACCTGTATATGACATTAGATAACGCTGTATAGTATACTAGCTGTACTATATATAGATACCAGGTGTAGGAGATATAACCTATATATGACATTACATATACATTGTATAGTATACTAGCTGCACTATATATAGATACCAGGTGTAGGAGATATAACCTGTATATGACATTAGATAACGCTGTATAGTATACTAGCTGCACTATATATAGATACCAGGTGTAGGTTATAGATAACGCTGTATAGTATACTAGCTGCACTATATATAGATACCAGGTGTAGGTTATAGATAACGCTGTATAGTATACTAGCTGCACTATATATAGATACCAGGTGTAGGAGATATAACCTATATATGACATTACATATACACTGTATAGTATACTAGCTGTACTATATATAGATACCAGGTGTAGGAGATATAACCTGTATATGACATTAGATAACGCTGTATAGTATACTAGCTGCACTATATATAGATACCAGGTGTAGGTTATAGATAACGCTGTATAGTATACTAGCTGCACTATATATAGATACCAGGTGTAGGTTATAGATAACGCTGTATAGTATACTAGCTGCACTATATATAGATACCAGGTGTAGGTTATAGATAACGCTGTATAGTATACTAGCTGTACTATATATAGATACCAGGTGTAGGAGATATAACCTATATATGACATTACATATACATTGTATAGTATACTAGCTGCACTATATATAGATACCAGGTGTAGGAGATATAACCTATATATGACATTACATATACATTGTATAGTATACTAGCTGCACTATATATAGATACCAGGTGTAGGAGATATAACCTATATATGACATTACATATACACTGTATAGTATACTAGCTGCACTATATATAGATACCAGGTGTAGGAGATATAACCTGTATATGACATTAGATAACGCTGTATAGTATACTAGCTGCACTATATATAGATACCAGGTGTAGGTTATAGATAACGCTGTATAGTATACTAGCTGCACTATATATAGATACCAGGTGTAGGTTATAGATAACACTGTATAGTATACTAGCTGTACTATATATAGATACCAGGTGTAGGAGATATAACCTATATATGACATTACATATACACTGTATAGTATACTAGCTGTACTATATATAGATACCAGGTGTAGGAGATATAACCTGTATATGACATTAGATAACGCTCTATAGTATACTAGCTGCACTATATATAGATACCAGGTGTAGGAGATATAACCTGTATATGACATTAGAGAACGCTGTATAGTATACTAGCTGCACTATATATAGATACCAGGTGTAGGAGATATAACCTGTATGAGACATTAGATAACGCTGTATAGTATACTAGCTGCACTATATATAGATACCAGGTGTAGGTTATAGATAACGCTGTATAGTATACTAGCTGCACTATATATAGATACCAGGTGTAGGAGATATAACCTATATATGACATTACATTAGATAACGCTGTATAGTATACTAGCTGCACTATATAAAGATACCAGGTGTAGGAGATATAACCTATATATGACATTACATATACATTGTATAGTATACTAGCTGTACTATATATAGATACCAGGTGTAGGAGATATAACCTATATATGACATTACATATACACTGTATAGTATACTAGCTGTACTATATATAGATACCAGGTGTAGGAGATATAACCTATATATGACATTAGATAACGCTGTATAGTATACTAGCTGCACTATATATATATATATATATATATATATATATATATATAACCAGGTGTAGGAGATATAACCTGTATATGACATTAGATAACGCTGTATAGTATACTAGCTGTACTATATATAGATACCAGGTGTAGGAGATATAACCTATATATGACATTACATATACATTGTATAGTATACTAGCTGCACTATATATAGATACCAGGTGTAGGAGATATAACCTATATATGACATTACATATACATTGTATAGTATACTAGCTGCACTATATATAGATACCAGGTGTAGGAGATATAACCTATATATGACATTACATATACACTGTATAGTATACTAGCTGCACTATATATAGATACCAGGTGTAGGTTATAGATAACGCTGTATAGTATACTAGCTGCACTATATATAGATACCAGGTGTAGGTTATAGATAACGCTGTATAGTATACTAGCTGTACTATATATAGATACCAGGTGTAGGAGATATAACCTATATATGACATTACATATACACTGTATAGTATACTAGCTGTACTATATATAGATACCAGGTGTAGGAGATATAACCTGTATATGACATTAGATAACGCTCTATAGTATACTAGCTGCACTATATATAGATACCAGGTGTAGGAGATATAACCTGTATATGACATTAGAGAACGCTGTATAGTATACTAGCTGCACTATATATAGATACCAGGTGTAGGAGATATAACCTGTATGAGACATTAGATAACGCTGTATAGTATACTAGCTGCACTATATATAGATACCAGGTGTAGGTTATAGATAACGCTGTATAGTATACTAGCTGCACTATATATAGATACCAGGTGTAGGAGATATAACCTATATATGACATTACATATACATTGTATAGTATACTAGCTGCACTATATATAGATACCAGGTGTAGGAGATATAACCTATATATGACATTACATATACATTGTATAGTATACTAGCTGCACTATATATAGATACCAGGTGTAGGAGATATAACCTATATATGACATTACATATACACTGTATAGTATACTAGCTGCACTATATATAGATACCAGGTGTAGGAGATATAACCTGTATATGACATTAGATAACGCTGTATAGTATACTAGCTGCACTATATATAGATACCAGGTGTAGGTTATAGATAACGCTGTATAGTATACTAGCTGCACTATATATAGATACCAGGTGTAGGTTATAGATAACGCTGTATAGTATACTAGCTGTACTATATATAGATACCAGGTGTAGGAGATATAACCTATATATGACATTACATATACACTGTATAGTATACTAGCTGTACTATATATAGATACCAGGTGTAGGAGATATAACCTGTATATGACATTAGATAACGCTGTATAGTATACTAGCTGCACTATATATAGATACCAGGTGTAGGTTATAGATAACGCTGTATAGTATACTAGCTGCACTATATATAGATACCAGGTGTAGGTTATAGATAACGCTGTATAGTATACTAGCTGCACTATATATAGATACCAGGTGTAGGTTATAGATAACGCTGTATAGTATACTAGCTGTACTATATATAGATACCAGGTGTAGGAGATATAACCTATATATGACATTACATATACACTGTATAGTATACTAGCTGTAATATATATAGATACCAGGTGTAGGAGATATAACCTATATATGACATTAGATAACGCTGTATAGTATACTAGCTGCACTATATATAGATACCAGGTGTAGGAGATATAACCTGTATATGACATTAGAGAACGCTGTATAGTATACTAGCTGCACTATATATAGATACCAGGTGTAGGAGATATAACCTGTATGAGACATTAGATAACGCTGTATAGTATACTAGCTGCACTATATATAGATACCAGGTGTAGGTTATAGATAACGCTGTATAGTATACTAGCTGCACTATATATAGATACCAGGTGTAGGAGATATAACCTATATATGACATTACATTAGATAACGCTGTATAGTATACTAGCTGCACTATATAAAGATACCAGGTGTAGGAGATATAACCTATATATGACATTACATATACATTGTATAGTATACTAGCTGTACTATATATAGATACCAGGTGTAGGAGATATAACCTATATATGACATTACATATACACTGTATAGTATACTAGCTGTACTATATATAGATACCAGGTGTAGGAGATATAACCTATATATGACATTAGATAACGCTGTATAGTATACTAGCTGCACTATATATATATATATATATATATATATATAACCAGGTGTAGGAGATATAACCTGTATATGACATTAGATAACGCTGTATAGTATACTAGCTGTACTATATATAGATACCAGGTGTAGGAGATATAACCTGTATATGACATTAGATAACGCTGTATAGTACACCAGCTGTAGCTGCACTATATATAGATACCAGGTGTAGGAGATATAACCTGTATATGACATTACATTATATATATACGCTCTATAGTATACTAGCTGCACTATATATAGATACCAGGTGTAGGAGATATAACCTGTATATGACATTAGAGAACGCTGTATAGTATACTAGCTGCACTATATATAGATACCAGGTGTAGGAGATATAACCTGTATGAGACATTAGATAACGCTGTATAGTATACTAGCTGCACTATATATAGATACCAGGTGTAGGTTATAGATAACGCTGTATAGTATACTAGCTGCACTATATATAGATACCAGGTGTAGGTTATAGATAACACTGTATAGTATACTAGCTGCACTATATATAGATACCAGGTGTAGGAGATATAACCTATATATGACATTACATATACACTGTATAGTATACTAGCTGTACTATATATAGATACCAGGTGTAGGAGATATAACCTATATATGACATTACATTAGATAACGCTGTATAGTATACTAGCTGCACTATATATAGATACCAGGTGTAGGTTATAGATAACGCTGTATAGTATACTAGCTGCACTATATATAGATACCAGGTGTAGGTTATAGATAACGCTGTATAGTATACTAGCTGCACTATATATAGATACCAGGTGTAGGAGATATAACCTGTATATGACATTAGATAACGCTGTATAGTATACTAGCTGTACTATATATAGATACCAGGTGTAGGAGATATAACCTGTATATGACATTACATTATATATATACGCTCTATAGTATACTAGCTGCACTATATATAGATACCAGGTGTAGGAGATATAACCTGTATATGACATTAGAGAACGCTGTATAGTATACTAGCTGCACTATATATAGATACCAGGTGTAGGAGATATAACCTGTATGAGACATTAGATAACGCTGTATAGTATACTAGCTGCACTATATATAGATACCAGGTGTAGGTTATAGATAACGCTGTATAGTATACTAGCTGCACTATATATAGATACCAGGTGTAGGTTATAGATAACACTGTATAGTATACTAGCTGCACTATATATAGATACCAGGTGTAGGAGATATAACCTATATATGAAATTACATATACACTGTATAGTATACTAGCTGTACTATATATAGATACCAGGTGTAGGAGATATAACCTATATATGACATTACATTAGATAACGCTGTATAGTATACTAGCTGCACTATATATAGATACCAGGTGTAGGTTATAGATAACGCTGTATAGTATACTAGCTGCACTATATATAGATACCAGGTGTAGGAGATATAACCTGTATATGACATTAGATAACGCTGTATAGTATACTAGCTGTACTATATATAGATACCAGGTGTAGGAGATATAACCTATATATGACATTACATATACACTGTATAGTATACTAGCTGTACTATATATAGATACCAGGTGTAGGAGATATAACCTATATATGACATTAGATAACGCTGTATAGTATACTAGCTGCACTATATATAGATACCAGGTGTAGGAGATATAACCTGTATGAGACATTAGATAACGCTGTATAGTATACTAGCTGCACTATATATAGATACCAGGTGTAGGTTATAGATAACGCTGTATAGTATACTAGCTGCACTATATATAGATACCAGGTGTAGGTTATAGATAACACTGTATAGTATACTAGCTGTACTATATATAGATACCAGGTGTAGGAGATATAACCTATATATGACATTACATTAGATAACGCTGTATAGTATACTAGCTGCACTATATATAGATACCAGGTGTAGGTTATAGATAACGCTGTATAGTATACTAGCTGCACTATATATAGATACCAGGTGTAGGTTATAGATAACGCTGTATAGTATACTAGCTGCACTATATATAGATACCAGGTGTAGGTTATAGATAACGCTGTATAGTATACTAGCTGCACTATATATAGATACCAGGTGTAGGTTATAGATAACGCTGTATAGTATACTAGCTGCACTATATATAGATACCAGGTGTAGGTTATAGATAACGCTGTATAGTATACTAGCTGTACTATATATAGATACCAGGTGTAGGAGATATAACCTATATATGACATTACATATACATTGTATAGTATACTAGCTGCACTATATATAGATACCAGGTGTAGGAGATATAACCTGTATATGACATTAGATAACGCTGTATAGTATACTAGCTGCACTATATATAGATACCAGGTGTAGGTTATAGATAACGCTGTATAGTATACTAGCTGTACTATATATAGATACCAGGTGTAGGAGATATAACCTATATATGACATTACATATACACTGTATAGTATACTAGCTGCACTATATATAGATACCAGGTGTAGGAGATATAACCTGTATATGACATTACATATACACTGTATAGTATACTAGCTGCACTATATATAGATACCAGGTGTAGGAGATATAACCTATATATGAAATTACATATACACTGTATAGTATACTAGCTGTACTATATATAGATACCAGGTGTAGGAGATATAACCTATATATGACATTACATTAGATAACGCTGTATAGTATACTAGCTGCACTATATATAGATACCAGGTGTAGGTTATAGATAACGCTGTATAGTATACTAGCTGCACTATATATAGATACCAGGTGTAGGAGATATAACCTGTATGACATTAGATAACGCTGTATAGTATACTAGCTGTACTATATATAGATACCAGGTGTAGGAGATATAACCTATATATGACATTACATATACACTGTATAGTATACTAGCTGTACTATATATAGATACCAGGTGTAGGAGATATAACCTATATATGACATTACATATACATTGTATAGTATACTAGCTGCACTATATATAGATACCAGGTGTAGGAGATATAACCTGTATATGACATTAGATAACGCTGTATAGTATACTAGCTGCACTATATATAGATACCAGGTGTAGGTTATAGATAACGCTGTATAGTATACTAGCTGTACTATATATAGATACCAGGTGTAGGAGATATAACCTATATATGACATTACATATACACTGTATAGTATACTAGCTGCACTATATATAGATACCAGGTGTAGGAGATATAACCTGTATATGACATTACATATACACTGTATAGTATACTAGCTGCACTATATATAGATACCAGGTGTAGGAGATATAACCTATATATGAAATTACATATACACTGTATAGTATACTAGCTGTACTATATATAGATACCAGGTGTAGGAGATATAACCTATATATGACATTACATTAGATAACGCTGTATAGTATACTAGCTGCACTATATATAGATACCAGGTGTAGGTTATAGATAACGCTGTATAGTATACTAGCTGCACTATATATAGATACCAGGTGTAGGAGATATAACCTGTATGAGACATTAGATAACGCTGTATAGTATACTAGCTGCACTATATATAGATACCAGGTGTAGGTTATAGATAACGCTGTATAGTATACTAGCTGCACTATATATAGATACCAGGTGTAGGTTATAGATAACACTGTATAGTATACTAGCTGTACTATATATAGATACCAGGTGTAGGAGATATAACCTATATATGACATTACATTAGATAACGCTGTATAGTATACTAGCTGCACTATATATAGATACCAGGTGTAGGTTATAGATAACGCTGTATAGTATACTAGCTGCACTATATATAGATACCAGGTGTAGGTTATAGATAACGCTGTATAGTATACTAGCTGCACTATATATAGATACCAGGTGTAGGAGATATAACCTATATATGACATTACATATACACTGTATAGTATACTAGCTGCACTATATATAGATACCAGGTGTAGGAGATATAACCTGTATATGACATTACATATACACTGTATAGTATACTAGCTGCACTATATATAGATACCAGGTGTAGGAGATATAACCTATATATGAAATTACATATACACTGTATAGTATACTAGCTGTACTATATATAGATACCAGGTGTAGGAGATATAACCTATATATGACATTACATTAGATAACGCTGTATAGTATACTAGCTGCACTATATATAGATACCAGGTGTAGGTTATAGATAACGCTGTATAGTATACTAGCTGCACTATATATAGATACCAGGTGTAGGAGATATAACCTGTATGAGACATTAGATAACGCTGTATAGTATACTAGCTGCACTATATATAGATACCAGGTGTAGGTTATAGATAACGCTGTATAGTATACTAGCTGCACTATATATAGATACCAGGTGTAGGTTATAGATAACACTGTATAGTATACTAGCTGTACTATATATAGATACCAGGTGTAGGAGATATAACCTATATATGACATTACATTAGATAACGCTGTATAGTATACTAGCTGCACTATATATAGATACCAGGTGTAGGTTATAGATAACGCTGTATAGTATACTAGCTGCACTATATATAGATACCAGGTGTAGGTTATAGATAACGCTGTATAGTATACTAGCTGCACTATATATAGATACCAGGTGTAGGAGATATAACCTATATATGACATTACATATACATTGTATAGTATACTAGCTGCACTATATATAGATACCAGGTGTGTGATATATATCTCTGTATACCAGGGACGGTGAAGCCATACCGGCCGCTCTCACCTCTCCGGTCTCACAGCCGCCGGCTCCCGGTTAGGGGACGGTCACCCCCCCGCACACACAGCGGCAGCGCCGTGACCGAGTAGGCGGAGACACGTGACGTCACAGCCCAGCATCAAACACCCTGGTAACGGCGAGGAGGAGTCTCACCTTCCCAGCCACGCCCATATCCCCGTCCCTGGCTCCGCCCCCTGCAGTATACTGGAACTACAATACCCGACATGCTCCAGGGATTTGGATTGACGTCACATGGTAACCTAGCAACCCGCCATGTGCCTCTCTTTCTCTCTCTGTCAGTGCAGGACGCCATGCTTGGCACTGGCAGGTGGAGGCCACATACATAGACATAGTAAATGTGAGGTCTGAGAGGGTCTCACCTAGTGCATGCATGGGCCTGCGTGTGGCTCTCTAGCTGTTGTGAAACTACATTTCCCAGCATGCCCTGCACAGTTTATGCATTCTCTAATAGCAGAACTGTTGTATGGCATGCTGGGACTTGTAGTTTCACAACAGCTGGACAGCCATAGGTTGGGTTGGGCCAGGCCTGCCCTAAGGGTTGCTGCTATTTCTTATGTGGCTAAAGGACCTCTGTGACGTATCCACCACGTGACCGCTGCAGGAGGCTGGACCGCTCCTGCGTTACCATCCACTAGGGCATAGAATGGGAATAAATATTTGTGGCGAGCGCAGCGAGCCACTGTGCCCGAAGCGCGGCGAGCGTAGCGAGCCCGCGAGGGGACATTTTCGGTCCCCCGTTAGCATCCCCGCCCCTCCCCCTTTTAGGCCGGGTCACGTGGGTGTGACGTCACAGGTCCATCAGCGCTCTATAGTCTAGACCTAACCCGGCCCTAAGGGATGATCTGCGGACAGTATCAATGTCAACTGTACTCCCCAAATGGGCGTGGTTTCGTAGAAAGAATGACTGGCCTCTATGGGCGGAATTCAATTGTTTCCGGCACCCATCGCGCCCGACGGAGCCATTCAATTGTTGCTCCTGTCGGGCGCGATCAGCTGCCAGCGCTCCATTTCAGCTCGCAGTCCCAGATAGGTGCGAGCTGAAATCAGCGAAAAGTAACCCGTTTGGGCACCCAAACGGCACTTTTCGCGATCGCTCGGGTCTGGTTTAGCCGATTTACACAGCTAAACCCTACCACTTTGGGCGCGATCAGCACGAAAAGCTGCAACAATTGAATAGCGGCCCGCGATCTCCCGTCACTTTAGACGGGAGTTCCGGGCCGCGAAAACAATTTAATTCCGCCCTATATGTCCCGATTTTCACAGCTCTCTGCAGTCCCTGATTTTACAGTACACCCCAAATCTTCCTGTCTAGCTTTACTTTCACATGGGTGTTCTGCTGGCTGTGATGTAGATGTGTGACACAATCATCTCAACCTGTATAAGTGCTTAGGCCGCCACACATGCTGCGCCGCACTCCCCACGCCTCTTACCCCATATACAGCAGGTATGGGGCAGAGTAGGGTGCGTTGCATCCCTGCTGGCGTAACACCACTTGGCCGCAGGTAGGAGTCGTTTGGTCTGATTTGCTTCAGTGCACAAATTTGTACTGGTCTGACCAATGTGCTCTTACGTTCCCAAATTCACAAGAAATTATCACAATTCATATTATTTTGGCACTATATAAGTAGAGGACAATAATCATATCTGAGTGGGTTTGAAGGATTTGATAACATAAGTGTTCATGAACTTAGAAATGCGTTTTCTGCGGAAGTCACAGTGGAGGATGCAAAGTGCATCTCTTATTATTAGTATGGGGACTTCCCCTGATCTCCGGGACTTCTGTGGTGGGGGGGTAATGTAAGGGGATGTAGTTAGTATGCCAGTGGACGAGATGCCGGATGTCGGAAATCCCGACCCGGGACTAAAGATAGGCATCGAAATCCTGGCGTCTATCTAAATCCCGACGTCGGAATCTTGACAGTCGCCATCCCAGTCAAAGGTACACCTGGGCACCTTAGTTTTTATCCCCGGGGGGCAGGGGAGTAAGTTTAGGCACCACAGTGGGGTTAGGCTTTTGGGGGAGGAGGTTAGGATTAGGCACCATTGGGGCGGGGGTTAGGCACTAAGGGGGGACAGTAAGGTTTAGGCACCAAGGGCGGAGGGTTAGGTTTAGGCACTAATGGGAAGGGTTAGGATACGGGGTGGGGAGGGTTAGGGTGCAAAAAGCAGTGGCGTAACTAGGGTATTTGGACCCCAGGGCAAATGTAAAAATGGAGCCCCCCCTCTCTATGTGCACGCGCCAAAGGCCACTTAAAAATGGGGCGTGTCAACATGACACACCCCTTTATCGTCACTCTGAACATTCCTTTCCATATGCACCTTAACCCCAGTAGTATCCCTTATACAGTACCCCAGTATGCAATGTCCCCAGTAGTGGTCCCTCTTATGCAGGTCCATAGTAGTGCCCCTTATACAGTACCCCCAGTAATGGTCCCCCTTTTGCAGCCCCCAATTAGTTCCCCTTATACAGTACCCCCAGTAGGCAATGCCCCCAGTAGTGGTCCCTCTTATGCAGCCCCTCATTAGTTCCCCTTATTCAGTACCCCAGTAGTGGTCTCCCTTATGCAGTGCCCCCCCCATGAAGTGCCCCCAGTAGTGGTCCCCCTTATGCAGTGCTCCTTTATATAGTGTCCCCAGAAGTACCCCCCCCCTTATGCAGTGCCCCCAGTAGTGGTCCCCCTTATGCAGGCCCCCAGCAGTGATCCCCCCTATCCAGTGCCCCCTGTAGTTTTCCTCCCTATTTAGTGCCCCCAGTAGTAGTCCCCTAGTAGTAAGCCCCTTATATAGTGCCCCCAGTAGTAGTTCCCCCCCTCCCGATGTAGTGCCCCCAATAGTAATCCCCCCCTAGTTGTAGTCCCCAGTAGTGCCCCACCCCCAGTAGTGGTCTCCCCAGTAGTGGTCCCCCCCCGTAATGGCGCCCCCAGTACTGCTCCCCCTGTAATGGTGCCCACCCCTGATGTGCAGACACACAACACAAGTAGAAAAAAAAAATACACTTACCTGAATCCACGCTCCGGTTCCAGCCACCGCTCCCGGTGCCGCACATCAGTCCTCCAGGGCTGGCGCTCTCTGCATTATGGGAGAGACGTCATGACATCATGACGTCTCTCCCATTACCCACTGCAGGAGCCGGAAGGGAGCCGGCTCTTGCAGTGGGAGCTCAGCAGTCAATGAGAGTCTGTCTGACTCTCATTGGCTGCTGGTTAACACACACATCGCTGCCGCACTGGCGGCAATGTGTGTATTACTGCACAGCCTGAGCCCGCCTCCCACCCTCCTCCTGGTGCTTTTGGGTAAGCGCTCAGGGGGAGGGAAGGTCTCGGCTGTACAGCAAAGGACCGGCGCTGGGCGCAGGGAAGCCTAGCACCGGTCCTTTGTAAATGTGTAGCGCTGACCGCACACACTGCGGTCGGCGCTACACTGCCTAACTAGGGCGGGTCGGGACCAGAGATGGATGATCAGATTGTGGGCGGGGCTTCAGACTAGGGATGTCCAGGAATGATGATGTTCGTCAATGTAAGATGACGTTTTGCCTCTTTCTGAGTTCCGTTTTTTTGGAGGGAAAAATCCGAACTCAACGTGCAAACTCGAACCTATCCGAGCCTGCACATCCCTACTTCAGACCGGAGGGGCGGGGCTTCTGACGGCCCCGCGGTCCGCGCCGTTTCAGCTGTTCGGTTGGGGCTAGGCCTAGGGAGAGTGAAAGGAAGGACAATACTTCAGGGGATGAATGAGCTGGGCTGTTGTGATGGTATTTACAGGAAATAAATATATTTCCTGTCAACACTGCACTGCAATGGATCCTATCCCTATGGGCCTATTTTCATGGGTGGCCTGGAGCTGAAGCTCCATCCGCCCCATTGTTAATCCGGCCCTGCTGGGCGGTAAATGACAGAGGTGCTATGCGCCCCTGTCATTATTGGCGCTGCTATCTATAACAGCGCTGAGCGGCAGGGCCATGTACGAACGCTCGCGAGTGGGTCTGAATCAGGCCCTGTGTTAATATCAATTTCTGGAAGGTTATTTTAAAAGTTATATTAGTCATATTTTAAAACCATAATCTAATCCACAGAAAACAAAGTAAAAACATAAATACATCCACCAAATAGGTCCACAATAAAAATGTGCAGAGATAAAAGCTTAAAAAATCTAGAAAAAAACATTTTATCTCGAACTCTCCATTCAGGCCACTGTCTTTCATTTATACAGGAGTAGATCCATCTCATCTCTGTTTGGGATAACTGTATATCAGTATGCTTGCATGGCCGGGAGTGTAACATTTGTTGTACAGTATGCCCCGGGATGCTGTAATAAAAGCATTATAATTATAATATAATATAATTATAATAAAAGCATTCTTTCGAGTTGTGTTTCTGTGCAGAAACTGTGGCCCTTATTCAGCGTTTACTGCTGAACGCGGATTCCCGATGCCTTACGTGCAGCTTAGAAATTGCCTTCCTTGCTGAATCAGGCCCTGTATGCGTTTCTAGGCCTTTTCTAATGTTATACACATGTTCGACTAAGCGAATGTTGAGGTTTCTGCTGGTCTTGCCTACATAGATAAAGCCACACTGGCACTCTAAAGCATACAGGACCTCATTCAGAGCCGGTCGCACAGAGCGTGCGGTCGGTCTGAATGAGGGGAGGACCTCTTGAATTTTCAAGACGTCCTCCTTTGCGGTGGTAAGGCTGTGGGTTAACACCCACAGCCTTACGACCGCCTAAGGTGATGGTCGCGATGGTCAAGACCATCGCGACCATCGGGGCTTACGACGAGACCCTAGGGTAGGGTCTCCCTTGTCGTAAGCCCCGGAGAGCTTTTGGCTCTGTCTGAGCCAGAAGCTCTCCACTGACATCACTAGTGATGTCAGTGGGGCCGCCCCCAAACGGTAGACGTTCCCATGGGAACGCCCCCGTTTGGGCTGCCACCCCCCCGGTCCGCCTTCCAAACGGGGCGAGCTGTCAATCAACATCGACAGCTCGCCCCCTTTGGATCGAGACCCGCTACGACTGGCGCTGTCGGTCGTAGCGGGTCTCACGCATGCGCACGACGGCACCGGCGCCGTCGTGCGCATGCTCTGTGTGGGGACCATCGACCCGGTCCGAGCGCATCGGCGCTAACGACCAGGTCTGAATGACCCCCACAGTAAATATTTTTTTTTGAATTACAGGTCATAAAATCTTTAATCTGATCTATATCATTTCAATTCACTTTAAATTCAAATAATTTGCCGCTGCCTGTTACAGATCTACACATTAGACATGAGGCCTGTTTCAGCAAGGAACGCAAGTGTGCGCATCCACGCACTCGGCCGCTGCGAATATATGCTAATCAGTGTATACGCAGCATAAGATGCAGGCACCCACAATGCCGCCCACTTCTCTTTACTCAAAGCCTGAGTAGTCCGCAAGACAGTGGAAACATCAGTAACATCGAGAACCATCGGAACCATGCGCACAATAGAGGTTGACCTGATCTCGTGCAGGATTTTGGCCACTTCCTGCGTGCATCGAGTCGTCTGGCTGCCTATGCCGCCGCAATGCCTTAATTATGCACGCCCCTATAACGGCGTCCCAACGCACAGGCACGCCTGCGTTCGCCCGACCATCCCTGTCACCACCCACAAACGGCACTTCCTGTCAATCAATAACGGAAGGGTCTGCGTACACACTGCGTGTAGTCTGCGTACCCTTACCCGATCGCACTGGCTAGTTTGTGCACACGCAGTGCAATGCATACGCATGTGCAGTGCGAAAACCTCGGCCGAATGCATGCGTTTTCTCACTTGCGTTTCATGCTGAATCAGGCCCTTAGTCCACATCTGTGGAACCCCTCCGAGCGTACACTCGTCCTTTCTTCTTCCTCCACTAGGGGGCACAGGGATCACTCTGGGTATAGCCTGGAGAGGGAGAATCTAGGCACCAAACAGTTACTAATTTTCCTCCCAGCAGCCACCTGGCTCCCTCTCTACTATACCCCGCCCCCAGCCACAGGCCAGCCAATTTTAAGTTTGGTGCTGAGCAAGGAGTAAGGGCACCATTTTGTGGGGCTGCTTTTTAGTGGCCCCCTGTTGATTTTCTTTTCTTTTTTATTCTACACAAAGAGCGTACAGTGCAGGGCATCCTATAGGACGGCGTCACTGCCACTCCAGCTATCTCAGCGCCGGTGGCGGTAGCACCGGCAACTGGGTCGGTGACTTCCGTCGCGGGTCTCCAGGAAGGTCAGCTCACTACCGCTCCCAGAGCCTGCAGTGCATCTGAACGCCGACGGGGCAGATAAGAGCTCGCGGCCGGAGACCACTGGTGGTGCTGGTACTGGGTGTCCCCATTCCATACACTAGACCACCAGGGCGCTGGCTAACAGGACTCTGCTGGCAGCGGTGTGGGCCATGTCCCTGGGGTCCACACCAGAGGGGGAAGTCGGGCTTTGCCTGTTCGCCCATCCCCCGCACCTGGGCGCGCGCGCTCATAGGAGACAGCCTGTGTGATTGCGATACCACTCTCACAAAGCTCTCCCCTCCTATAGAGAAATGCTGGGCATCCATTTTACAAAATGCACGCTTCAGCACATCCCCGTAGAGTAGTTGGGCTCCTGTCTCCATGTATACCTCACTATAGATATTCTGGTATACATTCAACTCCTTCCTGCTCTATTAGGACTGGTTTGTTGAGCACTATAATTGCCAACTGGGTCAGTGCCTTGAATGTTGGGTGTGCAGCTTTTCTGAGGTACTTTATATTTATGTCCTAATAATTTCTGGATGTATATGTATCAGTATATAGCTATATATATGCATATATATGTATATGTTTATATCTAAGTACCCCTTCAGTAAAGCTAGGATGTGTGCTCACTTCGGCAGCACATATACTAAATTTGGAGCGATACACAGATGACACGCAAACTCCTGAAGCATTCCATAAACCACTGTACTTGTCACACATCGCTCCAGAGACACCAGAATCAGACCCCGTCACTTACCTTTGCGGGCGCTGACCCGCGGTGTCCTCCGGCTCCCGCGCTATGCACTGCTTCCTCTCTCAGGGCGGGTCCCGCTGTTGTCCTCTGATGGGTCCCGTTGCTGTTCTACCTCCACGCCGCCTCCTGCTGACTGCTTGGTCCCCACTGCTCACATCCAGGAAGCGCTGTCCTCCAGTCCATGGGCGCGGCCATCTTGGATTCGCCGATGTGACTCCGCTACCACCAATGGGGAGCCTTCTCCTTCTCTCTCAGCCTACCAGCTCACAGCGTCCACTATAAAAGGATCCCCACTGCTGACACAAGTTGCCAGTGCAACAAGTCCATTAGTCCAACTAAGTGAGCCTCCCCACTGCGCTCTGTAGGTGTTGTCGCCGCTCCAAGTAGCTTCCACGCTACCAGCTTCTCTACACGGCTATCCAGCTGCTCCAAGTAGTTCCCACGCTACCAGCTTCTCTACACGGCTATCCAGCTGCTCCAAGTAGTTCCCACGCTACCAGCTTCTCCACACGGCTATCCAGCCGCTCCAAGTAGTTCCACGCTACCAGCTTCTCTACACGGCTATCCAGCCACACCAAGTAGTTCCCACGCTACCAGCTTCTCTACACGGCTATCCTGCCGCTCCAAGTAGCTTCCACACTACCAGCTTCTCTACACGGCTATCCAGCTGCTCCAAGTAGTTCCCACGCTACCAGCTTCTCCACACGGCTATCCAGCCGCTCCAAGTAGTTCCACGCTAGCAGCTTCTCTACACGGCTATCCAGCCACACCAAGTAGTTCCCACGCTACCAGCTTCTCTACACGGCTATCCAGCCGCTCCAAGTAGCTCCCACGCTACCAGCTTCTCTACACGGCTATCCAGCCACTCCAAGTAGTTCCCACGTTACCAGCTCCTCTACACGACTATCCAGCCGCTCCAAGTAGCTCCCACGCTACCAGCTTCTCTACACGGCTAACCAGCCGCTCCAAGTAGCGTCCAGGCTACCACTTTCTCCCCATGGCTATCCAGCCGCTCCAAGCAACTACCACGCTATCATCGTCCCGATACGGCTCCTTAGCCGAACCAAGCTCCTTCCGCATTACCCAAATCCTATAGTAACAGTGATGGGACTGTTAATGTCTCAGTCATAGAGAAATTACTTAACGCCCCTGTTTGACCTTAATTTTTGTCTCCGTAACCCCACTTATTTAGCTTTATCATTCATGGCACAGCCTTGTAATATACACATCACTGTTTTTATCAGGGTGTCTACCTCTACCATTGTGGGGGAATACTTTAACTGCTTTTAAATGGCTTCCAGGGTTGAAGCACCCAGAGAGGTGGGTGCTCCTGTGTTACGTAGCTGTTGAACCTTTGTCTAGAGCTGCGTGCTAATGTACTTTCTCTATGGACTCTACAGCATGTTCTGAAACCGCGATGGCAGAGGAATCCCTATCACAGGCCTCGGTGCCCAATGTTTCAAGGCTACGCTGCATGAGGGTTCCTTCAACCATGGATACCAGACAAGGAAGCCATCTCAGACTTCCATTTACAGGTAATGTGGATGTTTACTTACCAGTTTACAGCTCCCGGGCCAGTTAAGAGTATTCCATGGTCCGTCGGGCTAATGCGCGGGTCTACTTCCTACAAGAAGGATCACACCTACAGTAGAGTCAGGTAGATGCAGCACTCCTTCAATTATTCAGTACCCGAGTGGCTGATGCTAGCCAGCAGAGGCATGGCTCAGCACAGGCCTGACAGCGCTGGGTTCTGTCTGATTGTGATTTCTCGGTACAGGCTGGAGTCTCCAGGTCCTTAGAGGTAGACACCCTGATAAGGACGGAGGCTTCTGAATTATTTCTGTACCTTTAAACATAACAGCCCTCTGGTCTAGAGCCCAGGTACTTAAAACCGACATTTGTTTTTATCAGTTTAATATCTGATACTCCCCCTATCTGGGGGCCATATATTTAGTGGTTTATAACATGGAGATGGAAGAAGAGCTTGCTCTGTCCACTCGACACATTAACCTGGTATTGCAGTAGTAACTCCTAGCGGAGGCTTCTGGATATCTAAGCACATTGCTTTAGTGTATCTGCTACCAGCAATGGATCAGTCACCGTGGCTTGTTAGATCTGCTATCCTAGACAGCTGTATAGTTTTCCCAGAATTATCTAGTCCAGGGCGTGTTCCTTGCTTTGCTAGGGCCGCTACGTCTAGGGGCCATTGGACAGATGCCCGATAGGCTCTCAGTTCAGAGACAATGTATTGTCCCTTGTGTGGCAGTCGGGCTACTAGCTAGTTAATTAGGAGGTCATTGACATAGTCATATTAAGCTCTTAAGTGTGGACAGTCCTCTGGCCACGTTCCTGGTGCGCTGCCATGGACTCTTAACTACTTAGAGGCTCTGCTGTATTTAGAGATGGTCCTTGTGGTTTGGGGTTGGACAGTCTCTAGGTAGTGCCCATATACATTGTCTGCCTTCTGCACCAGGTGTCTTCCTTCTAGATTAAGGAGTTCCTCCTCTATGGACCCTGACGTAGATGACCTTAGTCCATCATTTAGCTGGCAGGTCTGTTGCCACAGGTTGTGGTGGATTTCCACTTGAGGAACCCTAGCGTGGTGTCAGGACAAGTGGTCTATGGCGCAGTCTCCTCTGGAGATGTGGGTTCAGATCCCACTTCTGTCACATGGGTAGTGTACCCATTTTGGGACCATTGCAGCCCAGGTTCGAGTCGCATATGGAACTCATATAGGCCTTAATGAGTTTCCCAAGCTCTCCCAGGGGCAGCACTCTGGGAGACTGTTGGCTCCCCACTAACCTTCACAGCTATTGTTCAGGTCCTTGCCTCTGAAGGTGCAAGTTATTTTACCAGTCTTTTACTGGTCAGATACCAGACTACATGTTCTAGCCCATCCTCATTCTCTGGGCTCTAGCAGGGACTCCAGAATTCTCAGCTCTATCATATAGGAGGCCTATTTACATATTGCCATCTGAATCAGTCAGTCAATCAATGGCCATTCCACCCTGAACACACCCGATCTCATCTGATCTCGTAAGCTAAGCAGGGTCAGGTTTGGTTAGTACTTGAATTGGAAACAGCCTGGGAATACCAGGTGCTGTAGCTTCCTCGAGTATGCTGTGCAGTACACTCACTTCCAGTTCCGTTATCTCCGTTACGGTAGGTCCTGAGTCCCTCCTGCTTTTCATGATGATCAGTCCAGTCATGGCAGGTCCTCTTGACCTGCTTATCAGGGCTCAGTCACTGGATATCCATCTATCTCAAGGTAGATCTTTGGTGGTCCCTTGGATGAATAATTATTTGGAAGCCTTTTACCTTGGTGGAGAGCTTTGCTGCATTCCAATGGACAGCAGGTATTCCTCCCTGCCGTTAGGCTACCTGTCTTCCAGTTACCCAGAACAGGGGTTCTTTTCAGCACCAATGCACACCTTCGTGGGTGGAGGGCAGTAACCGGTCATTAGTCCTTTAGCATCGGTGGACAGCTCAGGGGAGTCTGTTACTGATTTTCAGCCTGCTGTTCTGGTTGGTTTTCAGAGCTCTCTGGTTCTACCCAGGTGCGTTTCTAGAGAGGAGGGGGCCCGTCTGCAGTCTCCGACATGGGCCCCCTCCTCTCCGTTGTTCTTACCAGGTGGTTCATTTGACTCTTCGGTAGGCTCCATTAGGAGTCCTTGATTCCTTGATTGTGGTTGGTTTACGAGACAGTGGTCTTACTTCTTGCCATTACTTAGCATGGTGGGAGTCGGTTTGAGCACCTTTTGTTGTCTCCCCCCACTCTGATCTTATACTTAGATCAGACCGTTCTGTGGTCCCGCTTGGGTTCCTCCCTAGAGTTGTGTCTCGGTTCCTCTCCTCCCTGGGGTTGTTGGTTCCAGACTCCTCACCGGAGGACGTATCTAGGAATGTAGGCTTCCGGTCATTTTTCCGTGAACAGACAAGGAGCTCAGATTCTCTGTGGTCCTGTTCAATTTTCAGAAACGGGGCTGGCTGGTTTCTGAACAGATTATCCTGGTGAATGCACTTGGCTACCCGCCACGCTCTGTGGCAGATCTCTTGCCCCTACTGTGGTAACTGCTCATTCCACCCGGTCAGTGAGACCTTCTTGAGCGGCTTATAACATGGCGTTTCAACTTGTACGGCTGCCACGTGGTTATCTGCCCACACTCTTTTATTCGTTACTATGCAGTTATCACCTTCGCATCTTCAGACGCTGCCTTCTGGCACAAAGGGGATTCCCAGTGCAGCCTAACAGCATCCCCTCCCATCGGGGGACAGCTTTAGGACGTCTCTAAGGTGGCTTCTGAGTGTGTGCCGCTTTTCCTTCACCCTCTTCTTCTCCTCGCTCCTACCATTGGCTTGCTAACTTAAACTGGCTGGCCTGTGGCTGGGGGCAGGGTATAGTGGAGAGGGAGCAAGGTGGCTGCTGGGAAGAAAATTAGTAACTGTTTGGTGCCCAGATTCTCCAACGTGTACCCAAACAAGGTAAGTCCGTGGCACCCGTCCTGTTAGCCGTGGGGAGGGGGGTTTAGGTTTAGGGCAGTTATTGGGGTTAGCGTTAGGTGGGGGGGGTTAGGGTTAGGCACCCCCGAGAGAGGCTAGGGTTAGGCACCCCCGGGAGGGTTAGGTTTAGGGAGCGGTAAGGGGGAGGGGTTAGGATTAGGCACCCCCCGGGGGGAGGTTAGGGTTAGGAACTAGGGGAGAGGTTAGGGTTAGGTACCACTAATGGAGGGTTTGGGGGGGGGGGACAGGGGAGGTTAGCATACTTAAGAAAAATGTTGGTGTTGCGCTTATAAATGACCAATTCAAATATTAAATTAATGAATAACTGGGCATGGTAGAAAATAGAGTCAAGACACCAAATATATGATTAAGAAATCTCTCTTTATATATTATTTAGCATTTGCACCAATATTACAATCACAAATATTTTACAAATACTTCTCTAAAAGAAGTCTATACAGACTCGTCTAAGTAATATGTCGAAAAAAACAACAGCAGTTGCTATATTCCTATTATATACTGTATATAAAAAACGATCCCTACTGGGAATCACATAAACTCTTAAAATATATGAAAAACATCCAAAGACACCGTGATCTCACCGGACCATAATAATAATAATCCATCATCTCCGACCTCCAGGTCTTTGCTCAGAGTAAATGTATATTTGAAGTCCTCTGTGTGAAGCGAGGTGAAGCTTCTGGTATAACCACCTCTAGGACTTACAGCAATGTAGCGCTAGTTGGTCTTTACGGGATTAATCGAATGGGCTGCTGAAGTGGTTGCTCCCAATTTGGAACCGGTGACACACAGAGTTGCATCCCCAACAGGTCTGGAGGAACCGTTGTAGCAGATTAGGAATGTTGATTGTGTTAGTTAGTGCGCAGGCAGGGGCGTTTCTAGAGAGGAGGGGGCCCGTGTGCAGTCTCCGACACGGGCCCCCTCCTCTCTGTCCGACTGCCGGAGGCGCACTGAGCTGTGCACGGCCAGCGCCGGAGTTATAGACTCTGGGCACTAGAGTGTGCCCTGAGTCTATAGAGAATGCGCAGGTCACCGGGAAAATGGCCGCGGTGGCCATTTTCCCTGTACTGGGCATGCGCAAACGACGGGAAAATGGTAGTGGCGGCCATTTTCCAGTCATTACAGCGCCGGACCTCCGTGCTGAGGTGGGACTCCGGAGAGGTAAGTAATACTATGGGTGCAGGGAGTGCAGTGTGGGACCCCCCTGGTCCCAGGGGCCCGTGTGCCCCACGCACCCTGCACCCATTATAGATACGCCCCTGTGTGCAGGGTATTTAAGGACAGTAGTTGTAATGATCACCGCGCTCCTGACGAGGGATACAATCCAAAATGCGTTTAGCTGGTGACAGCTGTTGTCGGAAGGAGCTCTGGAAGCTGACCGCAGGACTGCGCCGGAGGCTGTGTGTGTGAGTGTCCGGGACTCAGGAATCACCACCCCTTGTTACCATCTGGCATCTGAGCGGTACAGAAGGATGGTTCTACAGGCTCACCATCTAAATTGGTTACATGCTGTATTAATTTATGGAAAATGTGAGTGCAATGTATAAATAAAGGTGCATACACACGTAACAATTTTTTTAACGATTTACCTATAACAATGTCGTTATCGTTCAATCGTTTAAAAAAATCGTTCAGTTTATAACGATGAACAATTATCGTTCATGCGCGGTCCCGTTTGTAGTTCATTCTGACTGACCAACTGAACGATTTTCATTAAGGGAAGTTACAAAACTCGTTTGTAGTTCAAAAAATCGTTCTATTACACTTTAAAAAATCTGACAGAAAATCGTTCAGAAACCTTGGCCATGATTATGCTAAAAACCTCTATTGATTGCAAAATGTTATTGCATTTATATGTTATCAGTAATTTGGAGTTGTGCACCTGATATTTGTCTGTTTCTGTGACTTTAAAAAATCTGACAGAAAATCGTTTAGAAAATCGTTGGTAACAAAATCGTTACGTGTGTATGCATCTTACGATTTAGTAAATGAATGATTTTAGCAAACGATTTTCATTCATTACTATAATCGTTCATTTACTAAATGTAATGAATGATTTTTTTGAACTACAAACGATTTTTGCATACGGTATTCCATTACTGAAAATCGTTGAGTTGGTCAGTCTGACTGAACTACAAACAACAAACGTGAATGCGCATGAACGATAATCGTTCATCGTTTTAACTCAGAAAGTGAACGTTTTTTTCAACGATTGAACTATATCGTTATCGATAGTCGTTAAAAAATCGTTACGTGTGTATGCACCTTAAGTCATAAGTGTTTTATTTTAAAAAGCTGCACAATAATTTTATCCTTTCTATTTTGGGTTCCATACTATGGAGGATTGAGACCTTTTGTATGAACTGAAAAGAAAACGTATAGAGGATACGGATTGCATGTACTTACATTTAAGTTAAGCTGCATACACACGTGACTATTTTCTGTCCAATCACCCAACTAGTTGATTGGTTGGAATGAAAATCTGGTAAGGTATGAGAGCAAATGACAATTAGCAATTTGCTCCCAAACGCCGGAAAAGGGGCAAAAACTGTTGTTTGAACAAATTGTTTAGATCAAACATTTAACAAACTTGTCTGACGGCCAATTTCATCTGTTTTCTGGCATTTAGGAGCAAATTGCTGATCATCAGTTACTCCCATACATTACCAGATTTTCATTCCAACCAATCAACAAGTTGGATGGTTGGACAGATAATCTTTACGCGTGTATGCAGCTTTACTGGTGTTTGGACTCCGCACCATATGGTTTATAGTTCTACCTTTTGTAATATGCATTGTATTTAATTAGGCGCCAGTAGGGCAACTATTTCTGATTTAACATTTATCCAGCTTGAAAAAGTCCCAGGATTGGGACGAAACGTGTTGCGGTTCCTACCTGCCTAAAGTATGCTGTCTTGTACCCGCTCCTGCAAGCATCACCAGCATTAGCAGTCCCTGAATCCGGTGCGAGGAGAATATCCAAGTCGCGGCCGTGCTTAATCCTACATCCGGAACTCCTCTCAGCTCCCTCTTGGCCCTGGTTTCTGGCAGGTAACCTTTCTGTGCAGCCGGACAGAGAGCCATGGTACTGCATCTTTGAAGCCGTGTGATCTGGAATATATCCTGACCTGTCGGTACTGTTACAGCACAGCCGGTGAGAGAATCACGCCATCCCCACCTTGCTGCTCTAAAACCTTGAGACCGCTCAGTACTTTACCTTTTTCCATCAACGTGTGTCCGACGGGATAACACGTTCACTATTTCACAAAGTTACTAAACTGTTGTGCTACACAAGCCTCAGAGTGTTTATCGTTGTGGCTTTCTTACGGATACATTGTTTGCAGGTTAAGCGGTGACAATATTACAAGATTTATTCATTAACTAGCAAGTGTGTCAAAACGCTTTTTTTCTCTTCATTTGGAACTTTTCAATACAGGAACTTTCATCTTGTGATTTCAACCCAGCACAATCAGTATCATCATTCCACACCAGCTAGTCATTAAATTATTCATTCATTTATGCTTGGTTTTTGTTTATATTACTGAATATGTAATTTTATTGTTGATATATGTTTGATTGATTCCTCTTGATGTACCATCCCCATTTTTTACCAATTTTTTGAGAATTTAATAAATTCATCTATTTAATATCCATTTCTATTGTATACCAGCGCGGTGTGTGTACATTTATTTTCTGTTGTAATATTTGTGAGTGTGGTGAAAACTCTATTTGTTGCGCATTAGTAAGGTCAACGCTTGCTTTTTTTTTTAGGCCTATAGCAACCTATAATATTCTACTTATTTAACTAGCACCTTCTAGAAGATAATAGCTACAGTCTGATTGGTTGCTATGGGCAACATCTCCACTTCTAAAAACCCGCACTTTAGTAAATATACTCGTGTGTATGGAAATGTAAAAAGCAGAATCAGACTATTATCACTCTGTGAGTCAGTGCGGCGTGTATGTATCTTGTATAGTGTGTTTTTTGTTTTGTTTTTGAAGTGTAGCATTTTGGTGTTTTTGGTTGTTTTTTTACGTTACATTGTATAATTAGAGGTACATGAGTAAGGACATTTATTTGATACATTCCCACAATTTGACATCAAACACAAGTGTGTCTAGCTACTGTCCTTTAAATGTGTAGCAGGTGCTTGGCATAATAACACTCTGGTATTAGCGGAGAATTGAGTTATATTGAAGAACTCGTGAAAATTGGAGGTACAGTTAAACTATTAGGGGTATATTTACTAAAGTGAGAGTTTTTAGAAGTGGAGATGTTGCCCATAGCAACCAATCAGATTCTACTTAACATTTAACTAGCACCTTCTAGAAAATAATTCTGATTGATTGCTACGGGCAAGATCTCCAATTCTAAAACCTCTCAATTACCCCCTAGTTTTAGAACCGTAGTACACCACTTTGACCAGCAGATGGCACTATCGGTCTGTGTGTCAAACATGAGCACAACAGCCAGACGTCTTAAAGTAAGTGGTAAAGGTCTTTACTTTTAAGTAAGGCATGCTAAAAAAAAATAGCTTAAGTTAAGCAGCTATATTCAAAGCAAATTAGCTATCCTAAGCAGGGGTGTAGCTAGGGGTCCAAGTGCCCCTGGCAAAGTAATGGACTGGCGCCCCTCATAATTCCTGAATAATTACACTCTGTACTTATGACGTCTCCCCAGCCGGCCCCCATGTTTCATCAGCCAGCACCTTTGTCTGTTTCATCAGGCAACACCCATTCTGTCTCCCCAGCCATCCACCTTCTGTCTCCCCAGCCAGCCCGCTTCTGTATCCACAGCCATCCCCCTTCTGTCTCCCCAGCAACCTCCCTTCGGTCTCCCCAGCCATCCCCCTTCTGTCTCCCCAACAAACCCCTTCTGTCTCCCCAGCCATCCCCCTTCTGTCTCCCCAGCAAACCCCTTCTATCTCCCCAGCCATCCGCCTTCTGTCTCCCCAGCAACCCCCCTTCTATCTCCCCAGAGACCCCCTTCTGTCTCCCCAGCCAGCCCCCTTCTGTCTCCCCAGCCAGCCACCTTTTCCTGTTTCATCAGGCAACACCCATTCTGTCTCCCCAGTCATCCTCCTTCTGTCTCCTCAGCCAGCCTCCTTCTATGACCCCAGGCATCATCCTTCTGTCTCCCCAGCCATCGTCCTTCTGTTTCCCCAGCCATCGTCCTTCTGTCTCCCCAGCAACCCCCCTTCTTTCTCCTCAGCCATCCCTTTTCTGTCACCCCAGCCATCCACCTTCTGTCTCCCCAGCAACTCCCCTTCTGTCTCCCCAGCCATCCACCTTCTGTCTCCCCAGCAACTCCCGTTCTGTCTCCCCAGCCATCCCCCTTCTGTCTCCCCAGCCATCCACATTCTGTCTCCCTAGCAATCCCCCTTCTATCTCCCCAGACATCCCCATCTGTCTCCCCAGCCAGCCCCTTCTGTCTCCCCAGCCATTCCCTTCTGTCTTCCCAGCCAGCACTCTTCTGTCTCCCCAGCAACTCCCCTTCTGTCTCCCCAGTCATCCTCCTTCTGTCTCTCCAGCAAACCCCTTCTATCTCCCCAGCCATCCACCTTCTGTCTCCCCAGCCAGCCCCTTCTGTCTCCCCAGCCAGCCCCTTCTGTCTCCCCAGCCATCCCCTTCTGTCTTCCCAGCCAGCCCCTTCTGTCTCCCCAGCCATCCACCTTCTGTCTCCCCAGCAACTCCCGTTCTGTCTCCCCAGCCATCCCCCTTCTGTCTCCCCAGCCATCCACATTCTGTCTCCCTAGCAATCCCCCTTCTATCTCCCCAGACATCCCCATCTGTCTCCCCAGCCAGCCCCTTCTGTCTCCCCAGCCATTCCCTTCTGTCTTCCCAGCCAGCACTCTTCTGTCTCCCCAGCAACTCCCCTTCTGTCTCCCCAGTCATCCTCCTTCTGTCTCTCCAGCAAACCCCTTCTATCTCCCCAGCCATCCACCTTCTGTCTCCCCAGCCAGCCCCTTCTGTCTCCCCAGCCAGCCCCTTCTAGCTCCCCAGCCATCCACCTTCTGTCTCCCCAGCCAGCCCCTTCTGTCTCCCAAGCCAGTCTCCCTTCTGTCTTTAAAGCCCCTGGCCACCCGTGTCCAGCCTCCACAGTCCACACACATACTTACCATATCTTCTGGCTGTGATGCGGCGCGCGCGAAGTCATGATGTCACGCGCGCCTTGTGTAAAAATTATTATTTTTTTATTCATTAACTGTGTCTACTCTACCAGGCAACTGCCAGCAAGTGGCAGCGGCCACCCGGCCCTAGACATCTATCCCAGATAAGAGGCAGGGGCATACCTGGCAGTCCCGTACTGTTTCTACCCCCTGGCCGTAGATGGCACTGCGGGTTGAAGGTGCCACAACTGACCAATGGGTAGATATGCTTCTAATCCTAAGTAACATCCCTTGCTTAAATTTTAAGTAAAACTTAAATGTTACAATGCCAAGTAAGGCCGGCCATATCTGCCCACTCCTGGAATTTCTGGGAGACTCCTGGATTTAGGGTAGTTCTCCCGGCTCCCAGGAGAATGGGCAGCTCTCCGTCACCCCACCACTTCTATGATGGAATTCGCTATGAATTGCATTTTCACCAAACACCCAATGTGCGGCTTAGCCCCAGAAACACAACATTGATGTTCATAAATTTTCATTGATTTTAAAATCATTCAAAACATACATGCCTACCCTCCCCGTTTTCGTGGGAGGCTCCTGATTTTTCGGGTAACCCCCAGCACCCACGGAAGGGTAGGCATCTCTCCCGCATTCTGCCCACTTCCCACCCCCCCCTCCCCTCAAGTGTTCCAGGGAGGAGGCGGCTCCATATGGGAATAATGTTAAGTTAAAATAAAGATTAGAGGCAGCCCCCTGTAGTGGTGCCCATATGCAGTGCCCCCCTGTGCCCCAGGAGAGGCCCTTATGCAGGCCTCCAGTAGTGCCCCCATTAGTGATCCCCCCTATGCAGTGCCCCTTATACAGTGCCCCCAGTAGTGGTCCCCCCTGTGCAGTGCCCCTTGTTGCCAGAGTAGTAAGCCCTTATATAGTGCCCCCAGTAGTGATACCCCCTATGCAGTGCCCCTTATATAGTGCCCCCCATGCAGTGCCCCCAATAGTGTTAACCCTTATGCAGTGCCTTTAAATAGTGGCCCCAGTTGTAGTTCCCCCCCTATGCAGTACCCCCAGTATTGCCCTTTTTATAGAGCCCCCAGCAGTGCCCCCAGTGGTAGTCCCCTCTATGCAGTGCCCCTACTAGTAGTCCCGTCCCCTTGTAGTGCCCCTAGTAGTAGTCCCCCCTTGTAGTGCCCCCAGTAGTAGTAGTCCGCCCCTTGTAGTGCCCCCAGTAGTAGTCCCCCCAGTTGTAGTGTCCCCAGTAGTAGTCCCCCCAGTTGTAGTCCTCCCCCTTGAAGTGCCCCCAGTAGTAGTCCCCAGTAGTGGTCTCCCCCTTGCAGTTCTGCCAGAAGTGGTCCCCCCCTTGTAGTAACCCCAGTAGTGGACTCCTCCCTTGTAGTGCCCCCAGTAGTGCCCCCCCCAGTAGACACACGTAATAAAAAAAAAAAAAAAACTTACCTGAATCCCCGCTCCCGCCGCCACCAGCCTCTCCTCTGTCTGTCCTCCCAGGCCGTCCCGCTCTGCATTATGGGAGAGACGTCATGACTGTGTAGCGCTGACCGAACTCCGTCTGGTCAGCGCTACACGCGCAGTGCAGGCAGCTGTGTCACAGAGCCAGCATGGCGCTGTGGCCCGGGGGGCACATGGCACCCTGCCCCCCAGCCCAGCCCGCCTCTGGTCCCGCCCCCTATTTAAATGTGTCACAAAGGGGCGGTGCTTAATTATGTGACCCATCAGACCCCGCCCCGTCACTGCCCACTTGCTTCTCCTCCTGAGGCTTCTCCCGGGGAGGAGAGGCAAAAGGTAGACAAGTATGAATCAAAATCAAATCAAATTGACCTTTAGTAAATATGCCCCTTAGACTCCCCCCCGGACACTTCTATCTTTAATTTCAGATATCCCTTAAAGCGAATCCACATGGCAGCTAGAATGAGTGTACAACAAAGAAATAATTCAGAGCTCAAAATTCTTCTACCTCAATCACAGCATAAGAAGCAGCCAACCAATATGTCCATTTATAATGAACGCGCATCGACCAAGAGACCCCTTTGAACTTTAGATCTTGCCCAAGTTATGAAGGACTTTGCCCGCCTCAATCAAACATTTGACACCGTTAGGTTATAGAGCAGGTAACCTCTCAGCCGGTAATGTCAGTGGGGAAACAGGGCAAAAATAGGGTTAGTCAATTCAGGGCCGCAACTGTGGGGGGGGGCTACGTGCACCGGGGGCGCTGCTGCACCCGCCACCAGTTTCCTCGAGCCTGGTGCTGCAGGGAGGCTCGAAGCCGGACGCCCGCTGAGATGTTATTACCAGCGGGCGCCCGGCTCCTTCCCTGCAGCGCCGCTCTAGCCGGAGGCTGGTGTTCTCTCCTGAACTCCAGTTTCCGGCTCTCCCCACAGGCACTATGGGAGAGACGTCATGACACCTCTGCCATAGTTCTGAGGAGCAGCCGGGCGGACAGGACATCTGTGGACGTAGGAGCAGGGTTTAAGGCAATTATTGTTGGTTTTTTTGTGTAAGCTGCACTACAGGGGCATTACTATGGGGACATTACTATATGGGCACTACTACAGGGGCATTAACATATGGGCACTACTAAAGGGGCATTACTACAGGGGCATTACCATATGGGCACTACTACAGGGCATTACTATGGGGGCATTACCATAAGGGGACTACTACAGGGGCATTACTATGGGGTCATTACTACAGGGGCACTACTACAGGGGCACTACCTCAGGGGGCATTACTATGGGGACATTACTATATGGGCACTACTACAGGGGCATTACCACATATGGGCACTACTAAAGGGGCATTACTACAGGGGCATTACCACATTACCATATGGGCACTACTACAGGGCATTACTATGGGGGCATTACCATAAGGGGACTACTACAGGGGCATTACTATGGGGTCATTACTATAGGGGCACTACTACATGGGCATTACCATAAGGGGACTACTACAGGGGCATTACTATGGGGTCATTACTACAGGGGCATTACCTCAGGGGGCATTACTATAGGTGCACTGCTGAAGGGGCATTACTATAGGGGCACTGCTGCAGGGGACATTACATTGGGGGAATTACCAGGGGGGGCGCCAAATGACTGTCCTGCCCCGGGTGACAAAACTCCTAGTTTCCATCCCTTTAGCTATAGCCAATACATTTGCCTGTTATTATCAGCCAGTTAACAACTTGAAATCATCCCCCAACCTACTAATCCTGCTATAACCAGTTTTATGTCCAGTCTGAATTTACTGCAAGACCCTTTCCTTGGACAGTCCATTAATAATATCAGCCGGATGGTGGAAGAGGCATTAAGAGCCTGACTCAGAGCCGGACGCTATTTGCGCTCACTCGTTCAGAAAAAGGGGCCGGCTATTTAAATTGAGCGCTCGCTCTTTGCGGTCTGTTGACGCCTCTATGTCTGAGCGAGCGAACGAAACATGCGCTCGCTATTTTGTAAAGACGCCCCCTGGCCGCTCGCATCCTACGTCATCTCCGCTATTTATTAGATTAATCGAGTACATCGAAAGGCGTCTGAACTGCTTGCAGTGCTTGTGGTTGTATATTTTCCTACCGCAATCATGCGAACAGTTCAGGCTAAGAGACAACCAAGTGACGTGGTCGATGATGCTGCTTTGTTAATTATGCACACCCTTAAAACGCCGGTTTTGACCTTTTGGCACGCCTGCGTTCGGATCACCACTCCCCGTTTTCAAGCACCTTCCCCTGTTACCACCCACAAACGCCTCATCCTGTCACTCAAATTAGCAGGCACTCGCTATTTTGCGAGCGCTCGATTTCTGACTGCAATGACTGGCTGGCGCATGCGCATTACGACCCATACGCATGCGCAGATGTGCAAACATCGCTCGGAGCGAACGAGCGGCCGCTTATGAGCGGCTCTGAATCAGGCCCTAAATCTCCTGCTGTCAATAAAGCTCCAGGAGCAGATTTATCATTAAAAAAAAAACTTCTAACAGGACCTTATTGTGATTCTCTGTGTACAATGAGGCCGCTGAGCTGGGCTCCTTCCCAAGAGAAATGCTAGCAGCCCAAATCATTACTATCCCCAAACCTGGCAATGACCTTCCCCACTGCCATCATTACCATACAATAGCTCTATTGATTACTGACTTTATGCTCTATGCCAAATGAATAGCCAGCAGACAATGCCAGGGTCGGCTTTGTGACTGGGAGACCAGCACCAGATAACACAAGTTCAGTTTCTCTTCTTCCCACCGTAACACCTCACAATACTTCTTACTTCTGTCGCTTCATGCCGGAAAAACCTTAAACAGACTTCATTGATTTTACATGTTGGATGTGGGGACAGCGGCTTAGTAATGTATTATATTCTGTAAGAGGTCAGCTAGTGCTAGTAGTGCTCCTGGTTACAGTAGTTATTCTTTGCTCTTTGATTGCGCTTCTCAGTCTCATGTTACCTTATTACCTATGCTCTAGACCAAACTCGGTCCTCAGGACCCCACACAGGTCACGTTTTGCAGGTTACCCAGCAGGAGCACAGGTTTACTCATTAAGGCCCCCATACATCAGAGATTGATTGGAGCAATCGTGCAATTTGCAATCGATTGTGTTTAAAAATATTTCCTTTTTTCAATCGATTGTGGCAATTCTGCAATCTGCAATCGATTGAAAAAGGGAAAGATTTTTATACACAATCGATTGCAAATTGCACGATTGCTGCAATCAATCTCTGATGTATGGGGGCCTTAACTCACTGACATTTTAAAACATCCACAGGTGGAGCTAATTATTTCACTTGTGATTCTGTGAGGACACCTGGAAAACATGCACTGTTTGGGGTCCTGAGGACCGAGTTTGAGAACCTGTGCTCTAGACATAATATGTAATTAGTAAAGTTAAACATTACAGACACCACTGTCTGGAAGTGTCACTATTTTATTTGTTTTCACTGTAGACTGAGATCTGAGACCCTTTGTACTTTTCCCACCCGCGGATGTGGAGAAATCACCTTCCTCACCGTCCCGATGTCCCCTCACTGTCATGAGTAACATAGGCCAGTGGATCCCACACTGGGTGCCAGGGCACATGCAAGGGGTGCCATAGGTTGTTGGTCCAAGTCCAAATAAAATTAATAATGGTCAATGCGATAGGCAAAACCAGGGCGGGTGGCTGCCAACCGCCACATAAGTGAACCTAAAGGTGACAGGTCAGGACAATTTACTTCATTCATACTTACCTACTTTCCCGAAAGGTGTGTGAGTCACCCAATTCTTTGGGTAGTCCCATGCACCCCCTGGAAGAGTGGCCAGATATCCCGTATCCCGCCCAGGATGGGGAGATAATTGCTGGGAATCGATGGTCCGTAGGGAGGAGGCTAAAAAGCAGTGTATAGCATCACTTTAGTTCCACCCCCTCCCCACATAACTGCAATTTGCAGCATTTTGCCGGGCCTAATGACGTGAGAAATCCAGCCCCACCCCTAAAGTGGTCATCTGCGTCTACTCTCCTGGCTTCTCTAGGAGAGGAGGACACAATAGCAGGCAAGTACGACTTCATTTAATAGTTTTCCTGAATTTCTCAAAAAGAATCTTTGGGCCTAGAGTTGGCATAGAAAATGCTGATACTCTAGGGCGCCGTGATTCCATAAAGTTTGAGAACCGCTGCCTTAGGGCATAAATGGAAGAAAATGGAAGCGTTTCCGTATGAAAGGGGTGACACGAAAGAGGAAAGACGTTGTAGATTGATGTGACGTCTGCTGTGCAGACCCAACGCATTTCTCCGCTCCCCTGCATATCCAGCTGAACTTGTGGCTTGAGGAGACCTCTCCCCGTTAAGTAGAGGAGATATGGACCCCATCATAGGCAAATGCAAGGAGGGTTTCCGGCTGCCTGGAAACCCCCTCCCCAGCCCACATCATGACCACAATAGAAATAGTAATATAATAGAATATTACTAATGATGCATGTTCTTCTCAGTATCACAAATGAAACAAATAGCGCCACCTGTGGATCTTTAACATGTGTCTAATGTACATCAACTAGGAGATCTAGAGAACATGCACTGTTAGGGGTGCACTGCTATAGACCATTTATAGGGTTACTTATTAATACCATATAATAATTCAATAACCAGTGCATAATGAGACCAATATATACATATATGTCCAGGGCAGTGCTAGGTTCTTCTGCTGCTCCCCCATACTCTGGAATGGCACCCACATCTGGAACAAAAACACTCAGCTCTGGCAGGATGGCCCTACTGCCGCATTTAATGGCTTAGTGTGATCACTGAACCTGTATATGCTGGAATTATGACACTCAAAAGTTCAAAACACTTTGTATGATGCACATTAAAGCAGGATAAGTGCTAATTATTCCCTCTTCGTGGACTGGCCACACTCGTAAAGTCAAGCATTTGGAAACCCCCCTTGAGAAATTCTGCGTTTGCCACTGCCCATGGTATCCCTGGTAACAGCAGCAATATTTGAAAAGAAAAAATAATTAGCTTTTTAAATTATTGCGGCTTTACATCTGCGGTCAAAATTGGCGAGAATTGCACCTGTTCCTGCAACTTGCTATTACATATTACATATTGGTCAATATCAAATAATATCGTGCCATGAAAATAATCCCAAATTAGCATGAAACACTCTTGATCTGTACAGTCCACACGTACACGCACATGCAGTCCACACGTACACGCACTCACACGGACACTCACACATTCACACGCACACACACTCACACATGCACTCTCACACACACACACACACACACTCACACACACTCACATGCACACTCACACGCAGGACGCTACCTGTAAGATGTAGCATGTTATGACACAGAAAGCATCGATGGCGTTGTGTGAACTGTAAAGAACGGATCTGTATCAGTACTTCCTATGGAGGAGATGTACCAAGCCTTCTAAAGGGTGGAGAAGTTACCCATAGCAACCAATCAGCTTCTTTATCAAGGCATTCTAAAAAGTGATAGGAAGAAGCTGATTAGTTCCTATGGGTAACGTCTCCACGTGTCCACTTCTCCAGTCTTTAAAAGATTTGATAGATACTGTACATCTTCCTCCAATTCACTCCGATTTGCTAAAAATATATTTACTATTGTTCTACCACCAGAGGGCAGTACAGGCTCAGTAACGGCATTCTAGGGCATGCTAAGTGATTTATTCTATTTCCTAATGTTGAATGGGTTGCATACAAAATGTCGACAGTCATCATGTTGGCATGAGAATGTCGACCTGGTCATAATGTTGATGTTGACATTCATCGTGTAGATCAGTGGTGTCAAACTTGGGCCTTCCAGCTGCAGTGGAACTATACATCCCAGCATGCACTGCAACAGTTTTGCTCTTAGGGCATGCTAAAACTGGGGCAGGGCATGCTGGCATGTGTAGTTCCACTGCAGCTGGATGGCCCGAGTATGACACCACTGATATAGACAGTGATGAAATGTCGACATGTTAGAATGTTGACACTTCGCCCCAGTGGTCCAGCAGTAACTTACCTTGCTCCCAATGGATGCAGCGTGTTAGGTCCCTGGGATTTTGTGAACTCGGCAACAAAAGTAACCGGGTGCAACTAGTATCAATATTAATGCAGTGATTAAATTACATGTGATATATAAAAGCTGCTCCCCAGTAGATAAATCTGCTAATTATCTATCAATATACACAAAAACAATAATGCTGCCCACCCACTACTAGATGCGGGGACGACGGCACGATTACGATGCCGTCATCTCCCGCGGGGTGAACTGCATGCAAGTGTATGCAGATCAATCATCCCCGAACATGGCAACCTGACGGCGGTCGTCAGGTTGACCGTCATGTTCGGCCGATGAATGATGTTAAAAATGACCAGCGGGCACGCGCATCGCTGGTCGTTTTTAACATTTTACTGCCTGATTTGTGGGCGATTACCAAGCAATGGAGCTATAACGACCGTCGTTATCGTTCAGTCGCTAGGTTTAATCGCCTAGTGGATTGCCAGCTTAAGTGAAACAATCAGCAATGTAAAGCGGGATCAGGAAGCAGAGGGTAGGCTTGGTGGGTATTAGGGGAATGGATGAAGCTAGCGGGCCTGATGTGGGAGATGACTGAGTACCAGGTTTGGCAATGTATAGCCTGGTAAGTAGTGAGGGAGAAGCTGCAGGAGCCGCACACAGTCCCGGATAGATGCTGAGGCTGGTAAAGAGACACCGTGTTGGGTGGATGTTGGCACTTGCAGGAGAGGAAACTCCACTCAATATAGAAATAGGGATGATGATAGGTTGAATATACCACACTGAGTCTTAATAGATGAGTGCGCATCAAGGAATGGATCCTGGTATTTGCGGACTGAAGTGCACTGTGCAGAATTTCTGCTGTTACTTGTGGCCTGAAGTGCACTGCATAGAATGGATGCTGGTACTTCCAGACTGACATGCACTGTGTAGAATGGATGCTGGTACTTGCAGACTGACATGCACTGTGTAGAATGAACGTTGGTACTTGCAGACTGCAGTGCACTGTGTAGAAGGGAGGCTGGTATTTGCAGAGTGAAGAGCACTACGTAGAATGGATGTTGGTACCTGCAGACTAGTGGTGCACTGCGTAGAATGGATGCTGGTACTTGCAGACTGAAGTGCACTGCGTAGAATGGATGCTGGTACTTGCAGACTGAAGTGCACTACGTAGAATGGATGCCAGTACCTGCAGACTGCAGTGCACTGCGTATAATAGATGCTGGTAATTTCAGACTGAAGTGCACTATGTAGAATGGATGCTGGTACTTGCAGACTGAAATGCACAGCGTAGAATGGATGCTGGTACTTGCAGACTGCAGTGCACTGCATAGAATGTATGCTGGTACTTCCAGACTGAAGTGCACCGTGTAGAATGGATATTTGTACTTGCAAGCTGAAGTGTACTGTGTAGAATGGATGCTGGTACTTGCAAGCTGATATACACTGCGTAGAATGGATATTGGTACTTGCAAGCTGAAGTGCACTGCATAGAATGGATATTGGTACTTGCAAGCTGAAGTGCACTGCGTAGAATGGATGCTGGTACTTGCAAGCTGTAGTGCACTACGTAGAATGGATATTGGTACTTGCAAGCTGAAGTGCACTACGTAGAATGGATGCTGGTACTTGCACACTGCAGTGCACTGCATAGAATGGATGCTGGTACTTCCAGACTGAAGTGCACTGTGTCGAATGGATACTGGTACCTGCAGACTGAAGTGCACTACGCAGAATGGTTGTTGGTACTTGCAGACTGAAGTGCACTGCGTAGAATGGATATTGGTACTTGTAGACTGAAGTGCACTGTGTAGAATGGTTGCTGGTACTTGCAAGCTGAAGTGCACTACGCAGAATGGTTGCTGGTACTTGCAGACTGAAGTGCACTGCATAGAATGGATGTTGGTACTTGCAGACTGAAGTGCACTGTGTAGAATGGATGCTGGTACTTACAGACTGAAGTGCACTACGCAGAATGGTTGTTGGTACTTGCAGACTGAAGTGCACTGCGTAGAATGGATGCTGGTACTTGCAGACTGAAGTGCACTACGTAGGATGGTTGTTGGTATTTGCAGACTGAAGTGCACTACGTAGAGTGGATGTTGGTACTTGCAGACTGAAGTGCACTACATAGAATGGATGCTGGTACTTGCAGACTGAAGTGCACTATGTAGAATGGTTGTTGGTATTTGCAGACTGAAGTGCACTACGTAGAATGGTTGTTGGTATTTGCAGACTGAAGTGCACTATGTAGAATGGATGCTGGTACTTGCAGACTGAAGTGCACTACGTAGAATGGTTGTTGGTATTTGCAGACTGAAGTGCACTACGTAGAATGGTTGTTGGTATTTGCAGACTGAAGTGCACTATGTAGAATGGATGTTGGTACTTGCAGACTGAAGTGCACTACGTAGAATGGATGCTGGTACTTGCAGACTGAAGTGCACTACGTAGAATGGTTGTTGGTATTTGCAGACTGATGGGCACTACGTAGAATGGTTGTTGGTACTTGCAGACTGAAGTGCACTACGTAGAATGGTTGTTGGTATTTGCAGACTGAAGGGCACTACGTAGAATGGTTATTGGTACTTGCAGACTGAAGTGCACTGTGTAGAACGGATGCTGGTACTTGCAGACTGACATGCACTGTGTAGAATGAACGTTGGTACTTGCAGACTGACATGCACTGTGTAGAATGAACGTTGGTACTTGCAGACTGCAGTGCACTGTGTAGAAGGGAGGCTGGTATTTGCAGAGTGAAGAGCACTACATAGAATGGATGTTGGTACCTGCAGACTAGTGGTGCACTGCGTAGAATGGATGCTGGTACTTGCAGACTGAAGTGCACTGCGTAGAATGGATGCTGGTACTTGCAGACTGAAGTGCACTACGTAGAATGGATGCCAGTACCTGCAGACTGCAGTGCACTGCGTATAATAGATGCTGGTAATTTCAGACTGAAGTGCACTATGTAGAATGGATGCTGGTACTTGCAGACTGAAATGCACAGCGTAGAATGGATGCTGGTACTTGCAGACTGCAGTGCACTGCATAGAATGTATGCTGGTACTTCCAGACTGAAGTGCACCGTGTAGAATGGATATTTGTACTTGCAAGCTGAAGTGCACTGTGTAGAATGGATGCTGGTACTTGCAAGCTGATATACACTGCGTAGAATGGATATTGGTACTTGCAAGCTGAAGTGCACTGCATAGAATGGATATTGGTACTTTCAAGCTGAAGTGCACTGCGTAGAATGGATGCTGGTACTTGCAAGCTGTAGTGCACTACGTAGAATGGATATTGGTACTTGCAAGCTGAAGTGCACTATGTAGAATGGATGCTGGTACTTGCACACTGCAGTGCACTGCATAGAATGGATGCTGGTACTTCCAGACTGAAGTGCACTGTGTAGAATGGATACTGGTACCTGCAGACTGAAGTGCACTATGCAGAATGGTTGTTGGTACTTGCAGACTGAAGTGCACTGCGTAGAATGGATATTGGTACTTGTAGACTGAAGTGCACTGTGTAGAATGGTTGCTGGTACTTGCAAGCTGAAGTGCACTACGCAGAATGGTTGCTGGTACTTGCAGACTGAAGTGCACTGCATAGAATGGATGTTGGTACTTGCAGACTGAAGTGCACTGTGTAGAATGGATGCTGGTACTTACAGACTGAAGTGCACTACGCAGAATGGTTGTTGGTACTTGCAGACTGAAGTGCACTGCATAGAATGTATGCTGGTACTTCCAGACTGAAGTGCACCGTGTAGAATGGATATTTGTACTTGCAAGCTGAAGTGCACTGTGTAGAATGGATGCTGGTACTTGCAAGCTGATATACACTGCGTAGAATGGATATTGGTACTTGCAAGCTGAAGTGCACTGCATAAAATGGATATTGGTACTTGCAAGCTGAAGTGCACTGCGTAGAATGGATGCTGGTACTTGCAAGCTGTAGTGCACTACGTAGAATGGATATTGGTACTTGCAAGCTGAAGTGCACTACGTAGAATGGATGCTGGTACTTGCAGACTGAAGTGCACTGTGTAGAATGGATGCTGGTACTTACAGACTGAAGTGCACTACGCAGAATGGTTGTTGGTACTTGCAGACTGAAGTGCACTGCGTAGAATGGATGCTGGTACTTGCAGACTGAAGTGCACTACGTAGGATGGTTGTTGGTATTTGCAGACTGAAGTGCACTACGTAGAGTGGATGTTGGTACTTGCAGACTGAAGTGCACTACATAGAATGGATGCTGGTACTTGCAGACTGAAGTGCACTACGTAGAATGGTTGTTGGTATTTGCAGACTGAAGTGCACTACGTAGAATGGTTGTTGGTATTTGCAGACTGAAGTGCACTATGTAGAATGGATGCTGGTACTTGCAGACTGAAGTGCACTACGTAGAATGGTTGTTGGTATTTGCAGACTGAAGTGCACTACGTAGAATGGTTGTTGGTATTTGCAGACTGAAGTGCACTATGTAGAATGGATGTTGGTACTTGCAGACTGAAGTGCACTACGTAGAATGGATGCTGGTACTTGCAGACTGAAGTGCACTACGTAGAATGGTTGTTGGTATTTGCAGACTGATGGGCACTACGTAGAATGGTTGTTGGTACTTGCAGACTGAAGTGCACTACGTAGAATGGTTGTTGGTATTTGCAGACTGAAGGGCACTACGTAGAATGGTTGTTGGTACTTGCAGACTGAAGTGCACTGTGTAGAATGGATGCTGGTACTTGCAGACTGACATGCACTGTGTAGAATGAACGTTGGTACTTGCAGACTGACATGCACTGTGTAGAATGAACGTTGGTACTTGCAGACTGCAGTGCACTGTGTAGAAGGGAGGCTGGTATTTGCAGAGTGAAGAGCACTACATAGAATGGATGTTGGTACCTGCAGACTAGTGGTGCACTGCGTAGAATGGATGCTGGTACTTGCAGACTGAAGTGCACTGCGTAGAATGGATGCTGGTACTTGCAGACTGAAGTGCACTACGTAGAATGGATGCCAGTACCTGCAGACTGCAGTGCACTGCGTATAATAGATGCTGGTAATTTCAGACTGAAGTGCACTATGTAGAATGGATGCTGGTACTTGCAGACTGAAATGCACAGCGTAGAATGGATGCTGGTACTTGCAGACTGCAGTGCACTGCATAGAATGTATGCTGGTACTTCCAGACTGAAGTGCACCGTGTAGAATGGATATTTGTACTTGCAAGCTGAAGTGCACTGTGTAGAATGGATGCTGGTACTTGCAAGCTGATATACACTGCGTAGAATGGATATTGGTACTTGCAAGCTGAAGTGCACTGCATAGAATGGATATTGGTACTTGCAAGCTGAAGTGCACTGCGTAGAATGGATGCTGGTACTTGCAAGCTGTAGTGCACTACGTAGAATGGATATTGGTACTTGCAAGCTGAAGTGCACTATGTAGAATGGATGCTGGTACTTGCACACTGCAGTGCACTGCATAGAATGGATGCTGGTACTTCCAGACTGAAGTGCACTGTGTAGAATGGATACTGGTACCTGCAGACTGCAGTGCACTGCATAGAATGTATGCTGGTACTTCCAGACTGAAGTGCACCGTGTAGAATGGATATTTGTACTTGCAAGCTGAAGTGCACTGTGTAGAATGGATGCTGGTACTTGCAAGCTGATATACACTGCGTAGAATGGATATTGGTACTTGCAAGCTGAAGTGCACTGCATAGAATGGATATTGGTACTTGCAAGCTGAAGTGCACTGTGTAGAATGGTTGCTGGTACTTGCAAGCTGAAGTGCACTACGCAGAATGGTTGCTGGTACTTGCAGACTGAAGTGCACTGCATAGAATGGATGTTGGTACTTGCAGACTGAAGTGCACTGTGTAGAATGGATGCTGGTACTTACAGACTGAAGTGCACTACGCAGAATGGTTGTTGGTACTTGCAGACTGAAGTGCACTGCGTAGAATGGATGCTGGTACTTGCAGACTGAAGTGCACTACGTAGGATGGTTGTTGGTATTTGCAGACTGAAGTGCACTACGTAGAGTGGATGTTGGTACTTGCAGACTGAAGTGCACTACATAGAATGGATGCTGGTACTTGCAGACTGAAGTGCACTACGTAGAATGGTTGTTGGTATTTGCAGACTGAAGTGCACTACGTAGAATGGTTGTTGGTATTTGCAGACTGAAGTGCACTATGTAGAATGGATGCTGGTACTTGCAGACTGAAGTGCACTACGTAGAATGGTTGTTGGTATTTGCAGACTGAAGTGCACTACGTAGAATGGTTGTTGGTATTTGCAGACTGAAGTGCACTATGTAGAATGGATGTTGGTACTTGCAGACTGAAGTGCACTACGTAGAATGGATGCTGGTACTTGCAGACTGAAGTGCACTACGTAGAATGGTTGTTGGTATTTGCAGACTGATGGGCACTACGTAGAATGGTTGTTGGTACTTGCAGACTGAAGTGCACTACGTAGAATGGTTGTTGGTATTTGCAGACTGAAGGGCACTACGTAGAATGGTTGTTGGTACTTGCAGACTGAAGTGCACTGTGTAGAATGGATGCTGGTACTTGCAGACTGACATGCACTGTGTAGAATGAACGTTGGTACTTGCAGACTGACATGCACTGTGTAGAATGAACGTTGGTACTTGCAGACTGCAGTGCACTGTGTAGAAGGGAGGCTGGTATTTGCAGAGTGAAGAGCACTACATAGAATGGATGTTGGTACCTGCAGACTAGTGGTGCACTGCGTAGAATGGATGCTGGTACTTGCAGACTGAAGTGCACTGCGTAGAATGGATGCTGGTACTTGCAGACTGAAGTGCACTACGTAGAATGGATGCCAGTACCTGCAGACTGCAGTGCACTGCGTATAATAGATGCTGGTAATTTCAGACTGAAGTGCACTATGTAGAATGGATGCTGGTACTTGCAGACTGAAATGCACAGCGTAGAATGGATGCTGGTACTTGCAGACTGCAGTGCACTGCATAGAATGTATGCTGGTACTTCCAGACTGAAGTGCACCGTGTAGAATGGATATTTGTACTTGCAAGCTGAAGTGCACTGTGTAGAATGGATGCTGGTACTTGCAAGCTGATATACACTGCGTAGAATGGATATTGGTACTTGCAAGCTGAAGTGCACTGCATAGAATGGATATTGGTACTTGCAAGCTGAAGTGCACTGCGTAGAATGGATGCTGGTACTTGCAAGCTGTAGTGCACTACGTAGAATGGATATTGGTACTTGCAAGCTGAAGTGCACTATGTAGAATGGATGCTGGTACTTGCACACTGCAGTGCACTGCATAGAATGGATGCTGGTACTTCCAGACTGAAGTGCACTGTGTAGAATGGATACTGGTACCTGCAGACTGAAGTGCACTACGCAGAATGGTTGTTGGTACTTGCAGACTGAAGTGCACTGCGTAGAATGGATATTGGTACTTGTAGACTGAAGTGCACTGTGTAGAATGGTTGCTGGTACTTGCAAGCTGAAGTGCACTACGCAGAATGGTTGCTGGTACTTGCAGACTGAAGTGCACTGCATAGAATGGATGTTGGTACTTGCAGACTGAAGTGCACTGTGTAGAATGGATGCTGGTACTTACAGACTGAAGTGCACTACGCAGAATGGTTGTTGGTACTTGCAGACTGAAGTGCACTGCGTAGAATGGATGCTGGTACTTGCAGACTGAAGTGCACTACGTAGGATGGTTGTTGGTATTTGCAGACTGAAGTGCACTACGTAGAATGGATGTTGGTACTTGCAGACTGAAGTGCACTACACAGAATGGATGCTGGTACTTGCAGACTGAAGTGCACTGCATAGAATGGATGTTGGTACTTGCAGACTGAAGTGCACTGTGTAGAATGGATGCTGGTACTTACAGACTGAAGTGCACTACGCAGAATGGTTGTTGGTACTTGCAGACTGAAGTGCACTGCGTAGAATGGATGCTGGTACTTGCAGACTGAAGTGCACTACGTAGGATGGTTGTTGGTATTTGCAGACTGAAGTGCACTACGTAGAATGGATGTTGGTACTTGCAGACTGAAGTGCACTACATAGAATGGATGCTGGTACTTGCAGACTGAAGTGCACTATGTAGAATGGTTGTTGGTATTTGCAGACTGAAGTGCACTACGTAGAATGGTTGTTGGTATTTGCAGACTGAAGTGCACTATGTAGAATGGATGCTGGTACTTGCAGACTGAAGTGCACTACGTAGAATGGTTGTTGGTATTTGCAGACTGAAGTGCACTACGTAGAATGGTTGTTGGTATTTACAGACTGAAGTGCACTATGTAGAATGGATGTTGGTACTTGCAGACTGAAGTGCACTACGTAGAATGGATGCTGGTACTTGCAGACTGAAGTGCACTACGTAGAATGGTTGTTGGTATTTGCAGACTGAAGAGCACTACGTAGAATGGTTGTTGGTACTTGCAGACTGAAGTGCACTATGTAGAATGGATGCTGGTACTTGCAGACTGAAGTGCACTATGTAGAATGGATGCTGGTACTTGCAGACTGAAGTGCACTACGTAGAATGGATGCTGGTACTTGCAGACTGAAGTGCACTACGTAGAATGGTTGTTGGTACTTGCAGACTGAAGTGCAATACATAGAATGGATGTTGGTACTTGCAGACTGAAGTGCACTACGTAGAATGGATGCTGGTACTTGCAGACTGAAGTGCACTACGTAGAATGGTTGTTGGTATTTGCAGACTGAAGTGCACTATGTAGAATGGATGCTGGTACTTGCAGACTGAAGTGCACTGCAGATGTGAGAGATGATCAACTGCATCTACCGGATCCTCTGGAGTTTGTGAAAGTACAGTATTTCTCAACCATACCTAATTCCTAAGCCTCCCTCTAGTGCCTAACCCTAACCTTCCCACCTGCAGTCTAATGGTAATCTCCCTCCGCAGCCTAACCCTCCAGCTCGCAGCCTAACCCACCGGCAGCATAATGGTAACCTCCCCCTGCAGCCTAGCCCTAACCCTCCCGCTCACAGCCTAGCCTTAACCCTCCCCCCGCAGCCTAGCCCTAACCCTCCTGCTCACAGCCTAGCCCTAACCCTGCCCCCGCAGCCTAACCTTAACCCTCCCCCCAAAGCCTAGCCCTAACCCTCCCGCTCACAGCCTAGCCCTAACCCTACCCCCGCAGCCTAGCCCTAACCCTCCCGCTCACAGCCTAGCCCTAACCCTCCCCCCAAAGCCTAGCCCTAACCGTTCAGCTCACAGCCTAGCCCTAACCCTCCCCCCGCAGCCTAGCCCTAACCATCCCGCTCGCAGCCTAACCCTAACCCTCCCCCCAAAGCCTAGCCCTAACCCTCCCGCTCACAGCCTAGCCCTAACCCTCCCCCCGCAGCCTAACCCTAACCCTCCTGCTCACAGCCTAGCCCTAACCCTCCCCCCGCAGCCTAGCCCTAACCCTCCCGCTCACAGCCTAGCCCTAACCCTCCCCCCAAAGCCTAGCCCTAACCATCCCGCTCGCAGCCTAACCCTAACCCTCCCCCCGCAGCCTAGCCCTAACCATCCCGCTCGCAGCCTAACCCTAACCCTCCCCCCAAAGCCTAGCCCTAACCCTCCCGCTCACAGCCTAGCCCTAACCCTCCCCCCGCAGCCTAACCCTAACCCTCCTGCTCACAGCCTAGCCCTAACCCTCCCCCCGCAGCCTAGCCCTAACCCTCCTGCTCACAGCCTAGCCCTAACCCTCCCCCCAAAGCCTAGCCCTAACCCATCCGCAGCATAATGGTAACCTCCCCCCGCAGCCTAGCCCTAACCCTCCCCACGCAGCCTAACCCTAACCCCCCCTACAGCCTAGCCCTAACCCTCCCCCCTCGCAGCCTAAACTTAATGCCATGGGTGTGTTGTACCAAATGCTCCTTGTGATTCGGAGTCACGCGTACGTACGGGGAAAGGAAGCTTTATTCTGACGGGTCTCCTGCACCACTAGTGATGACGGTTGTGTCGGCCGGCATAACATCAATGGGTGGCGCCGTTTCCCCCTGCACACGCAGGAACCACCACATTGGTTAAATGGATACTCTCATTAGCATAAAGTAGTAAATACCTGCGACAACAGCCCTTTGCACGCGACTCCTTCAGTTTTTAACTCTGCGTATGGTTATTATTATTATTATGGTTACTATTATTATTATTATTATTATGGTTATTATTATTATGGTTATTATTATTACTGTTATTATTATTATTATTATTATTATTATTATTATTATTATTATTATTATTGTTACTATTATTATTGTTGTCATTATTATTATTATTATTATTATGGTTATTATTATTATTATTATTATTATTATTATGGTTACTATTATTATTGTTATTATTATTATTATGGTTATTATTATTATTATTGTTATTATTATTATTATTATTATTATTATTATTATGGTTATTATTATTATTATTATGGTTATTAATTCAAAAGATGAAAGAAACACAAATAAAAGTGTTTTCTCGCGTTATAACATATTACATGCTACATATTACTGAAGCCCTAACGTCAGACTATTGATTATTGAAAAATATCCATTATTCTCCCTGATATAAGTTTTCTCCAGATCTCCGGTTCACTGAAGCATCCGCCGGCAGAAATACTCATTACATCCCCTTAATGTGAATTTGTGACAATTTGTATGGAGTTATAGTCATGTAGTGTTTGCTAGGCTGGCTGATAATTGTAGCATTAATTAGAGAGGAAAGTTAATCAGTGCAATGTGTTACGTACTGCTCAGTGGGTCCCATATTACTGTGCCGCTCATTTAATAAATGATGCCAGCCAAAGGAATACCGTGCGCAGACAATTGGGATGTGCTATAGTATCTGCAGGGAGAATTCCTATTGTAAGATAGCCCGCAATCATTTCACTGTTTTTAATGTTAGAATAGTAAGATGACGCTGAGGAAGGCAATCTCGCGTTACAGATCTTAGAAGGGTTATTTACTAAATATCTCCAAAAATGCAGAAGAATGTGAATATGGGTGTGAATAGTTTTGTAATGTTGATTTTTCTCTTTTCTGTTACAGGATGAAATATAAATGAGGACAAGTGTAGCTGGAGTATCTTATCATTGAGGATCTAACCAGTTTCTGGGGGTGACAACCGTTTTCTACTACAGAATTGAGGGCCTGATTCAGACCCGGTCACAAGCGCTGAGCGCTCGCAACCGGGTCGATGGTGGCCCACAGCGCATGTGCACGACGGAGCCGACTCCGTCGTGCGCATGCGCGAGACCCGGCTAGCGACGGGCAATCCGTCGCTCCGGGTCTCGCACCAAAGGGGGCGAGCTGTCGATGGTGAGTGACAGCTCACCCCCTCTGGTGGGCGGGCCGGGGGGGAGTGGCTGCCCAAACTGAGGCGTTCCCATGTTAACGAGTGATGTCAGTGGAGAGATTCCGGCTCTGTTAGAGCCGAAATCTCTCTTGGGCTTGCGGCCACGAGACCCTACCACAAGGGTCTCGTCGCAAGCCCAATGGTCACGATGGTCTTGACCATCATGACCATCAACCTGGCCGCTCGCTATAGCTGTGGGTGGTCACCCACAGCTATGTGAGCGGCCAGGAGGCCACACAAAAAAAACCAAAACACCCTGATTGAGAGAGAGCGCTCTGTCAGAGCGTCCGTCTCTGAATCAGGCCCTGAGCTCTTACTTGGTATTTTGAGTGTAAAAATGAGGCCACATCAAGATACACTTAGGCCTCGATCCAACTAGGTGCGAATTGCAAGTAGTGAGTTTGTTTCTTTAAACTCGCAGACTTCGCAGCGAAGCGCGCTCCCGAGAATTCTCCAATCCAATTAAAATTGTCAATTCGCTCTACCCGCAGCGGAGCGGTGGGAATTACCTGCAAATTGAGATTTGCGAGAAAAGCATGAAAATGTGGGGAGACCATCCTGGAACCCCTAAAATGGATAATTTCATTCGCAGGACCGTATAGGAGGCTGTTTGTGGGCATTAGGAAGTTACTGTAAGTTTTGAAATGATGTGAAATGGCTGATTTGTGCTTTTTTATTTTAAATGCAAGACAATTATAAAAAGACAAACTTTTTTCGTTTAATCTCAAACGAATGAAATGAAAAATGCAAAAAAAAAGTAGGAAAAAAGTGTGATTTTGGGGTACTTTGAGAGCACCTTGAAAAATTAAAAAAAAAATGATAAAACCAAATCTTTTTCAACTAAAAAATTATTGTAATTATATTTGGGGTGCCTAAATGTTGATTCTGGGGTAACTTGGGGACATTTTTTTATTTACCCCAAAAAATTACATGTAATTATTGGACTAAGGCCCTGATTCAGACCCACTCGCGAGCAGCTGTCCGCTCGCAAGTGGGTCGATGTTCTGCACTGAGCATGCGCACGACGGAGGGAGCTCCGTCGTGCGCATTCGCCAGACGCGACGAGCGAAGGAAAGTCCTTCGCTCGTTGTGTCTGATCAAAGGGGGCGTGCTGTCGATGTTGATTGACAGCACGCCCCCTTTGGTGGGCGTGCCGGGGGCGTGCCTCCCTGACGGGGGCGTTCCCAAGGGAACGCCTACCGTCAGAAGCCGGCCCACTGACATCACTAGTGATGTCAGTGGGAGTGATTTTGGCTCTGATAGAGCCAAAATCACTCCGGGGCTTGCGGTTGAAAACCTCAACCGCAGGCTCCGGCTCACGACCATCGCGGCCATCAAACTGCACGCTCGTATAGGCTGTGGGTGGTGACCCACAGCTATACGAGCGTCCAGGAGGACGCTCCATTTTTATGGAGGGCGGCCCTCATTCAGAGCGTGCGCTCTGCTCAGAGCGTACGGCTCTGAATGAGGGCCTAAATAAGCTAATTAGAAACTTCCAGTTGCCTAATTGGTTATTAGGGGGGTGTCCAAGGGGATCACACAGTGGACCTCATTCAGAGTCGGTCTAAGCGGCCGCACGGTCGTACGCCACCAATGTTCGCTATACTGCGCATGCGTAAAGTTCGCAATGCGCGTGCGCAAACTAGCCGTTAACAATCAGAAATTTCTCTCTCCTTGAGCACAGCCAGGTTGGTAGTTTGAGTGACAGAATGAGGCGTTTGTGGGTGGCAACAGGGGAAGGTGCTTGAAAACGGGGGAGTGGAGATCCGAACGCAGGCGTGCCTAATTATGCGAACGGCGTTTTATGGGAGTGCATGCGGTTTATGGGAGTGCATAATTAACAAAGTAGCGTCACGGCACATGTGACATGGGAGGTTTTTACACTGACATGATCGTAGAGCTTAAGAGAGGGTATGGTCAACCTTAAGCTCTACGACCAGTTCCGATGGTTCCTGATGGTCTCGATTAATCCTTATATGCCCGGAGATGACGTGTAATGCGTACGAGAAGGGGGCGTGTTTTTTTTAATTCCGGCCGCTTCCTCCCCTTGGTCGGCCAGCTACCGATCTGAACTTAGGGACGCAACTTGCGAGGGAATCATTTGCATATCCGGCCCCTTTTCCCGTACGACCGTGCGGCCGCTTCGACCGCCTCTGAATGAGGTCCAGTGTCCCCACATTTTAACCTTAAAATAAAGATTTTCCTTTCCATCTCTCACCCTCAGGGAGATGAGTGGAAAGTTGCGAATTCAGTCTGACTGATCAGTGCGAGTTGCTAATTGGCTTGCAAAATGTGAAAAGTGAAAATCGCAACTCGCACCTCGCATCTTGAAATTCGCACCTAATAGGATTCAACCCTTAAAGTGCATGTAGCACAACTCCAAATAATGCCCTCATGGGGCCTATTCATTATCCAGCACCGATTGGCCACTGAGAATTAAGGGGTCTTATTTACTAAGCAGTGTTAGGAGACAGAGTGAAAAGTGATAAGGTACCAGCCAATCAGCTCCTAACTGTCATTTTTCAAACACAGCCTGGGAGCTGATTGGCTGGCACCTTATCACTTTTCACTCTGTCTCCTAACACTGCTTAGTAAATAGACCCCTAGGTATCCAACTCGCAGCGAGTTGTGACATTGGGTACCATTAGGTCCCAAGGCAATTGAGTATTGGTTCTATTGTGAGAAAGCTGCTCAGAAAAATCGCCTCTCACGTGCCGGGCAGTGAAATGGTGCATGCGTGTACTGCCCGGACCTCCTTCCCAGGTTCTGGGAGCTACCGCCATCTGCAGCAAACAAACTCCGAAAACCTTCCATTCTCAAAGTTTATTGACTATGGAGTTGTCACTTCGGGCTACTAATGATGAAAGGTCCCATTACTTAAAAACATGTGCACAGCACAGTTGGTGTACTGGTCAGCACTACTGCCACACAGCACTGAGGTCTTGGATTCAATTCCCACTGAGGCCCTAAATGTGTGGAGTTTGCATCTTCTCCCCCTCGTATTTGCGTGATTATCCTCCAGCTGTGCCAGTTTCCTCCCACACTCCAAAAACGTACGGGTAGGTTGATTGGCTTCTAACAAACAAATTAACCACGATGTATATTTATGTGTGCGTACAGTACATGTGGTAGGGACAATAGATTGTAAGCTCTACTGTGCAGGGACTGACATGAATAACTCAGGGGTCTATTTACTAAGCTGGGTTAGGAGATAAAGTGAATGGTGATAAGGTACCAGCAATCAGCTCCTAACTGCCATGTCACAGGCTGTGTTTGAAAAATGAGTTAGGAGCTGATTGGCTGGTACTTTACCTCCGTTCACTTCATCTCCTAACACTGCTTAGTAAATAGACCCCTAAATATTCTCTGTAAAGCGCTGCGGAATATGTGTGTGCTATGTAAATAACTGTTAGTTAATAAATAAAATGTGTAACGGACCCATCCAGCTTGGGGAACAAACCCCTTAGAGTGATTGTTGTGCTGCCAGTAATACAATGCCTTCTCCAGGAACGTCCCCGGCTCCTTTCTCATTACCCGCTCCAATAAAACTGTCTCACGTTAATAATTCCTGTTCCAAACCTCACAGGATGTCATCATAACTTACACTACAAATCCGATAAGGAAACCATATATTACACACATTACCGGGGAGGAAATCCTAGGGGTTAAGTGATATAGTTACCTCTCCCCTGCCCGCATCGTGCTGGGGTCGGCATAACTAATAAACAATCGGAGGCAGTATACATACATTTGGTTGTGTTTCCTGCACTCAGATTCTGCAGCACTAAATAATTCAGTTTATTTTGCACAATTCTCTGGCTGATTATTGCATTATTTATTCTCCTTCTCCATGGGCAGATTTCCAGCATAGTTATTCTGATTCGGCTATACTTTAATCACCGTGATAAATAGAATCTACAGCGTTCATGAAGCTGGAAAACTGGGCCTGATTCTGACCCGCTCGCGAGCGCTGAGTGCTCGCAAGCGGGTCGATGGTGCCCTAGTGCGCATGCGCACGATGGTGGGAGCTCCGTCGTGCGCATGCGTGAGACCCAAATAGCGACAGCCAAGCCGTTGCTATGGGTCTCGCACCAAAGGGGGCATGCTGGGGTGCTGGAGAGACAGAAGGGGGCTGGCTGGAGTGACACTGGTGGCTGGTTAGACATAAGGCGGCTGGCTGGAGCTGGAGAGACACTGGGTGGCTGGAGAGACAGAAGGGGGCTGGCTGGAGCTGGAAAGACACTCGGGGGTTGGGGAGACAAGGTGGCTGGCTGGAACTGCGAAGTCACTGGGAGGCTGGAGAAAAACTGGGGGGGGGGGCTGGAGAGACTGAAGGGTGCTGACTCATGCAGGGGAGATGTTGGGGGGGTTGGAGAGACAGAAGTGAGTCGACTGCAACTGGAGAGATGCTTGGTGCAGGAAAAACACAGGAGGGCTGGCTGGTGTTGGAGAGACACTGGGGGCTGGAGAGACAGAAGGGGGCTTACAGCAGCTGGAGCAGTAATGGGGGGCTGGAGAGTCACTGCAGGGCTGGAGCTGTGGTACTGAGGTGTTTCTAATGACGCTCCTGCTTGTGAATATAGGGCCTGATTCAGACCCACTCGCGAGCGGCTGTCCGCTCGCAAGTGGGTCGATGTTATGGACTGAGCATGCGCACGACGGAGGGAGCTCCGTCGTGCGCATGCGCCAGACGCGACGAGCGAAGGAAAGTCCTTCGCTCGTTGTGTCCGATCAAAGGGGGCGTGCTGTCAATGTTGATTGACAGCACGCCCCCTTTGGTGGGCGTGCCAGGGGCGTGCCTCCCTGACGGAGGCGTTCCCACGCGAACGCCTCCCGTCAAAAGCCGGCCCACTGACATCACTAGTGATGTCAGTGGGAGTGATTTTGGCTCTGATAGAGCCAAAATCACTCCGGAGCTTGCGGTTGAAAACCTCAACCGCAGGCTCCGGCTCGCAAATTCGATGGTCGCGATGGTCTCGACCATCGCGACCATCACAATACACGCTCGTATAGCCTGTGGGTGGTGACCCACAGCTATACGAGCGTCCAGGAGGACGCTCCATGAAAATGGAGCCCGGCCCTCATTCAGAGCGTGCGCTCTGCTCAGAGCGTACGGCTCTGAATGAGGGCCTTAGACGATATATACAAGGAAAAGGAGTATACAGAGCGTTAGTGGGGCTTATTAATAGGTGGTTCAGCATCTGTATTTTTCTTATTAAGAAATGCAGTTTCATACTGTATGACCAATGACCAGCGCCAATAGTATGTAAAGCTCAGCCAATTATTATCCTGCTTATCATACCATGTGTAACACACTGCTGCTGGTACGTATCACATGTAAGATATGTTAGCCCAGGTCTGTTAATGTTCTGGAAATATACCGTACGGGTTACTTCTGCTTTGTTAAGGGAGGGAATCATTTTCTGTATAATTACTGATTTTTAATCAGATTTCCCAATATATCAGTGTATTGGTAATATAGCCTGTCTTCACTTGTTTCCCCTCCGTTATCAATACTACAACACATTGAAAGTGTCCAGCTCGTAGGGCAATACTGGCACTGAACGCTGTCTCTGCGTCCTCTGCCGCTGCTGGATGACGGCTCTCTCTCCTGTCTTGTAGCTAATATGACAGCAACCTCTAATGAATTCATGCGAATTACCACAGTATGAATCTGCCGCTCACAATGACTGTCACCATCAGCTGCGCTGTTACATAACCTCAGCAGAGACCCAAATGCGCACGGCTTTCCATAGCGAATCCTAAAGGACAAGGCTGAAAAATTGTATTTTTTTTTTTTTTTTAAAGATGACTATAATTTATATATGAGGTGATAATGAACGGGCCCGTCTCCTCATGTGTAACGAGCCCATAAGTGATCATGAATGGGCCCTTCACATTATTAAGCGATGATTAATAAGATCTTTAGTGTGATATTTGTCTATGGGATTTTACAGGGGCAGCTTCGGGTCTTTGGTAACTGATGCAAAGTACTACGCCATTCGGCGCACCGTATCTTGCGTGAAGTCACACTGCGCATGTACAGATCGATGCACCCATGCAGATTTGTGTGACGCCGTCACTTACGGTACGCCTTGCCTGCGCCTCGATGGACGAACAGGATGGGGGCATTCTAACGTAATCCAAGTACAGTAAGGGGGTTTTCACGTAGTTGCAAACAGATGCAGGCAGCCATGTTATTTGCTGGGGATCGGGGGCAAGTGGCAGGGGCGCAGAGAGCTGGGCCGAGGGGTTGGGGGCGTGGCCTAATTTCGTCGATGTGGCCATGCCCTCTTAGTATAAAACGTTTTCTTTAAAGAAAAAAACAAAACAAAACCTATTTTTGCAGCATGCGCGCTTGGCTCAAAGCTGGGGGAGGGCTCGATCAGTGTAATCTCTTCCCCCCCCCCCCATAGGCATAGGAGACTGCTACGAGCTTTCTCCCACTCTAGCCCAGCACACAGCAGCGTGTGCTGGGCTACTGTGAAGTAAGAGGGAGGGGGGCAGCATCGGGTGCCTCCAGCAAGCACAGGCCTGGGTAAATAGTACCCACTCCGCCCCTCTCTCTGCACCCCTGGCAGTGGCGTATCTATAATGGGTGCAGTGTCTGCCACCACTGGGCATGCACAGAAATCTGTTCAGCCCCTTATACTGCATGTTGTGGCTGTCAGCTGGGCTGTGGGGAGGAGAGTTTATGGGCAACTGGAACCCCCCCTGTGTTTGCCTATGCTATGGGGGAACAGGTTATGTCAGAGCATGGCTCTTCTGCACACTGGGCCTGATTCACTAAGGGCCGCTATTGCGATCGCAGCTGTGATTACGCACGCAGCTCTGCTGTGAAAATATGCTAATGAATGCTATCGCACATCCGGGCATAGAGACCCCCACTACCTCTATCTCACATCCGTAATACCTCGCAGTCCTGTGTATACACTGGGAACATCAAGTATCATCGGAGCCTCACGCACAATTACAGCAGCCCTGACCTTACTCATAAATTGCTATCCTCGTCGCACGCAGAGAGTACACAAGCTGCGTACGCCGTCACAGCGGCTAATTTATACACGCCCATGCAATGGCGTTCAAACGGACAGGCACGCCTGTGTTTCTCCGACCACTCCTACGACACGACCCCCAAACGCTGACCTCCAGTCACTCACTCTGCGATGGTTCTCTTTCTACCTGAGTGACCGCAGAGCGATCGCAATGCAAACTCGCGCACTGATGTATACACATGCGCAGTACGCACCGTCGACCGATCTGCCTTCGCTGTTGCAGTTGCCATCCACGATGAATCAGGACTACTGTTCCTGGTCACAGTCCAGAGAGCAGCCGTATGTACTACCGACAGGCCATACAGCCATCCCTTGGAATAATGGTACATTAATATTCCTCCCACCAATAAAACTACCCTCCATGTCCCGAACATGTCAGCAGAATGAAATAACAGCATATATATTCATTATTTCTAATTAAGTATATGAAGGTGTGTAATGATAATATTAATCCTACTGCAGACAGAAAAGGGAGATCTCCAAATTAAATGCTTTACCAATCGTGTGCAGCTGCTGGAAGTCATGTCACAGTTACAGAGCTGATTAGCATTTTCATGTGAGAACAAATTGCATTTCACGGTGATGCTGTTCCTGCGAGTGGTGCGATTAGGCTGTCAGACGCCACTATCACCGCTGACAACGTTCCCGATACGTACTACTGCTTGTTTTCAATGGAGGGTGTAAGGAATAATGCTTATACATGATTGTATAACGTGATCATCTGCATTTTGTGGTGGCTGACAGGCTGCCAGATACTGTGCTACTATTAGGGAAATCTGCAGTGCCAATAATTAGGGGGCACCTACAATTCTAAATGATGTCATAGCCAAGCACCAGTCCCCTACTGCATACATGCCTACCCTCCCGGTTTTCGCGGGAGGCTCCCGATTTTTCGGGTAACCCCCCGCACCCCCGGAAGGGTAGGCATTTCTCCCGCATTCTGCCCACTTCCTAGTGAAGTGGGCAGAATGAGGAGAATACCCGCGGCGATCGCGGGTCTCCGTGAAGGGGGCGAGGCTTAAGATGTGATTCTGCATGAATCACAGCATTTGGCCCCGCCCCCTATGTAAATTTTACCCAATCGCGGCAGTTTTTCCGCGAGGGGGCGGGGCTTAATGACGCAAATCGTTAGGCCCTGCCCCCATCGGCCCCTTTCTGCTTCTCTTACCCGGGCTTCTCCCGGGAAGAGATTTTTAAAAGTAGGTAAGTATGCCCTACTGGGGAGCAGCAATGCCCTGCCACCCTAATAGAGCAAAGGGCTGCTGTCAGGCTTCTGCCTGGGACCGGCTGTTACTTACCGCAGCGTCGGCTTCCCCTCACTAGCGAGAGCAGTGAGACATCAGGTGCAGCGGTAGGTCATAGATGCCAACTCTCCCTCATTGTCAGGGAGACTCCCTGAAATAGCAGCAATCTCCCTGTCTCCCTGAAGAGTCCAGCAATCTCCCTGATTCCACCTTACGCCCATTATGAAGCTGTTATATAAAAGAAAAAACAGATATATACATTCAAATGGGATCATTAGTGTAATTTCCCTGCATTGGGTATAGGGCACAATGATCCCTATGACTACATGCATTTTCTGAGAAGTATCAGTGTGTTCTCATCAACAAATAGATCTTACTGACAGCTTTGGGGCTCATTTACATGTGGATGTGTTATGACACGCCCCTCAGATGTAGCAGTACACGCCCATCACATCTATGACACGCCCCTCAGATGTAGCAGTACACGCCCACTTTACCACCGCGCTCATAGGTGTTACTTTCACAATCACCCTGAAATGCTTTTTCAAAAGTAGGCAAGTATGCGGTCAGGGGCGTTTCTAGAGAGGAGGGGGCCTGTGTGCAGTCTCTGACTCGGCCCCCCTCCTCTCCGCACGGCAGTGCACTGAGCTGTGCACGGCCAGCGCCGGAGTTATAGACTCTGGGCACTAGAGTGTGCCCGGAGTCTATAGTGTATGCACAGGTCATCAAGAAAATGGCCGCGGCAACCATTTTCCCTGTACTGCGCATTGCAAACGACGGGAAAATGGCCGCCGCGGCCATTTTCCAGCGCCGGACGCCCGCGCCGACGTGGGACTCCAGAAAGGTAAGTAATATTATGGGTGCAGGGTGTGCAGTGCGGGGCCAGGGGCCCATGTTCCCCACACACCCTGCACCCGGTAGGTGACTTTCAGAGTATTCTCCCCGAGGTCCAGATAACTGTCACACAATCCTCCCAATCGGAGTTCTTGTGGCGATGGTCATGGGCGCGGCCATCTTGGCTGAATCACCTGAAGGATCCTTATCCAGTGGTAGCTGTGTCAGTTCTCAGCTGACTTGCTCATCCAATGGACAGCTGCATGGGGGTATAAACAGGTGAACAGGAAATTGCCTGATCAACTTTGTTATTCCCAGATGGTTGCTGTTTGTGTCTCCCAGGCTTCACATGCAATCTTCCAGAGACTCTTCCCAGTGGTATTTCCAGAATATGCTCTGTACATCTCATATGTACTGAGCCTAGTGATTATTTACAAAGTGCCATATCCTTGTCTTTGGGGCCTATTCATCAACACTAAAATAATGTATTTAAGGACATTTTCCTTAATTACCGTTATTTAATATTCGTGAAGAGACTTAACACAGGAGATATCACTGATACCTCCTTGCTAAGTCACCCTGCGTTAATTTCCACACTCCCCATACATTAGTACGGGGATATGGAAATTATGGTATTCATCAAATTCCGAAAATTATGTATTTACGTATTTTGGTGGAGTTACTATTCGCCACTGTGAGCTGGCGTATAGTGGGTAACACCCCCGGCGTCTTCCTGCGGTGCTCTGGCCAGTCCTCTGGCTCTGGTGGATGCTCTGACACTATGTTCTCCCAGCAGAACACAATAAAGTTTGGAAATTGTATTTATTTATTTATTTGATTTATTTATTTTCTAAACTGTACTGTGGTTTGCTGGGAGAACAGTGTCTGAGCAGACATCGGAGGCGGCTGCAGCGGGCAGGTAAGTGCGGGACGGGGGAGGGGAGGTTGGGGACACGCACACAAATTTACCACAGCTGTAAAAGCCCATACACAGCACTGATTACAGCTGCAGTAAGGTAGAGTAGAGAGGGAAAACTATTTATTTCCTGAAAAGCTGTCATCGCAAAAATGACATAGATACTGATGGAGAGGAGGAATGATGGATTCCTTCGGTAATTAGGTAGAACTCCATGCCAGTTCTGTACCTAATTACCTCTAGAGAATTTTAAGTTATGATGAATAGGTCCCTTTGTCTGTGTACAACTCCAAGTGCCACCTACATGTGCATGTCCTTACTGTACTGATGTTACATGTGCATATCCTTACTGTACTGATGTTACATGTCCTTACTGTACTGATGTTACATGTGCATGTCCTTACTGTACTGATGTTACATGTGCATATCCTTACTGTACTGATGTTACATGTGCATGTCCTTACTGTACTGATGTTACATGTCCTTACTGTACTGATGTTACATGTGCATGTCCTTACTGTACTGATGTTACATGTGCATATCCTTACTGTACTGATGTTACATGTGCATGTCCTTACTGTACTGATGTTACATGCCCTTACTGTACTGATGTTACATGTGCATGTCCTTACTGTACTGATGTTACATGTCCTTACTGTACTGATGTTACATGTGCATGCCCTTACTGTACTGATGTTACATGTCCTTACTGTACTGATGTTACATGGGCATGTCCTTACTGTATTGATGTTACATGTGCATGCCCTTACTGTACTGATGTTACATGTCCTTACTGTACTGATGTTACATGTGCATGCCCTTACTGTACTGATGTTACATGTCCTTACTGTACTGATGTTACATGGGCATGTCCTTACTGTATTGATGTTACATGTGCATGCCCTTACTGTACTGATATTACATGTCCTTACTGTACTGATGTTACAAGTCCTTACTGTACTGATGTTACATGTGCATGCCCTTACTGTACTGATGTTACATGTCCTTACTGTACTGATGTTACATGTCCTTACTGTACTGATGTTACATGTGCATGTCCTTAATGTACTGATGTTACATGTGCATGTCCTTACTGTACTGATAAATGTTCATGTCCTTACTGTACTGATGTTACATGTGCATGTCCTTACTGTACTGATGTTACATGTCCTTACTGTACTGTTGTTACATGTGCATATCCTTACTGTACTGATGTTACATGTCCTTACTGTACTGATGTTACATGTGCATGCCCTTACTGTACTGATATTACATGTCCTTACTGTACTGATGTTACATGTCCTTACTGTACTGATGTTACATGTGCATGTCCTTACTGTACTGATGTTACATGCGCATGTCCTTACTGTACTGATGTTACATGTCCTTACTGTACTGATGTTACATGTGCATGCCCTTACTGTACTGATGTTACATGTGCATGTCCTTACTGTACTGATGTTACATGTCCTTACTGTACTGATGTTACATGCCCTTACTGTACTGATGTTACATGTGCATGTCCTTACTGTACTGATGTTACATGTGCATGTCCTTACTGTACTGATGTTACATGTCCTTACTGTACTGATGTTACATGTCCTTAATGTACTGATGTTACATGTGCATGTCCTTACTGTACTGATAAATGTTCATGTCCTTACTGTACTGATGTTACATGTGCATGTCCTTACTGTACTGATGTTACATGTCCTTACTGTACTGTTGTTACATGTGCATATCCTTACTGTACTGATGTTACATGTCCTTACTGTACTGATGTTACATGTGCATGCCCTTACTGTACTGATATTACATGTCCTTACTGTACTGATGTTACATGTCCTTACTGTACTGATGTTACATGCGCATGTCCTTACTGTACTGATGTTACATGTGCGTGTCCTTACTGTACTGATATTACATGTCCTTACTGTACTGATGTTACATGTCCTTACTGTACTGATGTTACATGTGCATGTCCTTACTGTACTGATATTACATGTCCTTACTGTACTGATGTTACATGTCCTTACTGTACTGATGTTACATGCGCATGTCCTTACTGTACTGATGTTACATGTCCTTACTGTACTGATGTTACATGTCCTTACTGTACTGATGCTACATGCGCATGTCCTTACTGTACTGATGTTACATGTCCTTACTGTACTGATGTTACATGTGCATGTCCTCCTTACTGTACTGATGTTACATGTCCTTACTGTACTGATGTTACATGTCCTTACTGTACTGATGTTACATGTGCATGTCCTTACTGTACTGATGTTACATGTCCTTACTGTACTGATGTTACATGTGCGTGTCCTTACTGTACTGATGTTACATGTCCTTACTGTACTGATGTTACATGTCCTTAATGTACTGATGTTACATGTGCATGTCCTTACTGTACTGATAAATGTGCATGTCCTTACTGTACTGATGTTACATGTCCTTACTGTACTGATGTTACATGTGCATGTCCTTACTGTACTAATGTTACATGTCCTTACTGTACTGATGTTACATGTGCATGTCCTTACTGTACTGATATTACATGTCCTTACTGTACTGATGTTACATGTCCTTACTGTACTGATGTTACATGTGCATGTCCTTACTGTACTGATGTTACATGTCCTTACTGTACTGATGTTACATGTGCATGTCTTTACTGTACTGATACATGTCCTTACTGTACTGATGTTACATGTGCATGTCCTTACTGTACTGATGTTACATGTGCGTTTCCTTACTGTACTGATGTTACATGTCCTTACTGTACTGATGTTACATGTCCTTAATGTACTGATGTTACATGTGCATGTCCTTACTGTACTGATGTTACATGTGCATATCCTTACTGTACTGATGTTACATGTCCTTACTGTACTGATGTTACATGTGCATGCCCTTACTGTACTGATATTACATGTCCTTACTGTACTGATGTTACATGTCCTTACTGTACTGATGTTACATGTGCATGTCCTTACTGTACTGATGTTACATGCGCATGTCCTTTCTGTACTGATGTTACATGTGCGTGTCCTTACTGTACTGATATTACATGTCCTTACTGTACTGATGTTACATGTCCTTACTGTACTGATGTTACATGTGCATGTCCTTACTGTACTGATGTTACATGTCCTTACTGTACTGATGTTACATGCGCATGTCCTTACTGTACTGATGTTACATGTCCTTACTGTACTGATGTTACATGTCCTTACTGTACTGATGTTACATGCGCATGTCCTTCCTGTACTGATGTTACATGTCCTTACTGTACTGATGTTACATGTGCATGTCCTCCTTACTGTACTGATGTTACATGTCCTTACTGTACTGATGTTACATGTCCTTACTGTACTGATGTTATATGTGCATGTCCTTACTGTACTGATGTTACATGTCCTTACTGTACTGATGTTACATGTGCATGTCCTTACTGTACTGATGTTACATGTGCGTGTCCTTACTGTACTGATGTTACATGTCCTTAATGTACTGATGTTACATGTGCATGTCCTTACTGTACTGATAAATGTGCATGTCCTTACTGTACTAATGTTACATGTCCTTACTGTACTGATGTTACATGTGCATGTCCTTACTGTACTGATATTACATGTCCTTACTGTACTGATGTTACATGTCCTTACTGTACTGATGTTACATGTGCATGTCCTTACTGTACTGATGTTACATGTCCTTACTGTACTGATGTTACATGTGCATGTCTTTACTGTACTGATGTTACATGTCCTTACTGTACTGATGTTACATGTGCATGTCCTTACTGTACTGATGTTACATGTGCGTTTCCTTACTGTACTGATGTTACATGTCCTTACTGTACTGATGTTACATGTCCTTAATGTACTGATGTTACATGTGCATGTCCTTACTGTACTGATAAATGTGCATGTCCTTACTGTACTGATGTTACATGTCCATACTGTACTGATGTTACATGTCCTTACTGTACTGATGTTACATGCGCATGTCCTTACTGTACTGATGTTACATGCGCATGTCTTTACTGTACTGATGTTACATGTCCTTACTGTACTGATGTTACATGTGCATGTCCTTACTGTACTGATGTTACATGCGCATGTCCTTCCTGTACTGATGTTACATGTCCTTACTGTACTGATGTTACATGCGCATGTCCTTCCTGTACTGATGTTACATGTGCGTGTCCTTACTGTACTGATATTACATGTCCTTACTGTACTGATGTTACATGTCCTTACTGTACTGATGTTACATGTGCATGTCCTTACTGTACTGATGTTACATGTCCTTACTGTACTGATGTTACATGCGCATGTCCTTACTGTACTGATGTTACATGTGCATGTCCTCCTTACTGTACTGATGTTACATGTCCTTGCTGTACTGATGTTACATGGGCATGTCCATACTGTACTGATGTTACATGTGCGTGTCCTTACTGTACTGATGTTACATGTCCTTACTGTACTGATGTTACATGCGCATGCCCTTACTGTATTGATGTTACATGGGCATGCCCTTACTGTACTGATGTTACATGGGCATGTCCTTACTGTACTGATGTTACATGCCCTTACTGTACTGATGTTACATGCGCATGCCCTTACTGTATTGATGTTACATGGGCATGCCCTTACTGTACTGATGTTACATGGGCATGCCCTTACTGTACTGATGTTACATGTCCTTACTGTACTGATGTTACATGCGCATGCCCTTACTGTATTGATGTTACATGGGCATGCCCTTACTGTACTGATGTTACATGGGCATGCCCTTACTGTACTGATACATGGGCATGTCCTTACTGTACTGATGTTACATGTCTTTAATGTACTGATGTTACATGCGCATGCCCTTACTGTACTGATGTTACATGGGCATGCCCTTACTGTACTGATGTTACATGCGCATGCCCTTACTGTACTGATGTTACATGGCCTTACTGTACTGATGTTACATGGGCATGCCCTTACTGTACTGATGTTACATGGGCATGTCCTTACTGTACTGATGTTACATGCGCGTGTCCTTACTGTACTGATGTTGCATGCCCTTACTGTACTGATGTTACATGCGCATGCCCTTACTGTACTGATGTTACATGGGCATGTCCTTACTGTACTGATGTTACATGGGCATGTCCTTACTGTACTGATGTTACATGCCCTTACTGTACTGATGTTACATGCGCATGCCCTTACTGTACTGATGTTACCTGGGCATGCCCTTACTGTACTGATGTTACAAGGGCATGTCCTTACTGTACTGATGTTACATGTGCGTGTCCTTACTGTACTGATGTTGCATGTCCTTACTGTACTGATGTTACATGTGCATGCCCTTACTGTACTGATGTTACATGCCCTTACTGTACTGATGTTACATGCGCATGCCCTTATTGTACTGATGTTACATGGGCATGCCCTTACTGTACTAATGTTACATGGGCATGTCCTTACTGTACTGATGTTACATGTCCTTACTGTACTGATGTTACATGGGCATGCCCTTACTGTACTGATGTTACATGTGCATGTCCTTACTGTACTGATGTTACATGCCCTTACTGTACTGATGTTACATGCGCATGCCCTTACTGTATTGATGTTACATGGGCATGTCCTTACTGTACTGATGTTACATGCCCTTACTGTACTGATGTTACATGCGCATGCCCTTACTGTACTGATACATGCGCATGCCCTTACTGTACTGATGTTACATGGGCATGCCCTTACTGTACTGATGTTACATGGGCATGTCCTTACTGTACTGATGTTACATGCCCTTACTGTACTGATGTTACATGCGCATGCCCTTACTGTACTGATGTTACATGGGCATGCCCTTACTGTACTGATGTTATATGGGCATGTCCTTACTGTACTGATGTTACATGCGCGTGTCCTTACTGTACTGATGTTGCATGTCCTTACTGTACTGATGTTACATGTGCATGCCCTTACTGTACTGATGTTACATGCGCATGCCCTTACTGTACTGATGTTACATGGGCATGCTTTTCAGAGCAGCTGTCCCCGCACCGGAGCAATGATAAATTGCTCCGGTGATAAGTCATACATGCCTACCCTCCCGGTTTTCGGGTAACCCCCCGCACCCCCGGAAGGGTAGGCATTTCTCCCGCATTCTGCCCACTTCACTAGGAATTAGGAGAATACCCGCGGCAATCGCGGGTCTCCGTGAAGGGGGCGGGGCTTAAGCTGTGATTCTGCATGAATCACAGCATTTGGCCCCGCCCCCTATGTAAATTGTGCCCAATCGCGGCAATTTTACCACGAGGGGGCGGGGCTTAATGGCGTGAATCGTCAAGCCCCGCCCCCGTCAGCCCCCTGCTGCATCTCTTACCCGGGCTTCTCCCGGGAAGAGAATGTTAAAGGTAGGCAACCCTGTGATAAGTATCCCCCGTGGCGAGGTGGATACTGTAAGTACCATATGGCTCCCGGTGATGAATAGGCCTCAATCCTGCAAAAAATTGTACTGAGCATTTCTTACCGCTCAGTTACTAACAACGGATGTGGGTGCAGCCCCTGATATGGGAGACGTTCAGAATCCTGGCAGCGGGGATTCTAGCATTCAGAATACAGATGCCGGAATCCTGACACTTATCAGAATACTGGGATCCTGCCCGCCGGGTTCCTGAAGGTAAGTAGCGAGGTTAGGGAGGAGGGTTAGGCACTGGGGGAGGATTAGGGTTAGGCACTAAGGGGGGGAGCTTAGGTTTAGGCACTAGGGGGAGCTTAGGTTTAGGCACTAGGGGGAGCTTAGGTTTAGGCACTAGGGGGAGCTTAGGTTTAGGCACTAGGGGGAGCTTAGGTTTAGGCACCGGGTTGGGAGGATTACAGGCTGGGTTACTTATCTAGAGCTATCAGCATTTTAACCAGTGGCGTAAGTTCATCCCAGACGCAAGTCATAATTTGGCGCCCCCTCTCGTCACAGCCTCTGACACTGTAATGTAGCATTTCGCAGTAGGTACACCCGCAGTTGCACACAGAGAACATAGGCATGCCACAGTTCATTTTAATCAGCAGAAGCTTCTTGTGCATCCTATTCACATCGCTGTATGAATAAGACATTTCTACTTCAGGGTCCATAGGGGGTCCACAGGGGTGACCTTAGGGTATAGATTGGGAACCAAATCCGGGCACCACACAGTTAAAGCTTTTAGCTCCCAGGATGCACTGGGTCCACTCTCCCTATAACCCCACCCCCAAGCCAGAGGCACCTCAGTTTAAATTGGTGCCCGGCCGGAGATGGGTCACCGTTAGCGCAGGGGGAGCTGATTAGCAGCCCCTAAGCTTTCTTTTATTTTTTAGGGACAAAGGCCCTGATTCAGACCCACTCGCAAGCGGCTGTCCACTCGCAAGTGGGTCGATGTTGTGCACTGCGCGTGCGCACGACGGCGGGAGCTCCGTTGTGCGCATGCGCCAGACGCGACGAGCAAAGGAAAGTCGCTCGTTGTGTCTGATCAAAGGGGGCGTGCTGTCGATGTTGATTGACAGCACGCCCCCTTTGGTGGGCGTGCCGGGGGGGCGTGCCTCCCTGATGGGGGCGTTCCCAAGGGAACGCCTACCGTCAGAAGCCGGCCCACTGACATCACTAGTGATGTCAGTGGGAGTGATTTTGGCTCTGATAGAGCCAAAATCACTCCGGGCCTTGCGGTTGAAAACCTCAACCGCAGGCTCCGGCTCGCAGTTTCGATGGTCGCGATGGTCAAGACCATCGCGGCCATCAAACTGCACGCTCGTATAGGCTGTGGGTGGTGACCCACAGCTATACGAGCGTCCAGGGGGACGCTCCATAGTTATGGAGGACTGCCCTCATTCAGAGCGTGTTCTCTGCTCAGAGCGTACGGCTCTGAATGAGGGCCAAAGTTTTTTCTAAGGACTTTGGACTCCTCAGAGCGGCAGCGCCGGACTGTCCATAGGACGTCTAAGCTGCCGCTCCATCACCCCGCTGGTGCTGAGACGCCAGTACAGATCTGGGGATCTCAGCGGGACCCCAGAGTCTGTACTAGCCGCACTCTGTGGGTGCCCAGGATTGCTGCCGGATCCACGGGGAGCAGGTAAGGTCGTGGATCACGGCTTGCGGTGATCCGCGCATTTCAAATGCAGTCCGATGCCTCCGGTTTCTGGGGACAGACCAGAGGCACCGGCAGTGGCGACGGGCCCCCCATACCCCGTGCATCCACTAGATCACCAGGGACTTAACGATCGGCGCAGGGAGCCGGCGTCCCGGGGGTTAATAGCCGGCCAGGGGAGCTGCCTTCCCTGTTACAGCGGCTCCTCAGCTCAGCGCGCCTTTCAGTGTCAAAAGTCTGGCCACGCTGCTTCTGAGGTCTCCAGCGGCCATCTTCTCTGTGGTGCAGCAGCAGATCTCCGGAGATGGCGTTTGGCTCAGTCCCCCTGCGTACCTCACCACTAGGTCAGTGTACACAGCGCTGTAGCCTTCCCAGACACTGAATCTGGGCAGTTGAATGCAGTGACATTTTGCAGTATATTGTATGTCATGCGTATGTATGTATGTATGTATGTATGTGTATGTATGTATATATGTGTGTGTGTGTGTATATATAATAATATTTCTGCATTGTATGTGACTTAAGCTAGTGCTGACTGTACTTTATTCTCTCATCTGTCAGTGTATATCTATCCCTTTTCTTTATCTGCCCTAATACAGCTAAAGTACTTAGGGTGATTCTGAGACCTCACATATATATATTTGTTAATATTCGTGAGGTTTGTCACATACTGTTGCGTGCTGCACGTTGCCATATTTTAGATGGAACGGTGTGTTGCATACGCTGAAAATGGGTCCCTGCAGCTAATTTTGGCATCAGTCAGGATCAGTATAGCGCTGCTTGATATTTCCGCCAAGAGGGTTGGTCAGATATGTCTGACCAGGAGATAGACCGTGATACTGCACCCATTTTTACTATCCTGCAAGTCATGTGCTGCAGGTGTTAGTGCGGAGGATTTGACTCATAAAGGGTTCTGTATGCGGCGCCATCTGGTGCCGGCCCCCTTTCACGACCCCCTTGGGCGGTTTGTTTTCTCAGGATCCTCTCAATTGCGGATCACGGGGTGGCCCCCATTGTTGTACCTCACTTGGGGGTTACTTCACCATAATGCCCTTTTCATCTCAGGGTATCTCGCAGTTTCTTGCACTCTTCCCCTGTGACACAGACTACCGCTCCCTGCAGAGGTTTTTCACAGTATATGAATTCCCCCTGGTGCCACAATAGTCTGTCATCCCCCTTGCATGGATTACTACAACAGCCACCCTGGGTGGATGTCGTTTTTCTACGAAACGCAAAGTGGCGTGGTAGACGCCTTGTGGTTACTTTCCAGTTGGCTCTGCCGTGCACTGGATACTGTTTTGGGCTCTTTCCCTCTTACACGGGGGGAAGCCTATTTCAGGTATTATTATCCCTGCTTTAGGGCTGGTAGCAGGTCCATTCTGGTTAGAGTGAATGTTGACCTGCACCTGTATCATACACCCTCAGTCTAACATGCCTTCGGGTTCCCTGTTGCTGACTAGCGGGTGGATCGCATGGCGGGACTCTGGCATTTGCCAGATAGGAGGTTTTACAACAGCGTTTGGCCTCCTGTCCCAAATTCCCTGAGGGTCATCATGAGCCCCTCTTGGGGGGGATGGGCATGTTGCTCGTCTGATTACAGACCTTACTACGCCTCCCATTCCTACGTGGTCAGATTTTTCGGATCCGTACGTGGTAACTCGCTTTCAGGGGTTGTTACCCATCCTACCATGGCTATAGTATGGTTGGTTAATACTATTGCATTCTTGGCTGATGCATTTGTAAGGTTTTTTTCCCCTCCAACACATCTGGGGTTCAAATGTCTTTGGTCGCTCACGTAATATATGCAGTTGTCATAGATGGAAATACCTATATTGGATACCAGTCTCCTAACTTTCAGAGTTCCGGCTGCGACTGTATCCTCCGTAATACCCTGCGCTCTGGGAATGCAGAGGTGCAGATACCATCTATAGGGAAGGTCTTGTTTGGTCCTGACAAGATTGTAGTAACATTGGCAGTATTACTAACGACAAGTTTGCCGCCTTCAGCTAAGCCCACTACAAGGCCTCAGACTAAGGGCCTGATTCAGACCCGGACGCAAGTGGCCGTTCGTACGTTAGGCGAACGTAAAGAAATATTTAAATTCAGGCACACGCTCGTATTTTCGTTCGCATCAAAACATCCTCCCCAAACTCAGGCGACCCCTCCTCTAACTAACGAGCGTGCCAAATAGCGAGCGTACATCCCCAAAGTGGTTTGAAGGGAACGCACGCACTAGTACTACCCGGAAGTTGGCCTGAGACATTTCGATTAACTGCTCGTTTATTCTGCCTACCTCCCTCAATTGTAACATGCCAATCAATATATCAATTAGCTTAATTGTTTTTTTTTTTACACAATGCAATAAACTTTATTTATGTCCGTGTTTGTGTTTACCCGCAGAATACGTACGGCTTAAACATTCGCTTTTATTTGTCAAAATACATGTTAACCCCTATAAAATAATTGGTATATTTGTTTTTAGCCCCGCATATTTCATGGAGTTCATTTTTTAATGTAAATTAGCTTACGCATGTCACTGCATTAAGCCTATCATAAGTCTCCTCAGATTTCTGGCCCTGTCGAACACATGACTCATACACTAACCAATAGAATTGCTCCTGTTAATATCCTAAATGCATTAGCCAATCAGAAAATTTTTGAGCACTTTATCAAAAATGATTTTTTGCCAAAACTCCATTGCCATCATGAGAGCCTCCGCATTCACCAGGCGCGAGCTGCTGGTGCTTACGGAGGTGATGGATCGGCGGATAACCAGCCAGCCTCCACCCATCACCAACCGGGAGAAGCGATCCGCATATGCGGAGGTTCGGGCCCGCCTGCGCTCCTTCGGCTCACGCCGCCATATCGGGCAGCTGGAGCGCAGGTGGTCGGACCTGCAACGGCAGACGCCCCGCTTGCTGGCATGCTTTCGCATGCAGATTGCTGCGAGTAAGTTTAATGGATTGTGGTTTTCATGTTTGTCTTTGTGGCCCTAACTGCATGGCCATGTTTTCCGTGTCTTTCATCTTTAATCATTCTCCTCATATCTGCATGGCCATGTTTTCCGTGTCTTTCATCTTTAATCATTCTCCTCATATCTGCATGGCCATGTTTTCCGTGTCTTTCATCTTTAATCATTCTCCTCATATCTGCATGGCCATGTTTTCCCTGTCTTTCATCTTTATTCATTCTCATATCTGCATGGCCATGTTTTCCCTGTCTTTCATCTTTATTCATTCTCCTCATATCTGCATGGCCATGTTTTCCCTGTCTTTCATCTTTAATCATTCTCCTCATATCTGCATGGCCATGTTTTCCGTGTCTTTCATCTTTAATCATTCTCCTCATATCTGCATGGCCATGTTTTCCGTGTCTTTCATCTTTATTCATTCTCCTCATATCTGCATGGCCATGTTTTCAGTGTCTTTCATCTTTAATCATTCTCCTCATATCTGCATGGCCATGTTTTCCCTGTCTTTCATCTTTATTCATTCTCCTCATATCTGCATGGCCATGTTTTCCGTGTCTTTCATCTTTATTCATTCTATTTTTTTTTTTGGATTTGGGGGTGCATTTGAATTTGATTTACCATGTTTTAGGGGCCCAGCAAAGACTACGCCATCAGCGTCCCGCCAGACGGCGAGCACGGCCACTCTCCCCCACCCCCAGCCAACACTCCAGCTCCACTCCTTCCCCTATTCCCCCCTCCTCCCCAGCCTTCCTACACCCTCAGCCAGATTTTTCTGGTCTCCTTCCCCTCCGTCCCAATTCCCCCTCTCCTCCAACCACCCCTCTTCGAATGACCCCCTCCCCGGAGTCGGTCATTACACCGCCCCATCTTTGGGGAATGGACCCACCTCCGAGGAGGAGGACGATGGAGGGCCTTCTGTAGCTGGCGTTGGGTCTTCCGGTATGTTTTTTTTTTGCTGTATTTTTTTGACACAAACTGTTTGTTTGTTGATTTTAATTTTATGTTGTTTGTTTAACACAAAAATAAGTGGTTTTGGTCATTTTCCGTAACCTGTTACTGCTGTTTTCAACATACACATAGCACACCTGTCTGAATTTGGACATAGGCCTTGTATTTTTGCCCTACACCATTTTAGTGTGATGATTTTTAATGCATATTTTTTTTTTTTTTTTATTGTTTTTTTATGTGGTTTCACTATTGTTGTATTAATCCCCAATTTTTTCTCACCCACAGAGGAACAGAGGCTTCGGGCAAATTTAGCCGGATGTGTGGCCCAGATGCACAGCCAAATCATCGGGGTGCTGGTATGTCGGTCCTCCTTAGGGAGTCGTTTTTTTTTTTGTTCAACATTCTGTAATTAAATTGTTTTGTTTGAAGTTACGTTCTGGCTCATTCGTTTGGTCCCAACCACATATTGTTTACCCTGACATAAGTATAGTGTTCCTGCAAGGATTTCACTTTTGGGCCAATAAGAGTGTGTGTTGTATTTTTGGGTCAAACAGCCACAAGAAACACCTAACAGTACAAATCTGATTTCCCTTTTTTGGTGTAGTCACAATTAGATATTTAAACATTTTCCAGGTTCCTAGTTGGTGTGCAAGCAGCTTAGGGCAATATTACAAAGCAAAAGGATTGTACAGGCTTCCTTTTGGTGTTGGTTTGGACCCAGAATAAAGGAATCATTTTTGCACAAATGGCGTCAGTACTGGATTACCCCTTAGTCAAATGTTACATGTGTGAACCTGGTTACACTTGGTGGTAACGTTACCAAAAAGGGACAACATTTCACACTCAAAAAATTTATTACCAACATAACAGAAAATGCAAAGTGGTCACTCACCAACAAAACACACAGTGATAATCTCAAATACAACACATACCAAAAAACAAACACCCAATAAAAACAATCAAGAACTGGTTGACGAAGGACCATGCCAACATGATTCCACATATATGGCGTGGCAAGAAGTGTTCCCGAATATAGCCTCAAAATATCCACATACAGGTTTTGTAAGGGTAGCAGGAAGTAGTCATCGTTGGAGTGCCAAAGATTATGTCAAAAAACAGAAGAGGGAGAAACAAATTAGCAAAAAATTAGATGCTCTCAAACAAACCCAACCACATTAGGTATCAACACTGGTTTTTTTCAAATAATTACCTAAAAAATCTGGCCACCACATCATCGCGTATGGCTCCCCCACATACTGACCTCCGACCAACCTCGGGGGAGCCATCCTCAGGTAAGACATCCTCTGGCTGCATTGGGACACCACTCCTTATGGCGATGTTGTGAAAGATCCCACACAGGAACACAATTTTCTAAACCATATCCGGCAAATACATGAGTTCGCCACCAGAGCATTGGAGGCATCTGAATCGGCCTTTTAAAAGGCCGATACAGCGCTCCACCACTTGCCTGGTGGCAGTAAGTGCGGAATTATACTCACTTTGTGGCCCTGGTGTGGGAGCCAAATGAGTGAGCAGCCAGGGCGTGCAAGGGTAGCCACTGTCTCCTGTGAAAATGAAAAGACAACATCAGGCTCACTCTGTATGAAGCTTAACATTGTTATGTACTAAAGGTCTCCACTTACCCAGAAGCCACGCATCACCAGCTTGTAGGTTGGTTAATTTGTGCCATATCCCTGATTGCCGGATGACGAAGGAGTCATGTGCACTTCCTGGTAATTTTGCATTCAGGGACAGGATCTGGAGGGAGGCATCACATACCACCATTACATTGAGGGAGTGATAGTGTTTACGGTTTCTAAATATTGCCTCCAGCCGTGCTGGAGGCTGTAGTGGTATGTGAGTACCATCCACAACCCCTATGATGTGTGGGAAGCCAGCTATTTGGTAAAAATTGGCCTTGGCCACACTAAGGGCACCCATATCCAAAGGCATTTGAATAAAATGATGGAGGTGCTTGAAAAGTGCCTCCATCACTGCCCTCAGGATCCGGGAAAAGGAGGATTGTGAGATGCCCGCCACTATTCCCACCGTTGTTTGGAACGATCCTGAGGCACAGAAATGTAACACCGCCATTAATTGCGTAAGTGGTGGAATTGCTGTAGGACTGTCAATTTGCCACTCAAGATCACTCTCTATTAATGAGAGAGTGTCTATGATGATTTTTGGAAGAAGATGGTATCGTCTTAAAACCTCATCATCTGGCATTCCAAAAAGGGTGACACGTGTTCGAAATATCTGGGGCCTTGCACGCCTACGATGCCTACGCCTGGGATGAGATTGAGGTTGGTCGGCTTCCGGGAGCAGGGCCAGAACAATCCGACCCAAATCAACCTGAAATGACAACATTGGAAGGTCAGCCTTTTTTCAACACCCAATAAAAATACATGTAACTTTGCTTTCAAATACCATCCAGTGATGCTTACATGCCGGGGTATTGTCATGATATGTTGTAACTGCAAATAATAACATCAAAAATATACATAATTTTATGCTGGCCATGTCATTATCACAAATTTAAGCAACACAAAACATAAAAGGGGACACACACACATTTGGCCCAAGAGCAAAATGATGTTACACACACTACGCCAAATAGAGGCCAAATGTAATCAACCAATGCTCCAGGCGACAAAAAACATTATTAAGGGATGAATACACATTTAAAAATGCGCTAATTAGATCGCAAATACAGGGCACAATAGCAAGTAGTAAAAATGCGCTAATTAGATGGCAAATACAGGGCACAATAGCAAGTAGTAAAAATGCGCTAATTAGATCGCAAATACAGGGCACAATAGCAAGTAGTAAAAATGCGCTAATTAGATCGCAAATACAGGGCACAATAGCAAGTAGTAAAAATGCGCTAAGTAGTTCGCAAATACAGGGCACAATAACGGCGGTCAAAAAAAAAAAAAAAAAAACAGAGTTCGATTTGGCAAAAAACAACGTCACATGTGGAAAGCCAACCAAAGTTGCGTACAGACAAACAAGAACATTCCCTAAACAATTTAACACATGAACTTACCAAGAGCTAATATCTAAGAAACCGGACAAAAATGTCTTTGGGGCAGAGCCAAAAAAAACTTAAGAGAGATGAATTGAGGGGAAAAAAAAAATTAGAAAAATCAACACCACAATGAGAGACAAATTGCCCCGAAGTTATACTTCCCCAAACTTACCAAAACTGGAAAATATCCAAAAAACCAAAAGTGTAAAAAAAGGAACTGAAAACCAAGAAAAACCGCTAACACCAAAAATAAAAAAATAAACGCAATCTCCAAAACCAGCCAACAATCAACTCCAACCAACGTAACCTCCAACATTCAATAAACGCCACCTCGAGTCGAAACGCCACAACAATAGTGTTTATTTTCCCGCCCAAATTAAGGACGGATCAGAGGAACGCACAATCAATGATGCGGCCGCAAAATAAGGACGCATGTATAAATACGTCACAAGACAAAAACACAATTCTGGTGTATTTCGAGTTGGAACAACACACATGGATACAGACCAGGAAAACAATGGACAACAGTCCCGCGGTAAGTATTTCATGCATTTTGACTCAATGATGAATTCTAAACATATTATTGTGCAAGTTGGGAAGTTGAGATTTCATCAAATTACCCCAAATAGGTGAGGAGGATGACATGGAAGAGGCTGCTGGGCCCAGTAATCCGGGCAAAGCTGCCAAAAAGAAAAGGCAGCCACAATTCACAAGAAAGGAGATGGAGGTTTTGATTCAGAAGTGTGTGGACATCCTGCCACAGGCAGACAGGAATATGAGTGCAAGCCAGAAGTGGAGAATGTGGGAAGAGGTAGCCGTGGAGGTCAATAGGGTGGGGGATTATGTCCGTCTAGCCCGGGATGTCAAACGGCGGTAAGTAAACACTTGACCACCCTAAAACCAACAACCCAATCAAATAAAAAATAATGGTTCCAATTTAACCCACAGATGGCAAGACTTCAAATATCGGCTGAAACAAAAAATGGCACACAGGGCTAGGCATGCAAGGGGGACAGGTGGAGGTCCCACCCCTGTGTCATTGGAGTTTACAGATTTAGAAGAGCTGGCACAGGGGTGTGTGCAGCCTGTGGAGGTGTTTGGCGTGTCCAACATGGATACGGACATGCCAGATTTTGCGGCTCCTCATGTTGTCCCAGGTAAATGTTGTGAAGTCACCAACTGTGAAATGTTATTGTGCCAATATGTAGATTCTAATGTGAGTCTTTTCTCATTTTTCCAACAGAGACACAGGCGGATGAGTCTGCTCCAGAGGGGAGCCTTGGCCGCAGAATTTCTGCTGGCTCTGCAGGGGAGGAACCAGTACATCCGGCTGAGGACCCTGCAGAAGCCAGTTCAGGGCAATCCCCCTCGCAGGCAGTGTCCCTCCTCACAGAACTCAATTTTAAATCGGATTTCCATACGGAGATTCTGCAGAGGATGGACGCCAGTCTGGTACGGGTGGCTGAGGCCCTGGAGCAAAATGCTGCGGCCAACGTGACCATTGGTCAGGCCCTGGCGGAAAATACCAGGGCCAACATCCGCATCGCCACTGACCTGGAGCAGCTCGTTCGCCAGCACATGGTGGAGCCGACCTCCCTTCCTGCCGGAACATCAGGATCCTCCACCTCTGGCACAACATCAGCCAATCCTCCAAATGTGCCTAGCCCTGTGCCTAGTCCAGAGGCCACAACATCTGCCTCTGGACAGGCCAGCCCGATGACATCCCGGACCCGGTCTGGTGCCCTCCCTCCCCCAGCCAAACGGGCGAAAAAACGGTGACACCATTGGCTACTTTTCCCACACTCCTTCTGTGCTTGCCTCATATTCCTTTCTGGCCAAAACTTCCCTCTCCTTTCTTGTGAATTGTTTTTAATTTTTACATTTACGTTTATTCCAAAATTATTGTTTGCACAATTAATAAATATTGTGGAACACTGCCCAAAATGTTGTAGTTCAATATGTTTTTTTTTAATGGGTGGATACAAATAAATTTTGCAGAAATGTACGACTTTGTATTCTGACATTCTTTACAAAATGGGTTACTTTTAATCCGGGCCCACAAGCCAACAACGTTCAAAAACACAAATTACACATTGTAAAAAAAGTGCTCGTTAAGGAACATTTTAAACATTACCTAAGGAGTAAAAAACACCTTGAAAACACAAAATGAGGGACCAAACCGAAACATGATGACATTATTGTTACAATAGTCCAAAAACGAACACATTGCGGCCAAAATACACCACCACAAATGTACGCTAATTGATTGTGTAATCCTGACATTAACAGCTAGGATTTCCACCTGCGTTCGGTTTTGTGCTATCCCAAAAAACTGCTTTCCAAACACATACCAAGCCGGTTTTCAATCCAACACTAATTGAGTTTCTGACAAGCCGTGATTAATCGATGCTACATCGTGGAATGCCGGGACGGAGGAGAAGGCCATCGCCACTGTGGTCGAGTTATCCAGCCCCTAAGCTGTGCGAGCATTTTGAAGGGAAAGAGGATCATCCAGTGACGTATGAGTTGGTACGAACACATTTGACGTTCGCATTTGTTAATGTATGTACGCCCCAAAAACGCCTCGCCACACCTGCGTTTTTCCATCTCCACCCCCGTCAACGCCCAAAAACGGCCTGTTCTGTCAATCACATTTGACATGTCACTTCCTGTACGGTATTTGACGAACGAGACAAAAAAAACTCGCAATCAGCCGTACGCACATGCGTAGTGTAACACTGGCGCATGCGCGGTTAGTCAACATCGGAACGCAACGAGCGTACTGCCTCTAACGAACGGCTCTGAATCAGGGCCTAAGTCTGTTAAGTCTTTTTGTCCTCAGGGTCAGCCTAAAGGTCTGTTTCTTCCTAGACTGTCGGCCTCTACAAGGGCAGCCATATCCAGTACCAAGCAGGCCTGGACTGCCAGCCGATCCTGCTTCTGAACCCACGGATATATCTTCAGCCTGACGGGACAGGCCTACAACTGGGAGATACCGATTTTCTCAGTTCGCCCGGTACTAGTGTCAAGTTGCCGCGGCTACGTGGTTAGGAGGGTACGCCCTCTCATTGCTCAGGTGGCCTCTTTACAAATCCAGAAAGCTATACAGTCATTGCGGTAAGCAGAGCTAATTAGGCCATCCCCACTATCTCAGCGAGGGACTGGTTGTTCTGCTTTCTTTCTGGTTTCCCCGAACCAGTTCCTAAAGCTACCTGGACTCAGGAGGAAATCCCTATGCTCCATCATACGATGTTTGGAGCCTGGGGACTTTATGGTGTCACTGGATATACAGGAACATGCCTACGGGTACTTATAGAGGGCCTGATTCAGAGCCGAACGCTCTGACCAGAGCACTCGCTCTGAATCAGGGCCCTCCTCCCTAAAAATGGTGCGGCCTCCTGGTCGCTCGTATAGCTGTGGGTGATCACCCACAGCTATAGTGAGCGGCCATGATGATGGTCGCGATGGTCTTTGACCATCGCGACCATTGGGCTTGCGACGAGACCATGCGGTAGGGTCTCGTTGCCGCAAGCCCAGGAGTGATTTTGGCTCTATCAGAGCCAAAATCATTCCCACTGACATCATTACTGATGTCAGTGGGGCCGGGCTCAGACGGTAGGCGTTCCCATGGGAACGCCTCCGTCTGGCAGCCACGCCCACCAAAGGGGGTGTGCTGTCAGTCACCATCGACAGCACGCCCCCTTTGGTGCGAGACCCTGAGCGACGTATTCCTCGTCGCTCGCCGGGTCTCGTGCATGCGCGCGACGGACCTCCCTCCATCGTGCGCATGCGCATTTGGCAAACATCGACACGCTTGCGAGCATCCTTTGCTCGCTAGCGGGTCCTAATGACCCCCAGAGACCTTTCATCATGGGCTGAGGTTTGCTGTATCATAGCAACCCTTACAATTTTTCGGACTCTGCCTTTTGGGACTGTCCTCAGCCCAACAGGGGTTTACCAGTGTTTTGGATTTTCTGACAGTTCTCCTGTTCAGTATATCCCAATGCTCCTGTACCTGGACAGCCTCCTGCTCTTAGCGGGATCACCGGAGTACTTTACAGCCAGGTCAGGATGACCGTGGCTTCTTCAGGGTGCAGACGTTTAATTAACATGTAAAAAGTCCTCCCTGCATCCCTCTCTGGGTATTCTTCATCTAGGAGCCCTGCTGGATTCTCAGAATCTGAGAATTCTTCTGGCGTAAGACGGAATCTCCACTCTTCCATTAGGAGTACATGGATGTCTACGCAGTTGACATATGTCTTTACACTCTGGAATGCGTGGTCAAATATTCAGTGTCTGCCTTTGGAAGGGTGGAATGTGCTCAGTTCCATTCCAGGCCTTTCCATAATTAGCTCATCTCCAGATGGAACGAGTTTTTTCTGTCGGATCACTGTTCAAACGATTATGCTCTCTCTGGAGGCAAGTCGGTCCCTGTCCGGGTGGCTATGGCCATCTCGTCCAGGGTATTCTTTGCTATGGACAGTGTCTGGTTCGCATCCATTTCAGTGCAGTTGGACGTCTGTCAATTCCACCCTGCCAATTAACTTGTTGGAACTTTAGGCTGTCTTGGGCCTTCACTCTGGCATAACTCTTGTTTCACGGTGAACCTGAAAAGGTTCAGTCCGACACGGGTCATGACAGTGACCTTTTTAGCAACACTATTCGTTGGGTGGCAATGACAGGTATGTCACACATTCAGACATAGTCCGAGGGTCTCCTCCCGACCATCCCGGCAGCGTTAATTTCAGGAGCTCTCCATTGGGAAGTGGGATTCCTCAGCTGTCACGACGTGCATCTCGGGGACTAGTCTCTTTCCCAAGAGAGGTTTCATCTCTTGGTGAGCAGGGGGGGGGGCCCTGAGGTGACCCTCATGGCCTTCTAACTTTATCACACTATGGTGTTACAGTCCAGCTCTGGGAATTCTGAAGCAACCTTCAGTCACTCTTTGACGGTGAAGTGGTCCTTCCACTTTGTGTACCTGTGTTCTCCGGTCTCCCTTCTTCCTCGAGGTCTTTGGAAGTGTTTCAATCGAGACGGAGATGCTTTCCTGCTGGTGGCTCCTGATTGCCCCAGATGTCAGGGGTACTTGGATTTTTGGAGTCTCTACATCGATACTCCTTTCCTGATGCTTCACTGCCCGGGCCTGTTGTCTCAGGGTCCTTGCTTTTGCCTTGGATCTGGGTCGTTTGTCTTTGACTGCATCCCTACAGTGGTCTTACGTCTTCCCTGGCTTTGTCATCGTTGGAATGATTAGAGCACATAGATCAGATTTTGCTGGGACCTACCACAACCTGTGGCAGCCATAATTCTTATGGTATTGTACCTGTCGATACAATCCTCCGGTGTCCAGGATTTCCAGATATTCTGGCATTCCTTCTGGCTGGCTTGAGATTCACCCTGGGCCTGGCCTTCCTGACAGTGCGGATCTCTACACTGTCAGTATGGTTAAGATATGGAATTGCTCCACTCTGGTACAGGGTTCATCCTTTGGAGTGTTTTCTGGATTATGCCTCCATTTGTCCTCCCTAGGGGCTCCTTGGGCGTTAGTAGTGGTTCTTCATTCCCTCAGGGGACAGTCAATGGACCCGCTGGTTGTGATAGCCATTACATGGTCTATTGCTTAGGCTCTCTCTTTCTCTCAGGGTGTTTATATCAACCAGGAGAGCGTCTGAATTGGGAGCGTTCTCATGTGGCTCCCTCTTCTGGAGGGCATCATGTCAGGGTGTGAGTTGCTCTCGCCCTGTGTTTCTTCTTAAAGTGGTTTTTAGGTTCCATATTATTCTGGAACTTATGGTACGGCCATTCAGTCCCAGTCCTCTCGGCTGGTGTGGCCTCATTGACTGACTGTGGTCCGGCCTCTTTGGATTTCTGTGATCCGTTCAAGTTCCTTAGGGAAGTCAGACTCCTTATTTGTGGTCTGAGATTTCTGGTTTTCACAGGAAAGAATGGTTGGCCTATAACCAAATGTTGGCTAGATGGCCTCTTATGTCTTCCTCAGGGGCCTACCCATGGGTAGGCCTTTCTGTTGTTGATGCTTGTTTTTTCTCGGGCCATGTAACCCTTGTGGGCGGCTTGCTATGGTGCCTCGGCTGTTTTGCCTTACTAGGTGGCCACGTGGTCTTCTGTCCATACCTTTTTAAGGTTCTAGGCATTGGTTTCCTTTGCCTCTCAGGATGCTTCCTTTTTGGCGACGGATTCTCCTATCAGCACAGGAGCGTCCCCACCCTTGGTTGAACTGCTTTGGGACATCCCCAAGGTCAACCCTGTGGACCCCCTATGGACCCTGAAGTAGAAAACAAGAGATATGGTAAGAACTTACCTTTGTCATCTCTGATTATACGAAGTCCATGGAGTCCACAGGGCGCCCGCCCTGATGCACCTGGCTTCATATGGGCTGTGTTACTGGTTGCCAGTTTCCCATCTCCTTCTCTGTGAGTATGGTTATTGAGTGTTCCAGTTTTCTCTCTCTTTCTCTCTCCTCCTCCGGCCTTTGGCTACTTACAAACTGAGGTGCCTCTGGCTTGGAGGTGGGGTTATAGGGAGAGTGGACCCAGTGCATCCTGGGGCTAAAAGCTTTAACTGCGTGGTGCCTGGATTTGGTTCTCAACCTATACCCCAAGGTCAACCCTGTGGACCCTATGGACTTCATAGAAACAGAGATAACAAAGGTAATTTCTTACCATATCTCTTGTTATTTGAAGGGAAAAATTTGCACAAAAAGATACTCGGCGCTACCGAGTCACTCTGCGCGCACACGTTAGGTGTCACACGGAGGATAGATGTATGTGGACACATCTGTATGCTTTAATCACAGATTAGTGACCTGTATGGTGCAATTAGCATGAGTGTGATACCCAGGTAAACGATGTCAGAGTAATATCAAACAGTAATGTTCTCACAACCTGGTACTTGAATTTCTCCACCCGGCATAGGTTCTAAGGTGCGGTTCAGAGAGGTAAGGAAGGTGGGACTACACGAAACAGATGCTGGTTTATTTGATGAAGATGTCTGTAAGAATCAGCAACTGTATACTCTATTTTGTTACTATGCAGATTTCAACATTATTCAATTACACGCTGTTAGTTTCAGAACAAAATATATACATACATCCTTTCATCAAAGATCAGTAGTGCAAATCAGATTCAGGAGTAAGCAAATATCTTCTCATTCCAGAATAAGGCACTTTAGTAAATCACAGCAGCAATCACTTTTCAGACATTAGAAAATTGTACATAAAAGAGCTCAATAATACTGAATATGTGAAGCAAATAACCTCAGTTGAATATTTCCTACAAACATCACAACAAATTAATGATTACAGTATATCCTTTATAGTATAAGTGTATTTATAACCAACCTTGTATAGCTCAAAGAAACACTTATCAAGAAGCTGAATGTTCCCATAAATTGAGTCCTGTAGTAATAAAATGTCTCTTGAATCTTCACTGATCAGTATACAGAAACAAAGGAAGTTGAGGATCAATTAATAAGCATTTATAATGAAAGTGAATTGCACTTTCCAGAACACTATGGATTCCAGTAGATATATATTGATTATTCTTATATTTGGTCAGTCACTACTGTAGTATTACAAATAGAACTAGGGGCCTCATTCAGACCCACTCGCGAGCGGCTGTCCACTCGCAAGTGGGTTGATGGTGTGCACTGCGCACGCGCACGATGGAGGGAGGTCCGTCGTGCGCATGCGCGAGACGCGACGAGCGAAGGACTTTCCTTCACTCGTTGTGTCTGATCAAAGGGGGCGTGCTGTTGATGTTGATTGACAGCACGCCCCCTTTGGTGGGCGTGGCGGGGGCGTGCCTGCTAGACGGAGGCATTCCCAAGGGAACGCCTACCGTCAGAAGCCGGCCCCACTGACATCACTAGTGATGTCAGTGGGAGTGATTTTGGCTCTGATAGAGCCAAAATCACTCCGGGCCTTGCGGTTGAGAAACTCAACCGCAGGCTTCGGCTCGCAGTGGCGATGGTCGCGATGGTCTTTCATCCTGCACGCTCGTATATGCTGTGGGTGGTGACCCACAGCTATACGAGCGTCCAGGAGGACGCTCCATATTTATGGAGGTGGGCCCTGATTCAGAGCAAGCGCTCTGGTCAGAGCGTCCGGCTCTGAATCAGGGCCTAGATACTTTGCTGTAATATTTAATCAGAGTCACTATTGCAGTAATGGAATATTAGCCTGTAAGGTTGCTTGGTAATTATCAGGCTGTAATGTAAGGTCACTGCTGCTTCTCCCAGCCCAAGCAACAGGGGGGTTCACAAGCAGAGGGGTGATTGACTTGCCCGAGTCCACAGACTGTCGCTGTATGGCTCCTGTTTGCAGCTTCATGGGATGGGCAGATGCCGGTCTTCCCAGCAGTTGCTGGACCACTGCTACCCAGCGGGTCTCAGGGCTGCTTCGGCCACTTCCGCAGGTCTCCCACCGCAGGGATAGTGCTGCTGTGCTGTTCCGGGTGCAAGCGGCTGACGCTCTGTCTCCAGAGTCCTTGGTTCGGCTGTGTACATGTCACTCACTGCTGATGTGGAAAGTACAGGCTTCACGCTGAGCACACATCGGCCAATGCTTTACATAAACTCTCCTTCCCAGCACTCCTCACTGATACACTCCATGCTGGTTCTGCGCACACCGGCCAATGCTTTACATAAACTCTCCTTCCCAGCACTCCTCGCTGATACACTCCATGCTGGTTCTGCACACACCGGCCAATGCTTTACATAAACTCTCCTTCCCAGCACTCCTCGCTGATACACTCCATGCTGGTTCTGCACACACCGGCCAATGCTTTACATAAACTCTCCTTCCCAGCACTCCTCGCTGATACACTCCATGCTGGTTCTGCGCACACCGGCCAATGCTTTACATAAACTCTCCTTCCCAGCACTCCTCGCTGATACACTCCATGCTGGTTCTGCACACACCGGCCAATGCTTTACATAAACTCTCCTTCCCAGCACTCCTCGCTGATACACTCCATGCTGGTTCTGCACACACCGGCCAATGCTTTACATAAACTCTCCTTCCCAGCACTCCTCGCTGATACACTCCATGCTGGTTCTGCACACACCGGCCAATGCTTTACATAAACTCTCCTTCCCAGCACTCCTCGCTGATACACTCCATGCTGGATCTGTGCTCACCTCCCAGCCTATGCAGCAGCTGTATATATCGCTTCTGCAGATCCAGGGTAACATTCTAAATCTGGGCTTCCTGCCCTTAGGCCACCCAATCAGCTGCAGGCAACATGCAAGGCAACTGGCAACATTGTATTGCCTGGAAGCCACATTAACCCTTGGTATTCCTGAGAAAGTAAAAAAGGCTGCGTTATCCCCTTTTCAGTTTTGGGATTATTCCTGGGGGGGGGGGTTACATGAGGCCTAAAGTCCTCCTGATGAAGGCGAAAGTCATCTGATGTGGGGTGGGGAGCCCTCCTGATACCCCTGATGAAGGGAAAACCACCTGATGTGGTGGCTTTGAAGAGTTTAAGTCAAAATACTGTAAGACTGCCACTGTGGTGGGACTACAAATCACAAAATGCCCAGTCTACTGCCGACTGCATCACATGCCGGGAAGTTGCTCCACCAAAGATCTGCCCCCCAGACTCAGTCGCTGGTGCCCCGCCTCCCATGAACTCTTACCCGCAGCTCCGTTTGATGCATCCTTGTTGACAACCAGCCGTGTTTGGTGGCTTCTCAGGTGTCAGGAAGAGGTGCCATGGATTGGGCAGCCGTGACAGTACACTCCGGGTACATAGTTATAGCCCTAAGTGGGGTGAATATATTGTGAGCAATAGAGGAGGTGCCCCTTCAGTGCTGGAGCCCGGCGGCAGACGCCTTAATTGTCTCCCATATTTCTGCCCCTGCCTGGTCGGGATTCTGCCCGCCAGGATCCTGAGTGTCGGCATACCATACCCATCCTTTTGATATATGCGAGGCCAAAAAATAGTCACATCTGATGGAAATATAAAATATGAATTTCTGTTTGTAAATGTCCTTTAACTACTGTAGTATGGCTTTACATGTTTTATATGTGCACAAATATCAGCGCAAAGACCCAGAACCCAATACTGTATGTCTGTGATATTAATCTCACAAGGAACCTGATATTAGTTTGCTAAACTTGTAAATAAACGAGTAATTAGTAAATCCGCATTTCTGTAGGGATAACAGACTTCTCTTATGGAAATGGCCTGGAAGCAGCACATGAACAGCTGAGCGGTGTTTTTCTGCTAGGCAATGTGATTTCCTCGGTACACGCCTGTGGCTGTTCTTGGCGTGTTATTAATATGATTAGCGTTGCATAGTTCTCCATTGAGCGGTCGCCCATCTGGTGCATCCGTCCATAAGGTACTAAACTTATTTGCAGGTTAAACAGCAGCATTTTCTCAATTACAGCATATTACAGTGATTGTTATTACGCCGCCTGTTGCCCTCTGTAGCGCGGCAGCTCCCCGCCGGGAATTGTGGATGCAACGTTTATCATGATTAAAGGGACATTATAATTTAAGTTATTTTGAAAACAACATATGCGGATGGTACATGGATCTGTCTTTGTGCTCTTCTATGTGTTCGAGAAGCTTTGTGCAAACGTGCTCTATTACAAATGGTGAACATTCATTTATTTATCAACATTTTTATGTTATGACACAAGACGCCCCCTACGGCATTAGCATATTACTGCGCAGCCGCTGTGCAATAGCGTTTAACTCTAAATCAGGCCCATAGTGCACATATACTGGTTAACTTTGTTTTTACAATGAAATTTATAACTGAGCTACGTATTGCGATCATTTCGCTTCTCCTTTGAGACCCGCAGTGCTACTGCGCTTGTGCCGTCTGTTGAGTACGCATTTGCGGCAGCTATTGATGGGGAGGGTTACTACGGAACAGTCTCCCGGTATTTTCCATAGGCTAGAGCCGGCTACTGCCATCTGTAGAGGAGCCAAGCATTCCGGAGCTTCATAAATCCCGCAACCTAGCAGCCCCTATAGACACCTATGGCAGCTGCTTCTACTGTGGGAAAGGGATATCTGCCAAATATTCCTCCATGTTGTATTTGGAAGATACTTAATATTTGCCCTGAAAACAGGTGTTTTTTGGGGATAGCCTACAAATATTATTTGATAACTAGGCCCCTCAGAGAGCAACAAGCAGCACTGGGTGAGCGAGACGAGGACCTTATAGTCCTCCTTATTGTTGACCCCAGTTACTAACCCTACTTGATTGTGTAATTTTACTTATAATGCCCAGCGAATAAGCATGAATAGTAAGAAATTAAGAATTGCATGTAATATGATGCCAAAAATTTGGATTTTACTGTGCAGTAGTCAATTTAGAAAAATTGGGAACATTGCCAGGTATTTGGTTTCCTCGGTCCCCGTAGAACTGGGAGAACCCAAACCTGTCCTACTTGGGACACCAACCAATAATACAGTCCCCATACAGAGATGGGTGCATTTATGTAGTCCGAACGTACACGAAAAAAAGATGGCCACAAAATTGCAGACCTGCATGTATGATTTGAGGCACATGTATCTCAGGATACGTCCAATGTTACAAACAGAAAGTGTTTTTAAGGGGTAATAAAAAGTCCTACATATCGCCAGTGTAAAAGGCCTTTTTATTTTTAATAAATTGGCCGCCTAATCTCAGTCCAGTACCCAATTCTATAATACCTGGCAGGGTTGGCGTGTACTGTTCTGGGGGTACTGCCAGTCTTACATGGTGATGCCTGGACCACAGGGGCACCCAGGCACTGACCATCGGTTCTCCCTCTGCTGGTTTCTTTGGATCGTTGCCTACAGTGGCTGGGCCTTGTGGTGCTACAGAGCTGTCGTTCTCCCTCTGCTGGTGACATTGACTATAGTGGCTGGTCCTTGTGGTGCTGCAGAGCTGTCTCTCTCTCGTTGCCCTTCTCATTTCCATGGTCCAGGCAGAAGAACAAGAAAAAAACAGCTGGTCCGTGTGGGTTTTCCCATCAGTCCACGTGGCTGGGACTGATGGGGAAAGTCCCACGTGGCTGGGACTGAGGGAGAAAGTAGATTTTCTAGCAGCCACGTGCGGGGACTCTCCAGAGATATACTTGCCAATAACCTCCCTATGCCATAGGTACGTAAGTAGCGCTAGGGGTTACATTATAATAAATACAAGGCTATATTATTAACATTACAGAGATTTCAGACCTGCTCCATAGTAGGAAGCAGCACAGCCACGGGCGGTGATCCCCAGACCAGCCATCTGTACCCACAGTCTGCTGAGTGCCAATCAGCCTGTATCAGAAGATTTTTATACATACTGAATAAATAACAGCTGTGCTGGGAACTGTGTACTACACATAGCTGGCAGACTGCAGTGACTGTACTGTGTAACTTTGAAAGGAGCTGTAAGAACCTTGCTGTGGGCAGTGCCACGTCCGCTGGGCACCAGGCTATGTCATGTACAGCAGAGGCAGCTGTCTCTGAGTGACAGGGTTGGTTACGGAGCATCACATCATGTCTCGCTCCAGGTCTGTCCCTTGCTCAGTGCTCTCTCCTCGCTGAATGGAACTTGCACATTGCCAGCAATACACATCCAGTACACAGCAGCTCAGTCACACGGACATGAGATCTATGTGCCCGTGTGACAGGTTATTGGGTGACTTCGCTGGTGCTGTGTCCTCAGAGATGATAGAAAATAAATGACTGTCGCGGATTGCTGCTGTTTTCTGATCCATGAGAACTCAGACACATGGGGGTTACATCTTGGATTGTTGAGGCAAAGAAATGAAATGTAATATTTGACTTCAGCTCCCATTATAACTGTATTATTACTCCTGTCCTACCCCCCCCCCCGGACGCAGCCATTAGTACATGATCAAAGGGTGAATTGTGAACGTCCCCAGGAAGAGGGCTCATTACTGCATCGTCTTATGCAACGTACACAGGAGCGCTTAGCGCGTGAATTCAAACTGCTCATGCTCCAGAAATAGATGCACCCATGTGCTGGCAATGTAAAGTTATAGCGCTTTTCAGTTGCATCGACACTTATGACTGAAGAGGCGGAGCTGGGTGTTAGGGGGTTGTCCTCACACGGCCAAGGTTCAGTGAGGGCGTGTCCATGCAGACATAAGGGAGATGCAGCTGTTTGGAGTAGTGTCTTTTGCCCCTGGTATAGGGTAGGTGCCAGAGGTGTAGCCAGAACGTTGTTGGCCCCATAGCAAAATTTTGAAGGGGCCCCTGTCCCAATGCTTCTACAGGGACATCTCTCCACAGCAGTTGTTAGTTTTTTGCCTCATAGTAGTGCCCTAGAGCCATAGTAGTGCCCTAGAGCCATAGTAGTGCCCTAGAACCATAGTAGTGCCCTAGAACCATTGTAGTGCCCTAGAACCATAGTAGTGCCCTAGAACCATAGTAGTGTCCTAGAGCCATAGTAGTGCCCTAGAACCATAGTAGTGCCCTAGAACCATTGTAGTGCCCTAGAACCATAGTAGTGCCCTAGAGCCATAGTAGTGCCCTAGAACCATAGTAGTGCCCTAGAGCCATAGTAGTGCCCTAGAGCCATAGTAGTGCCCTAGAGCCATAGTAGTGCCCTAGAACCATAGTAGTGCCCTTTTTCATTTTATGAACCATAATAGGTAATCGCGCCCTAGTTCAATTACGTCACATTGTGTGGCTGTCAGTACACATTATGCCACACAGTACCCTCAATTTACATTATGACATACAGTGCCCTCCAGTTCATAGTATGCCTATGCCATATTACAGTGCCCTCTAGTTCATATTATGCCACATAAGTGCCCTCCAGTTCATATTGTGCCATATTGCAGTGCCCTCTAGTTCATATTGTGCCACACTCAAGTGCCCTCCAGTTCTTATTGTGCCACATTACAGTGCCCTCTAGTTCATATTGTGCCACATTACAGTGCCCTCCAGTTCATATTGTGCCACATTACGGTGCCCTCCAGTTCATATTGTGCCACATTAAAGTGCCCTCCAGTTCATATTGTGCCACATTACAGTGCCCTCCAGTTCATATTGTGCCACATTACAGTGCCCTCCAGTTCATATTGTGCCACATTAAAGTGCCCTCCAGTTCATATTGTGCCACATTACGGTGCCCTCCAGTTCATATTGTGCCACATTACAGTGCCCTCCAGTTCATATTGTACCACATTACAGTGCCCTCCAGTTCATATTGTGCCACATTACAGTGCCCTCCAGTTCATATTGTGCCACATTACAGTGCCCTCCAGTTCATATTGTGCCACATTAAAGTGCCCTCCAGTTCATATTGTGCCACATTACAGTGACCTTCAGTTTATATTATGCCACATTAAAGTGCCCTCCAGTTAATATTGTGCCACATTAGTGTCTTCCAGTTCATAGTATGAAACACTACAGTGTCTCTAATTCATATTGTGCCACATTACAGTACCCCAGTTCATATTAATTAACATTGTAGCCCCCCCCAGTTCATATTATACCACATTACAATGAGCAGGTCAGATTATGCCATATAACATTGCCCTATAGTTCAGATTATATGGTACAATTCAGTTACATCCAAGTCTGTTTTGCGGATGTATGTTGCTAATTATTGCCCTGCGCATGTTCCGTGGCTAAGTAATTACAAGTGACTCAAATCTCACTGAGTGTGTGTAACTGGATGGTAACGTAGCACATGTGTTCTGTGAGTGTGTGTAACTGGACGGTAACGTAGCACATGTGTTCTGTGAGTGTGCATATCTGGACGGTAAAATAGCACACGTGTTCTGTGAGTGTGTATCTGGACGGTAACGTAGCACGTGTTCTGTGAGTGTGTATCTGGACGGTAACATAGCACAGGTGTTCTGTGAGTGTGTATCTGGATGGTAACATAGCACACGTGTTCTGTGAGTGTGTATCTGGACGGTAACGTAGCACACGTGTTCTGTGAGTGTGTATCTGGACGGTAACATAGCACAGGTGTTCTGTGAGTGTGTATCTGGACGGTAACGTAGCACACGTGTTCTGTGAGTGTGTATCTGGACGGTAACGTAGCACACGTGTTCTGTGAGTGTGCATATCTGGATGGTAACGTAGCACATGTGTTCTGTGAGTGTGCATATCTGGACGGTAACGTAGCACATGTGTTCTGTGAGTGTGCGTATCTGGACGGTAACATAGCACAGGTGTTCTGTGAGTGTGTATCTGGACGGTAACGTAGCACACGTGTTCTGTGAGTGTGTATCTGGACGGTAACGTAGCACAGGTGTTCTGTGAGTGTGCATATCTGGACGGTAACGTAGCACATGTGTTCTGTGAGTGTGCATATCTGGACGGTAACGTAGCACATGTGTTCTGTGAGTGTGCGTATCTGGACGGTAACATAGCACAGGTGTTCTGTGAGTGTGCGTATCTGGACGGTAATGTAGCACGTGTTCTGTGAGTGTGTATCTGGACGGTAACGTAGCACGTGTTCTGTGAGTGTGTATCTGGACGGTAACGTAGCACACGTGTTCTGTGAGTGTGTATCTGGACGGTAACGTAGCACACGTGTTCTGTGAGTGTGCATATCTGGACGGTAACGTAGCACAGGTGTTCTGTGAGTGTGTATCTGGACGGTAACGTAGCACACGTGTTCTGTGAGTGTGCATATCTGGACGGTAACGTAGCACGGGTGTTCTGTGAGTGTGTATCTGGACGGTAACGTAGCACACGTGTTCTGTGAGTGTGTATCTGGACGGTAACGTAGCACACGTGTTCTGTGAGTGTGTATCTGGACGGTAACGTAGCACGTGTTCTGTGAGTGTGTATCTGGACGGTAACGTAGCACACGTGTTCTGTGAGTGTGTATCTGGACGGTAACGTAGCACAGGTGTTCTGTGAGTGTGTATCTGGACGGTAACGTAGCACACGTGTTCTGTGAGTGTGTATCTGGACGGTAACGTAGCACACGTGTTCTGTGAGTGTGTATCTGGACGGTAACGTAGCACAGGTGTTCTGTGAGTGTGTATCTGGACGGTAACGTAGCACACGTGTTCTGTGAGTGTGTATCTGGACGGTAACGTAGCACACGTGTTCTGTGAGTGTGTATCTGGACGGTAACGTAGCACAGGTGTTCTGTGAGTGTGCAGACGGAATTGCCGGCTAGTCAGAGTTGACCATATGCAGAGATCCAGCTGATTTTAGACGGATCTAATGCATCAAGGCGAGGGCAGGTGCAAATATGTGCTGATAATAATGATGACTACATTCACAAGCTGATGGGTAGGGGCGGTGCGGCCACATAGATTTGGACAACCAGGAGCAGGCAGCCGGTGGAGGTCCCGGGTGGGGAGTCATGGAGCAACCACAATTACGCAATTCAGTGCAAATGGCATCGTCAAGCTGCCAATACTGCTAGACCACAAAGGGCAGCCTTGGGAGATTTGTCGGGCTCTCCTGGACACCCGGAATAGTAGGCAAGTCTCCCAAAGGCGCCCATTGTGGCCCTCGACATTCCAGGAGAGTAGGTAAGCATTGGGTCAAAATTGCAGGCGACTCTAAATAATCCCCTTTTACCTTAAATTTGTTCAGTCAGTTAATAAATAAATACATCAACTTCACGGGGCTGAAGCTGAGCAGACCACACAGTTGTGCCCCAAATTGCAGGCCACATAACCCCACACTCCTTATCACCCCGCTCCAGATCAATATCGCCTCCACACTACATCAACCCTAATAATCTCATTCTCGCCTCTTAACTCTGTCCCTCTCTCCTGTTCCCTCTGGAAAGCCAGTTTTGTCTATAATAAACTGGTTCCCGTTCATGAGCACGTCATCTGCAATGCCTTGATTCTCCTTGCCATCACCAAACCCTGGATATACCCCTCTGACACCACTGCTCCTGCCTGGAGGTTTCCAGGGTGGTGGTCTTGGGGTCCTGCTATCCTTGGGTCACTCCTACCAAGTCTTACCTTCTGAACCCTCCATGTCATTCTTTCCATTCGACACTAATGACATTTGCCTCTTCCAACCTCGTTGAGTAGCTGCCCTTTTCTTGTCTCCCTGGCCTTCGTTCAAAATTCCTCCATCACTTGGCTTCCTGGCTCTTACTCTTCATATGGGCTCTCAAGACCCATTTCTTCCTCAATGCTTTCCAGCGCTCATCCTAACCCCCTACTCCATGCTCCTTCCTCACTATCTAGCCCGTCTGTGTCACCCCTGTTTGTCTGACCCTCCCCTTAGAATGTAAGCTCTCGCGAGCAGGGCCCTCTTCCTTCACTTGCTTCTTCTTGCCTAATGGTGCGTACACACTGGGCGATAAAGTGGACGACTGAACGATAACGATATCGTTATCGTTCAGTCATCCACTTTATCGTCCATTTTTAACCCCAAAAAGATGAACGATGACGACGACGCGCGTTCCCGCGGGTCGTTCGTCATCATCGCTCATCGGGCTGACATGCAGGCCAACCTGACGATCTCGTCAGGTTGCTGCATGTCAGGGAATGGGGGAGAGAGCCCGGCGCTGAACGATATCGTTAATGATATCGTTCAGAGGCTGTGCTCAATGTCATGAACGACATTGAGCACAGCCTGCCGGGGACAACACTACACGATATCGCTCAGGGAGCATATCGTGTAGTGTGTACCCACCATTACTTATACTTTCATTTACAATGGCACCTAAAACTGCTTACTTGACACCCTGCTGCTTATTTAGGTGTTATGCAGCATTGTCTATAAATCATGTACTTGTCCTGCATTGTCTGTACTGTTAATAACTGGTGTCTTGTGTGCTCATTTGTTTCTGTACTGTGTAAGGCGCTGCGGAACCTTTGTGGCGCCATATAAATAATAATAAATACTGTAAATACACTCACTAAGGGGTCTAGTCAGTAATGATTTTTTTACATAAAAAAATGCGGAAATCATAATTTCCGCATTTTTTATGTAAATCCCCTATTCGGCAATGGTTTAATGGAGAAGATGACGCAATTATCTTCTCCATTAATTCCCATCTCGCACTGTAGGGATCAGCCATTGATCCCTACAGTGCTTTAACGCTCTTTGCTATTCAGCAGAGCAAAAAGCGTTAAATTGCTCGAAAAAATTCTTACTTTATATAACGCTCAGAATGGCGTTATATGAAGAAAATACTTACCGTACATTTCCCAAAGACTGCAGGGACAGAGGGAAAATTTCCCATAAGTCCCTGCAGCATCGTGTACACCGCCCAGTCTCCGTCCCTGCTCTGCGGTGACCTCGGTTAGGTAAGTCACTCTAGAGCCTGTTATACCTGCCGAAATTGATTGACAATTTGACATGTGTACACAGGCTTTATATTAGCCTATATACATGTATATTTATGTGCTATTATATTTAACATTTATATATTAATGTTAAATATAAAAGCACATAAATGTACATGTATACAGGCTAATATAAAGCCTGTGTACACATGCCAATCACTTTGGACAGGCTGGAGATGCACTTACCCCTCCGCAGTCCTCTCAAAGCCGGGACGGAGACTGTTCCCGAGCACATGACTGAGATGTGCAGTAGCAGTAACAGAAGGTATTGTTTTGGAAACCGATAACAATGCCTTCTGCAGCATCACAGGGACAGCGTGTTACCGCAACCGATGTCCCTGTATATAATAATGCTGAATAGGAGCCATAAATATTTAGAATTGATAAAAAATCGTGTTGATGTTGCCCGATAATATTCTGGGCAACATCGTCACTCTTGCTGAATAGACCTCTATAAAGCTTCAGTTGTGAGCACAGTGTATGCGCAGACGTAACTACTGGAAGATGCGCACAGCTGGGTACCGCTAGCATGTGCACTAGATCTGATTCAATTCTCCCCCTGGAAGATAAAATTGCTAAAACAAGCACACAAACAAAAACATAATACATACACAATAAACAAAGCAAAGCGGAATTGGTATGATTTACCGCGGACCATGCCCAGCGGTTGGAATCCCGACAGCAGCATCCCGGCAGAGGAGGAAATCCCGATCGTCAAAGGTAAGTATACACTAACCTATTTCTATCCGCTAACCCTAACCCTCCCCCTCAGTGCCTAAACCTTAACCTCCCCCCCACCGCCTAAAGCTAAGTCCACCCGGGGGTGCCTAACCCTAACCCTCCCAGGGGGGGTGCCTAACCCTAAATCCTCCCCCGGAGCCACTAACCTAAGCCTCCCCCCCGCTGCTACCCGCGCTCGGCGCCCGGTGTCCCTTCGGAGTGTGGACAGCCGCCGGGGGGGGGGGATAGGTTTAGGGCTCTTGGGGGGGACTTAGGGTTAGGGACCCCCCGGGAGGTTAGGCTTAGGCTAGGGGGAGGAAGGGTATGGGTTAGGCACCCCCGGGGGGAGGTTAGGGTTAGGCAGTGGGGAAGGGGGGGTTATGTTTAGGCACTTAGAGGGGGGATTAAGGTTAGGCACTGGGGGGGAAGGTTAGGGATAGACAGCCCTAAGGGAGGGTTAAGGTTAGGGGAGGGAATTAGGTTAGTGAATACTTACCTTAGGGACGATCGGGATTTTCACCCATGTCGGGCAGCCGCTGTCGGGATTCCAACCGCCGGACAGGCGTCCGGCGATAAATCATACCGATTCCAGTGCTGGTGACCGTTACCGTCATCATGTGTCTGCAATAGTGCGTACATCCCCTTCCTTTACTCTGCCCCCCGTTAGTGGGCTCCTTCCTTTCGCCATCCCAGGGCAAGCTGGCGTAAGTGGCAGAATCACGCAGATCCGTGTAGGCACAAATTCATGTGTCCCATTTCCTGAGCTCGTGCAGAGCAATTTTGTGTATTTTATGTTATGTCACCCTGCCTCCGCTCCCATGTGTTTGTTATACTGCTATTCTGTACATAGACACAAACTGCTCCGTATAATAAAAATGGCTAAAAGAGAGAATAAAATAGAGCACATGAGAGCACAGAATTATAACCCTGTATAGCACATATTGGACGTTTGTCTTCGTCACAGGAGATCAGCAGATAAACGCATCATATCTGCTGTATTTGAACCGTGTTTCTGCGGTCGCTAGTGCTGCAAAATACCAGTATGTCAGCCAATGAGATGAGACTCATTCATCCAGCTCTAGGAGGCCGCTAAATGCTGAATAGAGGGACGGATATGAGATTGATTTCCTGGCCAGCACTGGGGGAACATAGGAAGGGGGATGGGGGGATAGCGATTACACTGAGCACTTACATTATATTATAGTGCAAAGCTTAGGAGTAATCTTGCTACAAAATGACATCTATCCCCATCAGAAAAGAATGGTAGGTGGCAGGGCAAGTAATGAACATGCTGAGGATAATTGGAGTTTATTCGGTAAAGCCTGCTGAAGGGGAAAGACAATTCTATCTAAAACAGAAGCTCAGCAGAGGGAAGATATAATTATGAGGCACCAGCAGTGAGGCAGGCTGGCATTACACACAGTCACAGAGCAGGGACAGCAAGCGGTTCTGTGCGTGCGGAGCATTTCAGCTGGGACACCAATGTGTGACGGAGGCCAGGGACTGTCCTATGTGCTGGTGGGATGGACTGTGCCGCTCTATTCCATCATCACCTTTGTAATGGTAGGAAACGGTGCTGAATGCCAGCGTAGGGAGTACTTAGTGGATCTGTTCACAAGGTCATTGTTATCCCTAGTTCAATGCCTGAAACTGCATATATTACAGTATGTGTGTATGTGTATATATATATTTTATATAATTAGCCATCTATGGTTTTGTGTGCCTGTTAATATTATTAGCATCTGTTTTTCTTTTTATATTATCATGGCCCAAAGTGTCCGCAGCTCCGTACAACATTGCAAAATAACAGAGTAACAGAACATAAGTACAACACATGACAACTCACCGTAGCGTAAACAGGGCCTGATTCAGACCCGCTCGCTAAGATGTATACTCTCGCTGCTGCCGATGGTATGCCGTGTGTATACATTGTGCACATGCATCGCAGTGCACATACCTTAGCGAAAGTTCACAAAGCATTCGCTCGCTGCGTAAAGACGGCCCAGCAGAGTGAGTGACAGGGGAATCCGTTTGTAGGTGGTAACAGCATACATGCCTACTCTCCCAATTTGGTTGGGAGCCTCCCGAAAATGGGGTGCCCCTCCTGAAAAAGTAAGCATGCCTCCCGGCCCCTCCAGGCCCCCCCCGCAATACCACCCGAAACACCTGCAGCAGAGGGGCTGATGACTCGATTCTCGCTGAATCGCGTCATCATGACCCCGCCCCCTGCTCCACAATGCTGGAAATCTCGGCATTGTGTAGTGGGGCGGGACCAAAATGATGTGAATATGTGGCTCCGCCCATAGCCCCACCCCCAAACAGCATGTGCCATCCCAGTCACACCCCCTTTTGCCAGCCCCGCCCCCCGGCTAAGCCGACCTGGCTGCCTCCCTCCTGGAAAAGGCTAAAAGGATAACGGCAAGTATGGGTAACAGGGGCTGGTCATTAAAAAACGGGGGAGTGGAGGTGTAAACGCAGGCGTGCCTGAGCATCTCAACGGCGTGATAGAGGTATGCATAACTATAATACAGCATCATAGTACACGTCACCTGGCTGGTTTTTATACTGAAGTGCTGGCAGTGCTTGCGGCAGGGTATGGTCAACCTCAAGCGCTGCGATAGCATCCGATGTACCGATGGTTGCATATACTTCCTGGACATGACGTGCACAAGTGGGCGTCTTAACACAGGCTGGTGTGTGCCTGCATACATATGTGATTACTCTCTAACTAATACTGAGCCTGCTAATGCATTGCTGTGCGGTAACACTGTCTACACATCGTGCGAAAGTATGCATCTTAGCGAGCGGCTCTGAATCACGCCCACAGTGCAGTAACATAGCTCAATTATTCACTGTGCCACCCCTGCTGTAGGTAGGGCAGGGGCACCAGCACCGGTATGTGCAGCACCAGTCCGTACAGCATCCTGAGGGACACTCCAATCAACCGTTCAGACTGCAGGCTGCCAGGCTGGAGCGTCCCAACGCTATGGGCAGTGCTGCAGCAGCAATCCTGGCTGCAGAGTTCCATCCCAGGCACCCTGCTAGCCAGAAGCAAAGGGTGTGAGGCAGCAACGGTGCCGCCCACAGAGCAGTGCGCTTTGTACAGCTGCACAGTTTGCACACCCCTAGAAACGGCCCTGAGCGTAAGTGCATAGTATAAACCCAGCACTTTACTCTAACTCCACAGACTGGGCAGGACAAGAAACAAGGGCAAGGGGAGGGCAACACTCTGCTGCGAGTGGTGTCGGCCTGGGTCAGTTCAGCACTTAGTGATCCGGCTATACCCAATGTATGGGTGTGCAAACAGTGTCAGAATCACCGAAGAAGAGAAATAGAAAAGGAATCAAACATTTGGGGTATGGAGAGTGCTAATGGGAGAACAGGAGGGAGAAGGGCCCTGCCTGTGCAAGCTTACATACTAAGGGAAAGGGTGGAACAATGGGTAAAGGGGCTGAGGAGATGAGTGATAAGTTATGAGGAAAGCTGGTAAACTTTAGGGGAACTTTTAAGGCAGAGGAAACTGGTAGATAGTCTGCTGAAGCAAGTCAGTGAGTTCAAGAGGAGGGGGTCACACTGGCAAAGTCTTGGAGGTGAGCAAGAGCGAAAGTGACCAGGGTAGAGGTGAGATGATGATCATAGGAGGAACAGAGAAGGTGGGATGGAGCGTAGATAGAGATGAGGGTGGAGATTAGTGGGGGGAAGTGGTTGAAGGTTTTATATGTGAGAGTGGGAAGTTTCAACTGGATTCTGAGTGGGATTGGGAGCCAGAGAAGCTCCACTCTGTACGGGTTCCAAACTTATAAACGCTAAGCCAGAGAGTTGCATAGTTTCTAATTGGGATTAAGGAGACTAACTTTATTTATTGTTAATTGGGATTAAGGAGACAATCTTTATTGTTTTATTAGGGAGTCAATATTAATATATTATTTTTAACAGGGGCAATATTTATTATTTAGATAGTTAATTCTGACAGGCAGGGCCCTCTCTACCCTGTCTCAACTCTGTACCTCCTTCATCAACCTCATCTGTTTTTATTCACAACTGGGTCTGTTTTAACCTGCATACATAGATTAGTGTCATGTTATTGTCAATCAGAGACGTGCATTCAAATAAAAATGTGCATAGTTCCCTTTTATTCATTTGACCTACAGAGCCAGATGTAGAGTTACAATTGAATGGGGCAGAATATGCTCCAAGAAGGCGTGCACCGAAATAACGCGATTATTCACCCATATGCAGGTTTGTACACAGCTTGCGGTGCGCCCGTCCTCCATTGTGTACGCCTAGATTCCAACTAGTCGTCATCATCATCATAATCAGTGTGCACATTTACCTGTGCGAACTAGGTGCAAAAATATGCCTCAAAACAGGTGCAATTACCCACATTTGCGTTCGAGGCGCCTTCAGTGGACTTTGCTCCTGTGCAAACTCCCCATTACAGCCCAGTGCACCTTCTCAGTCACAAGTGGAGATGCGATTTAAATGCGTGTGACTTGTTGATTCCAGAACATGCGTAATGCAATGACACACAATATGCCAGAGGTTCTCAAACTCGGTCCTCAGGACCCCACACAGGTCACGTTTTCCAGGTCACCCAGCAGGTGCACAGGTGTAGTCATTACTCACTGACACATTTTAAAATATCCACAGGTGGAGGTAATTATTTCACCTGTGATTCTGTAAGGCTACCTTGAAAACATGCACTGTTTGGGGTCCTGAGGTCAGAGTTTGAGAACCTGTGCAATATGCGTTCTGCAAACAGACACACTGTAGAACAGGGATTCCCAACCACGCTCCTCAAGGTACACTAACAGTACAAGTTTTAAGGATAGCCATACTTAAGCACAGGTGTCTTCATTAAAACATCAGTTATTTTGATTTATCCATCTGTGCCCAAGCATGGATATCACTAAAACCTGGACTGTTAAGCTGGCCACACACTAGACCAACTTACATCCAACCAGCCAACTTGTTGATTGGTTGGAATGAAAATCTGGTAACGTATGGGAGTAAATGATGATCAGCAATTTGCTCCTAAATGCCAGAAAACAGATGAAAATGGCCGTCAGACAAGTTTGTTAAATGTTTGATCTAAACTATTTGGTCAAACAACAGTTTTTGTCCATTTTCCAGCATTTAGGAGCAAATTGCTGATTGTCATTTGCTTTCATACCTTACCAGATTTTCATTCCAACCGATCAACTAGTTGGCTGGTTGGACAGATAATCTTTAGATGTGTGGCCAGCTTTAGTGTGCTTTGTGGACCGAGGTTGGGAAACACTGCTGTAGATTGAAATCAGCATCAGACACAGAGTACAAAAAATGTTGTTGTAATATTACATTGGCTGTTTAAATAATGTTGTTACTCCATTCAGACCCGTCCTCAAGCAGCCGGTCACTTGTACGCGGCCGATGTTATGCATTTGTGTATGCATCGCAGTGCGCGACCTAGTTTGAGCAATCGGGAAGCGCTCGCTCATCCAGCATAGACAGCCCAGTGGAATGAGTGACAGGAGAGGCCATTTGTGGGTGGTAACAGGGGCAGGCCAGTAGTAACGGGGGGGGGGGATGAGTTGCGAACGCAGGCGTGCCTGAGTGTTTCAACTGCGTTTCAGAGGCGTGCATAATTAACAGGCAGCATCAGAGTACACGTCACCTGGGGGATTTTTACACAGAACTGCTCGCAGTGCTCGCGGTAGGGTACAGTCAACCGCAAGCACTGCTGTCTGATCCGATGGTTCCCGATGTACCGATGGTTGTATACACTTCCTGGAGATGACGTACGCTAGTGGGTGGCTAAAGACAGGCTGGTGGGCGTCTATAAACACAGTGATCTAACGAAACTGGATCAGAACCTTTATATACCCCTGCCTATACCTTCTAAAATCCTTCCTATAAACCTCTAAGAATAACGCTAATTTGCGTACACAGTCTGACCGCAAATAAAGACAGGAGTGGAATCTGTGGTTCCAACGCACAAGTATTATTCAGGTAAAAGTACAGTCAGTTACACGCAATTGATACATACACAATTTAGTCGTAAAAGGAAATTATACAGACCCCAAGTACAGTTATACATACGCTGCGCCTCCGGACCCAGAGATAGACCTCAGATTAGAGACCCTCAGTACATACAGCATTCAGCATGGACCAACTAACTAGTATTCGGACACATGTATTTATCCCCCCAGACTAAAACAGGACAAAGGAGAAATTTCCTGCTGATGTCATTGGTTCCCAGAGGAGAAGCATATGTTACAGCATATTTAACAGGCTGGTTCAAATAGACTTTCCCTGCCTCTAACAGCCGGAGTCTTTCTGGTAACACCTCCTGTAACATTTCATCAGCTAAACATTTTGTTGCTTGTAAGTTCTGCGATCCGTAACTTGAGTTTGCATGATGCGATCTCTCCACCGATAACACCGGGATGCTGTAAAAAACGTACGCATCAGAACGAGATCAAACACAACTTGCTGATCATGTATAATACCTTAGTTATCAAAAACCTTTATTTCTTAGCATTTTAACAAACTAAACCAACTTGAAGCATACATTTGATGCTTATTGAACCTTATGAGTGAATATGAAATGTGTGGGTGTTCAGGGTTTGGTATAAGAACGCTAGTTAACTTGGGACAGATGCGTGCGCATAAAGCTATTTTTTCAGCGGTATCATATAAAGTGTTATGCATTCGCTAATATGCGACTAGTTAATAGCGCTCTTGTGAGTATTATTGTGTGTATGAGAAATGATGAAAGAAGCGATCGCATTGTGCTAATATAAATATCGCCACATGTACTATATTGTGAGTTCACCTAAAATGGCGCTTAGGTGGCCATTCGCAAAATGGCGTCTTGCGATCGCATTTCTAAAATGGAGTCTTGCGGCCATTCGCAAGATGGCGTCGCTGCGATTAAATTTTAAACTGAACTTGTCTCAGCCAATTATTCAGCTTCGACAGATCGCTCGCCAAGACATAGTGGGCTTGCTTATGCCTTGCTGTGAGAGCGGATGCCTTGATGTCACTTAGCTAAATTTCCATACGCTGGGAGCGAGCGGCCGCTTCAAGCGAACGGGTCTGAATCAGTCCCTGTGTTCCAAATGGTGCCAACAATGCCACTGTCACCCGTCACACTGTTGTGCTCTGCGCCCCCTGTAGGCAGTTTTCTGGCAGTACATTGTGTTATGTGGACTATGCAATGAGGGATCAACTTAAAGTGGATGGTAATGTGGTCTGTGCAGTGGTGACGGATTTGTCCGTAATGGTTAGCATTGGTGTCTATGGGTTCTGTGGGGGGGTTACCCAATAAGTTGTATGCTGGGGGTCTGTGCGGTGCGGTTGTAGTTGGAATAATCACCAGGACAAAGGGGGTCATTCAGACCCGGTCGTTAGCGCCGATGCGCTCGGACTGGGTCGATGGCCCCCCACAGAGCATGCGCACGACGGGTCGCACGACCCTACCCTAGGGTCTCGTCGTAAGCCCCGATGGTCGCGATGGTCTCTGACCATCGCGACCATCACCAGAGCGGTCGTTAGAGCTGTGGGTGTTAATCCACAGCCTAACGACCGCAACAGAGGTGGGCGGTCAGGATGCAAGCGGCTGCCCAGTTTTCTGAGCGACCGCTTGCATCCTCCGACCGCCTCTGAATGAGGCCCAAAGTGCTTCTGCTGTAAGTGTGTTACACTAGAACTGATAGTTGATGTTGCATATAACACACCTCAGCTAAAATTCCCTCCAAGGGAAGGAGGGGAAGATGACATCTCATTACTATGCATTCATGCCCTAGCTTCATCCTGGTCCCTTTCCCTGGCAGACAGGCAATGCCACCGAGAAGCAAAAATCTAAAAGTGGAGATGTGCCATTCTTGTGCCTCAGTACAGTACGTAGGGCCTGATTCAGAGCCGCTCGCTAGATGCGATTGATGTGTATGCAAATTGCGGAGGCAGTGCTACCGTACAGCAAAGCATTAGCCCCCCCCAGTATTTCTTACAGAGCGATCACATAGTGTATGCAGACACCCACCAGCCTGTTATAAGACGTCCATTTGTGCACGTCATGTCCAAGACGTGTATGCAACCATCGGTACATCGGATGCTGTCGCAGAGCTTGAGGTTGACCATACCCTGCCGCAAGCACTGCGAGCACTTCAGTGTAAGAACCAGCCAGGTGACGTGTACTATGATGCTGTCTTATAATTATGCACGCCTCTAAAACGCCGATGAGATGCTCAGGCATGCCTGCGTTCACACCTCCACTCTCCCGTTTTTAATGGCCAGCCCCTGTGGCTTCTCCTGTCACATTCTGCTGGGCTGTCTATACGCAGCGAGCGAATGCATTGTGAACTTTCGCTAAGGCATGCGCACGCGTACTACGATGCATGCGCACAATGCATACACACTGCCTACCATCGGCAGCAGCGAGAGTATGCATCTTAGCGAGCGGACTGAATCAGGCCCATAGACCCCTATGTTTCAATGTCTACATTATCTAGAGGTAGGCCGGTTGCCACCTGTCCGGTATATTACAGTATCATCCTGTATCGAAAGGGGCACGCTGCCTTACGTATTGTTTCAATATGGGATGCAGTTTGTCCTATTTTTAGGCCAGTGTGATCACCGTCTCTGTGTTGTGCCTGGTGTCACCACCGTCTCTGTGTGCCTGGTGTCACCACCGTCTCTGTGTGCCTGGTGTCACCACCGTCTCTGTGTTGTGCCTGGTGTCACCACCGTCTCTGTGTTGTGCCTGGTGTCACCACCGTCTCTGTGTGCCTGGTGTCACCACCGTCTCTGTGTGCTTGGTGTCACCATCGTCTCTATGTGCTTGGTGTCACCACCATCTCTGTGTTGTGCCTGGTGTCACCACCGTCTCTGTGTGCCTGCTGTCACCACCCTCTCTGTGTTGTGCCTGGTGTCACCACCGTCTCTGTGTTGTGCCTGGTGTCACCACCGTCTCTGTGTTGTGCCTGGTGTCACCATCGTCTCTGTGTTGGGCCTGGTGTCACCACCGTCTCTGTGTTGTGCCTGGTGTCACCACCGTCTCTGTGTTGTGCCTGGTGTCACCACCATCTCTGTGTTGTGCCTGGTGTCACCACCATCTCTGTGTTGTGCCTGGTGTCACCACCGTCTCTGTATGGTGCCTGGTGTCACCACCGTCTCTGTGTCGTGCCTGGTGTCACCATCGTCTCTGTATTGTGCCTGGTGTCACCACCGTCTCTGTGTTGTGCCTGGTGTCACCACCGTCTCTGTATGGTGCCTGGTGTCACCACCGTCTCTGTGTTGTGCCTGGTGTCACCACCGTCTCTGTGTTGTGCCTGGTGTCACCATCGTCTCTGTGTTGTGCCTGGTGTCACCACCCACTCTGTATTGTGCCTGGTGTCACCACCGTCTCTGTGTTATGGTGTAGTGCTGTCTATTAGAGTACGCTCACTAAAAAATAGTATGTGCCAGGGCAGATCCAGGAGGTGGGGGGGGGGTTGTGCTATTAGTGCGATCGTTCCCCCCGCACATCATGCAGGCGCTGGCAGGTGAGACTATACTGCGCTCAGCGGCAGCAGCCACCCTGTACCCACCGCAGCCCAGCACACAGCAGCGTGTGCTGACCTGGGGAAGAAGGGGCGGCAGACCCGGGCCCTTCTGGCAGGTAAGAAGGGGCGGCAGACCTGGGCCCTGGACAGACCACTCCAACAATCCCACCTCTCAGTGCCCCTGACTATACCACTGCTTTACACTGGCTCTCCCATTCTGCTGCATGGAGTTCCTAGGTTGGGCAGCTAGGTCCTGGTGGTTGCAGAGTACCCCAAAGCTTATATATATGAATACTAGCTGAAGTACCCGCCATTGCCCAGGTTTAAATCTTCAAGTTACTAAGTTTTATCATGTGATGTCGTCCAAATCCAGCCAGTGTAAGGCCCAGAACAGGCTCACTGGTTCAAAGTTCTGCCCAGCATTCCCTGGTTCAAAGTTCTGCCCAGCGTAAACCAACGAGAGGTCCGACCTGGGACCCAAATCCCCCTAAAACCTGTCCCGGATTCAACTGGACCACCTCACGTTGGTTTTATCCCAATTGGTGCAGGGGTGTCCGCATAACCAGACAAAAAAAAAAAAAACAGACCAAAGAATTTCATACATAAGATTATAGAGCAGCCTATAAATGGACTATGGGCCTGATTCAGACCCGGACGCTATTTGCATCTGCTCGCTGGCTAAAAGGGGCCGGCTATTTAAATCATGTGCTCGCACTGCGTTGCGTAAAGCCGCCCACAAAGTAATAGCGAGCGCCCGCACTATGCGCTCACACCTATATAAAGACGCCCCTTTGCCACTCGCAACACACGTCATCTCCGGCAGTTGTAGGATTAATCGGGAACATGGAGAGCCATCGGAGCTGCTCGCAGCGCTTGTGGTAGCCTTTTCCCACCACAACATTGCGAGCAGTTCTGGCTAAAATTCAACCCAGTCACGTGTGTAATGACGCTACTTTGCTAATCATACACACCCATTAAACGCCGTTCTGACGGTCGGGCACGCCTGCATTCGCACATCCACACCCCCGTTTTCAAGCACCTTCCCCTGTTACAACCCACAAACGGCGCTATCTGTCACTCAAAATAGTGGCCTGACTGCAGGCTACGGGCGAGCACTTTCCAATTGCACTGGCTGGTTCACGCACGTGCATTGCGAAATGCACAGATTGCGAAAAATCGCTCAATGCGAGCGAGCGCAGCATAGCGTCCGGGTCTGAATCAGGCCCTATGTATAGATGTGTCCTCATACGGTATCCAGTTGGGTAGATGACATTCAGACGGTCGACATTTAGACTGTCAACATGGACAATAGATCAACAATATGTCGATATACACTTAGGTCGACTTGGTTAAAATGTTAAGAATGTTGACACCCGAAGCTCAACATATTTTTTTTTTTGATCCGTGTTATCTAGCAGAGCAGTTTTGTCGCTTTTATCTATGTTCTGAGCGAGAAAGACACTTTGAGCATCCGGAAACCAGGCGCTGGAAGAGGGGCTACTTGCTGCAACAGCGTATGAGGGGGACACATCTGTAACTGAAAAGCTGCATCACAGGGAATTAGTAGCTTAGTTATTGGCTGCCTTCATTTTGTACGGGTAAGTGGCCTGTGTTATAATAACAAGGTCTTCCCTCTCCGACTTGCTGTGTATTAATAGAATTAGTAATACGTATGTCTGTCCTCTGCAGGGCTCCTTCTCCCCGGCTTGTGTATTTGCAGATGAGAACATATTAGCAGCTACCTAATTATATTACACACTGAGAAGTGTAATAAAACACATCTCAACGGGCAGCGTCATCAACCTTCGCTTAATGCGTAGTGAATGGAGGAAAGGCCCTGTAGCTATCTGAGATCCCGGGAGCTTACAGTCACACAAGTCACAGAGAATCCTCACCCGGCGCCTGCCAGCAGCGTAAGGTGCGAATGAGATGAGGTGGCGAGGTGTGCCGGGGTTACACTGGGTGTTTCCAGATGCCTTATACAAAAAAAGGAAACTGACGGAAGATTGATACTAAAGTTGGCAACTTAGAGAGGATCAATGTCCTTTTATTGTATATCGTGTTTCCCCGATAATAAGACACTGTCTTATTTTTTTTTTGGTTAAAAAAAAACACCATAGGGCTTATTTTCGGGGTAGGTCTTATATTAATTTACATTGACAGCAGTGCCCCTTATGCAGGCCCCCTTGTAGAAGTGCCCCTTATGCAGGCCACCCCCTTGCAGGCCCCCTTGTAGAAGTGACCTTATGCCGGCCACCCCCTTGCAGGCCTCCTTGTAGAAGTGCCCCTTATGCAGGCCACCCCCTTGCAGACACCCTTGTAGAAGTGGCCCTTATGCAGGCCACCCCCTTGCAGGCCCCCTTGTAGAAGTGGACCTTATGCCGGCCACCCCCTTGCAGGCCCCCTTGTAGAAGTGCCCCTTATGCAGGCCACCCCCTTGCAGGCCCCCTTGTAGAAGTGCCCCTTATGCAGGCCACCCCCTTGCAGACCCCCTTGTAGAAGTGCCCCTTATGCAGGCCACCCCCTTGCAGACCCCCTTGTAGAAGTGGCCCTTATGCAGGCCACCCCCTTGCAGGCCCCCTTATGCAGGCCCCCTTGTAGAAATGCCCCTTATGCAGGCCCCCCCCTTGCAGGCCCCCTTGTTAAACGGCGCCATTTGTCCCCTCCTTGCTGACTTTTCCAAGCAAAGGGGTGGAACCTAATTAAGCCCTGCCACCGATCCAGCCTGGGGCATCAGTTCTCCCAGCTGCTACTGCAAAGGAATAATAAAAGTGGGTAAGTATGCCCAACAGTTCAGGTCTTATAGATATCCATAGTTGAGCACTTGTAGAAGTGCCCCTTATGCAGGCCACCCCCTTGCAGGCCCCCTTGTAGAAGTGCCCCTTATGCAGGCCACCCCCTTGCAGGCCCCCTTGTAGAAGTGACCCTTATGCAGGCCCCCCCTTGCAGGCCCCCTTGTAGAAGTGACCCTTATGCAGGCCCCCCCTTGCAGGCCCCCTTGTAGAAGTGCCCCTTATGCAGGCCCCCCTGTAGCAGTGTCCCTTATTGCAGTGCACTTACCTGACTCGCAGCTGTCCGGGATGTCGCTCTCACTTGCGCGCTGACTGGATCTAACATGATCCAGTAGGTGTGGCCGCACAGGATCCTCAGCGCGCGGGTGACGTCATGACGTCACCCGCGCACTGCATGACTGGGAACACTGGGCTCTGCAGCGTTCCCAGCTCAAAATGAGATTCAGGTAGGTCTTATTTTCGGGGTAGGGCTTAATTTGGACCGGGTTACAAAATTAAGGGTAGGGCTTATTATCGGGGTAGGTCTTATTATCGGGGAAACACGGTAGCACAAGCATATTCTGTAGCGCTTTACAGTAATAAAACTTACAATCTATAGGACAATAGGAGTTTGATGCATGAGGATAATAAGTGCCACATATTGCATTGGTGCAGCAAGATTGCAAGGATTATACATGCTCTGTGGGCTATATGATACAGTCACATAGTGGTGTTGGTCTGCGGTCAGAGGGTTGTTTGAGTAAGGAAAGAGAACACATGTGAGTTTTGTGTGAACTTTATAGAGTGGTGGCAACCGGGGAGAATAGAATAGCGGGGAGGTAATCGTGTAGAATAGTTTGGGGTGGACGTGGTCCTGGAATTTTGTTTGAAGAAGTGAGTTTTCATTCGATCTTTTGAGAGACTAGATGGAAGACCTGTACAGGAGATGAAGGACATTTCACAGAGTGGGCGAAGACCCAAAACATCTTGTAGTAATCATTACCTGCTCCCATATAGATCTGCAGACAGGGTATCAGTGAGGGTCAGTGGGTGTTTCCTTGGGAGAGATTACAGATAATAGAAGTGGTGGCCGTGAAGCATTTATTATACATAAAAGTGTAGTGCCGAGGAGCACTCTCTGCCTGTCTCTCCACTGTCAGCTACGGCCATGCACTCTAGTGGTTATGCCATCATCCCCATTCACCAGAGAAGTCCCCACACAACTCACTGGCTGATGGCTGGATCTATCCAATAAACTGTTTCCTGATTATGACCGAGTCCGAGAGCAATTGGACCTGTTGTTCAGTGCGTCGGGAGAAATAGTGGGACAAAATCAATTCATTTGGGTTGTCATCAGAGATCTTCAGTCTGAATTTGCCACCAATAAAGATTAGAGGATGGGTTCTATACAGTAAAGCCACCGGAGATATTAGGGTTCTGCACTGTAACATAACCTTGTATTTGCGGGGCTGGATTTCATAGCTGTCTCCAGAGCAGAGATGTTATTGAATAGTAATCACTAGAATGCTATCTGTATTGCTATATTGATGACTACAAAGCTCTTTAATGTAGAGACCAATAATATACTCTCTATTGCAGTGTTAGCTAACCTTGACACTCCAGCTGTTATGGAACTACATAACCCAGCATGCACTGCTACAGTTTTGCTATTAGGGCATGCTAAAACTGTGGCAGGGCATGCTGGCATATATAGTTCCACAACAGCTGGAGTGTCAAGGTTAGCCAACACTGCTCTATTGTATAGGGGTCATTAGAATGCTTTGTGTATTGTATATATGTCACTAGATGTCTCCATAAGCATAAATAGGTCATATTGTATATGTTAGAGGTTCCCAAACGCGGTCCTGAAGGCACTCCAACAACATACTTGCTTACACTCCAAGTCACGGGAAGCTCACGATTTTTGGGGTAACTCCCCACACCCCCGGAAGTGTAGGCAGATCTCCCTACTGGGGAATGGTGGGTGGGGTTAAACGGCGCCATATGTCCCCTCCTTGCTGACTTTTCCAAGCAAAGGGGCGGGACCTAATTAAGCCCTGCCACCGATCCAGCCTGGGGCATCAGTTCTCCCAGCTGCTACTGCAAAGGAATAATAAAAGTGGGTAAGTATGCCCAACAGTTCAGGTCTTAGAGATATCCATGGTTGAGCACAGGTGATTAAATCTAACTGACCGAGGTACTAATTAAGGCCCTCATTCAGAGCCACTCGTAAGCGGCAGTACGCTCGTTCCGAGCGATGCTCGCACATCTGCGCATGTGTACGGTTTTTATTACGCATGCGCGAACCGGTCAGTGCGGCCGAAAATCGTTTGTTCGCTATATAGCGAATGCCTGCTATTTTGAGTGACAGAGGGAGGTGTATGTGGGTGGTAACAGGGGAAGGTGCTTGAAAACGGGGGTGTGGAATTAGATCGCAGGCGTGCTTAAAGGTCAAAACGGGCGTTTTAAGGGAGTGCATAATTAATACAGCAGCGTCATTGACCACATCACTTGTTTTTTTTTTACTCCGAACTGCTCGCAAAATAGCGGTTGAAAAAACCAACCACAAGAATAGCGAGCAGTTCATACGCTGTATGATGTACTCGATTAATCTAATAAATAGCGGACATGACGTAGGATGCGAGCGGCCAGGGGGCGTATTTTTCAAAATTACAACCGCAAGTTTTGCTCGCTCGTTCAGACTTAGAGGCGTGAACAGACCGCAATTAGCGAACGGTTCATTTGAATAGCCACCCCTTGTTTTAGAACGAACGACCGCAAATGCGAACATCGGTCAGAACGAACGAGCAGCCGCTTACGAGCGGCTCTGAATCAGGGCCTAAGTTAGAAGTTATTTCCAGGGACATATCTATAATGGGGGGCAGGGAGTGCGGTGCATGTGGGCCCCTGGGACCAGCAGGGCCCACACCATACTCACTGCACCCATTCAATAAACTTCTCTACTGCAGCAGCTGCCACCGACTCATAAGAAATATTCTCCGTTCTCCCAGGGATATGTGTATGTGCTATAGAGAAGGCCGCATGAGAATGGCGAAACTGCGAATGCGCAGGTGCGAGTGAACGGGGCTTCTTCGGACACTGGGCCTGATTCAGACCCGCTCCCGAGCGCTGAGCGCTCGCAAGCGGGTCGATGGTGCCCTAGTGCGCATGCGCACGACGGAAGGAGCTCCGTCTTGCGCATGCGTGAGACCCGAATAGCGACGGCCAAGCCGTCGCTATGGCCCTCGCACCAAAGGGGGCGTGCTGTCGATGGTGAGTGACAGCACGCCCCCTTTGGTGGGCGTGCCAGGGGCGTGGCTGCCCCGTCTGGGTCCGGCCCCACTGACATCACTAGTGATGCCAGTGGGATTGCTTTTGGCTCTGATAGAGCCAAAAGCACTCCTGGGCTTGCGGCAGCGCGACCCTACCGCAGGGTCTCGTCGCAAGCCCCATGGTCGCGATGGTCTTGACCATCGCGACCATCTTTTTGGCCGCTCGCATAAGCTGTGTGTGGACACCCACAGCTATACGAGCGGCCTGGAGGCCGCTCCAATAATAGGTAGGTGGGCCCTGATTCAGAGCGAGCGCTCTTGTCACAGCGTCCGGCTCTGAATCAGGCCCACTGCGCGCAGGTCATCTCCCCCCTGGACATTCTGATTCATCAGATACCATCAGTCTACTGCGATCAGCAATCACCAAATATAAATGTATGAAAGTAAAACGCTCAGCGTTAGTCTTACACTCCACATCCAGCCAGTCACTATACTGGGAACCTCCTGTAAATGTGCCGCCATCCCACCCCCTCAGTCTCGTTTAAATACCGACTACTGAAAAAAACGCAGATCCCACCGCTCCCTTTGGATGCAGAATTTTGCCCTGCTGCAGACCGCCATCTTGTCCCACAATCTGACTCTTAAAAAAACCTGTTAATCTGTGGAGAAATAGGCGCATGAAACTGGCGTAGTGTTCAGCTAAATCGTGGCCACATCTATATATATGTCCTCACATTTTATATCATACTTGCCGACATTCTGGCTGCCCCCTCTGTGAGAAGGACAGCCAGATCGGTGCAGCAGGGGGTGTGGTGCAGCCAGGGCCGGATTAAGGTTAGTGGGGGCCCCAGGACAACCAAATTGTGGGGGCCCCCTTCAAGCCACACTGAGCCCCCCTTCCCCCTAAGCCTACCGCCCTCTTACCCCCAAAGCCTACTGCTCCGCTGCCGACTTACCTGAGAGACGGCGTGCGGGCGCTTGACCTCCCGGCAGAGCTGCTCCCTGGTCCCTCTCATCGGCATCGCGGACGTAATGTGTCACGGGGCGCCGGTGAGAGTACTCGGGAGCCGCTCTGCGCTGTATGCAGCGGCACTGACTGTGCGGCTGCATACAGTAACACCGGATCGCGGTAGTGAGCCTCAAACCGGGAACAGGTGCCACTGGAGACCTGTTCTGGGCAAGTCCGCAGGGTCTGGCCCTTCCGTGAGTGACGATCGCCCCTGTTGCCCCCCATTAATCCGGCCCTGGGTGCAGCATAGGTAGGAGGGGCGGGGGCATGGCGGTACGATCACGTCATTGTGGCCCTATGCCCCGCTATACAATGCTGAGATTATCGGCACTGTAAAACGGGGACGAGGCTACGATGACGCGATTCACTCGGCAAGTGGACGGCGCCACTGGCGGACGTGGGGTTCAGCAGCTCTTCAGCAGGAAACTTGAATACTCTTCCGGGCAGCTGAAGATTCGGGTGCCTGCCGCCCGTTCTGGGAGAGTAGGCTAGTATGTTTTATATATTCACTCTCTCCACTCTGGGTCTGATTCAAAGGTGGACGCAACGCCAATGCTGGTGGAGTTAAGCGTTTTTTTTTTAGTACTACGCCTGCATCAGAGTCGTCCAGCGCACTCACCAAATTTGATTAACGACGGCGGTTTTAGTCTAGACTTGGATGCAGAGTGATTGACAGTCAGTGACCTTTGTGGAAGGTAACGGGGGGGAGGAGGTGGCGAGTCAAAGGCAGATGTGTCGGGATTGTTCCAGGGGTGTGTCTCAGCCTGCGTCTGCGTGCACAGTTACAGATGCCCCTGTGGCTTACTTCCGACGGACATTCTGACCTGCCATAGGGTTGGGAACGATGTGCGACTGATGGTGCGCCTTTGTACGCAAGCGGCAGATTAGAGACGCAGCCAATGGGCGTCTCTGCACAAATCCTAGCAGCTGCGGCATTAGCATATTTTGGCAGAACTGCTGTGTAAAGAGTTGCTTGCACGTACATCGCCCCAGCCGGCACCAGAGTCTGCCCATCACAAGAAGCCGCCAGCACCTCCGGCGAGCGGCATCCCCACCTTGTGTCCGCAGCACTCCCAGCCACCAGCCCACCGGCTCCCGCCCATTTCCGGTGACCTCACACACAGGAGTGTTCCAAGGAGCTGCCAGCAGCTCAGCGAGCGGCTTCCCCAACTTGGACTTACACCCCATCCGGCCGTCCCGCCATCCCACGCGGCACGGAGAGGAATCAAACGGCGCGCATCCACCACCGCGGCGCCGTTAGCCCGCTACAGCCTCCCGATCCAGTCCGGCTGCACCACCGGTCCAGACACCGCCAGTCTGACCGTACACACCGCGGAGTGCCAGAGCCATTGCACCCACGGTCAGCTCCACACCAGGAGCCGAAGCCACCTAGAAGCAGCCAGCGAGCACAGACATCTGGCATCCAGAACCACAACAAGAGACTGCCGATCATCACCACCATCCTCCCATATCGCAACGCCTACCAAGGCACCCTACCGGTAGGTAAGTTGCACCACTGCGGGACACCGCTACCCCACCTACTCCCAAAGACTTCCACCACATCATTGCCGGGTGTTAAGACTGTCGACCAGCATGGTGTCCCTGCTGTGTTAAGACTGGACCAGCAGGGACACCATGCTGGTCCAGAACCGCAAGGTATGGAGCCCCCTAAAAGGGTCCACCCACCTTCCCCCCCGTGCCACCACCCTGTTCTACCCCACCCACCCCTGGGTCAATTGATCATAGTAGCATTGTTCCTACGAATAAAGCCATTGACCCAACACCAGTGCCTCAGTCTCTCTGTTACACATCACACTGCACAAATACCAGCACTACACATTCCCTCATCAATAGAGAGCGCACCTCACCTAACCTATACCACCCCCGTATACCTGTCCCATTCATATAGCATCCCCATATACATTTCCCATTCATATAGCACCCCGTAATACCTGTCCCATTCATATAGCATCCCCATATACATTTCCCATTCATATAGCACCCCGTAATACCTGTCCCATTCATATAGCATCCCTGTATACCTGTCCCATTCATATAGCATCCCCGTAATACCTGTCCCATTCATATAGCATCCCCGTATACCTGTCCCATTCATATAGCATCCCCGTAATACCTGTCCCATTCATATAGCATCCCCGTAATATCTGTCCCATTCATATAGCATCCCCGTAATACCTGTCCCATTCATATAGCATCCCCGTAATACCTGTCCCATTCATATAGCATCCCCGTAATACCTGTCCCATTCATATAGCATCCCCGTAATACCTGTCCCATTCATATAGCATCCCCGTAATACCTGTCCCATTCATATAGCATCCCCGTAATACCTGTCCCATTCATATAGCATCCCCGTATACCTGTCCCATTCATATAGCATCCCCGTAATACCTGTCCCATTCATATAGCATCCCCGTAATACCTGTCCCATTCATATAGCATCCCCGTAATACCTGTCCCATTCATATAGCATCCCCGTAATACCTGTCCCATTCATATAGCATCCCCGTAATACCTGTCCCATTCATATAGCATCCCCGTAATACCTGTCCCATTCATATAGCATCCCCGTAATACCCGTCCCATTCATATAGCATCCCCGTATACCTGTCCCATTCATATAGCATCCCCGTAATACCTGTCCCATTCATATAGCATCCCCGTAATACCTGTCCCATTCATATAGCATCCCCGTATACCTGTCCCATTCATATAGCATCCCCGTATACCTGTCCCATTCATATAGCATCCCCGTATACCTGTCCCATTCATATAGCATCCCCGTAATACCTGTCCCATTCATATAGCATCCCCGTAATACCTGTCCCATTCATATAGCATCCCCGTAATACCTGTCCCATTCATATAGCATCCCCGTAATACCTGTCCCATTCATATAGCATCCCCGTAATACCTGTCCCATTCATATAGCATCCCCGTAATACCTGTCCCATTCATATAGCATCCCCGTAATACCTGTCCCATTCATATAGCATCCCCGTAATACCTGTCCCATTCATATAGCATCCCCGTAATACCTGTCCCATTCATATAGCATCCCCGTATACCTGTCCCATTCATATAGCATCCCCGTAATACCTGTCCCATTCATATAGCATCCCCGTAATACATGTCCCATTCATATAGCATCCCTGTAATACCTGTCCCATTCATATAGCATCCCCGTATACCTGTCCCATTCATATAGCATCCCCGTAATACCTGTCCCATTCATATAGCATCCCTGTAATACCTGTCCCATTCATATAGCATCCCCGTAATACCTGTCCCATTCATATAGCATCCCCGTAATACCTGTCCCATTCATATAGCATCCCCGTAATACCTGTCCCATTCATATAGCATCCCCGTATACCTGTCCCATTCATATAGCATCCCCGTAATACCTGTCCCATTCATATAGCATCCCCGTAATACCTGTCCCATTCATATAGCATCCCCGTAATACCCGTCCCATTCATATAGCATCCCCGTAATACCTGTCCCATTCATATAGCATCCCCGTATACCTGTCCCATTCATATAGCATCCCCGTAATACCTGTCCCATTCATATAGCATCCCCGTAATACCTGTCCCATTCATATAGCATCCCCGTATACCTGTCCCATTCATATAGCATCCCCGTATACCTGTCCCATTCATATAGCATCCCCGTATACCTGTCCCATTCATATAGCATCCCCGTAATACCTGTCCCATTCATATAGCATCCCCGTAATACCTGTCCCATTCATATAGCATCCCCGTAATACCTGTCCCATTCATATAGCATCCCCGTATACCTGTCCCATTCATATAGCATCCCCGTATACCTGTCCCATTCATATAGCATCCCCGTATACCTGTCCCATTCATATAGCATCCCCGTAATACCTGTCCCATTCATATAGCATCCCCGTAATACCTGTCCCATTCATATAGCATCCCCGTAATACCTGTCCCATTCATATAGCATCCCCGTAATACCTGTCCCATTCATATAGCATCCCCGTAATACCTGTCCCATTCATATAGCATCCCCGTATACCTGTCCCATTCATATAGCATCCCCGTAATACCTGTCCCATTCATATAGCATCCCCGTATACCTGTCCCATTCATATAGCATCCCCGTAATACCTGTCCCATTCATATAGCATCCCCGTAATACCTGTCCCATTCATATAGCATCCCCGTAATACCTGTCCCATTCATATAGCATCCCCGTAATACCTGTCCCATTCATATAGCATCCCCGTAATACCTGTCCCTCATCAATTAACCCATTTTCCTGCGCTTTGCACTTTTTTTCACTCCAAAAATTACGTGCCATTATTAGCCAAGTTAAGCTAATTAAAAAATTATTTTTACCTAATTAGTCATTAAGCAGGGCGTTCTGCACCAAGTCCCGACATTTTTAGGGATTTTGCATGACTTATTACCTGCTCATGAGGTGGTGAAAACTTTTAGCAACTTTTTTTCTATGGAGAATTCGCACCTGCAGCTAATAAGATTGTGTGATAAGTACAAAGTCACACCATAAGCCGGTCTTCACGGAAGGGCGAATAGTCCTATTGCTGACAAAAAATGTATTGCCAGGTTCAGGGACATTCTGATAAATGTGATCTTAGGGTCTGATTCAGCAAGGATCGCAATCGGCCGATTGATGTGTGCTGCGCATGCGAATGAGTCACACTGTACGTGTGCGAACCGGCCACTGCGATCGGGACTGCGATCCATGCAGACCCATCGCAAAGTGATTGACAGGAAGCGCCGTTTGTGGGAGGTGACAGGTGGGTGGTCGGCAAAACACAGGCATGCCAGTGCGCTTCAACGCCGTTGCAGGGGTGTGCATAAATTATTCACTGCGATGCCCTACGCACCCTGAGGTCTCATAGCATGCGTGGTTGTTAGCAAATTCTGAGTAAGGTCTGACCTTGTGCAAGTGTGCGTGAGGCTGCGATGGTACGCGATTGTACCGATGGTTTTGCTCTCTTGCTAAACATTACGGATGTGTGTAAGATAAAGTGGGCGTCCTTATGTAGTACTGCAATGGCATGGCGATCGCAATGAATTAGCATACTAGCGCAGTTTAACTGCATGCGTAATATCTATTGCATTCGCAGTTGCGATCCGTAATGAATCAGGCCCTTAGTTCCATGTAAACACTCCATTTATTTACTTTATATTAAACCGCTAAACACATCCTTTAACATATCTGTTAGTGGTCATATGATGGCTTTACCAGCTGTTAATATGTTTTAGTGTTATCCAGTAATATTTACAGTGACATCAGCCTCGGTGCGACTGCGGAGACCTCCAGCTCCTGCGGATATTCCCACTTTATCATCGTGGATTCTGTGATCATCATGAAGAAGAAGAGGGTGACATATGTTCACACTTAAGCAATTTAGGTCAGTCTGTAGGGAGAACGTTAAATAAAGATGCAGTGCCAATTAATGATGCTTAACTATGAAGAAACCTAGCAATTAGCTTTAATTAGGAAGGATCATGGCATTAAGGCACGGTATAAAGGATAAGTGTCACTGTACATACAGTGTGTGATTAGGAGAGCGGTAGGGCAGTATATAAGTAGTACACTACAGGGGGTGCTATAAAACTCAACGGGGGAAAATTTACTAAGATGGAAGTTCTATTAAGAAGTGATGTTGCCCATAGCAACCAATCAGATTCCAGGTATTATCTTCTAGAAGGTGCTAGATAAAAGAGAAGTAGAATCTGATTGGTTGCTATGGGCAACACAATTTCTAAAATAGAACTCCCATCTTAGTAAATTTACCCCAACCTATCATACATATGACACTGAAATGAAAAGATAATTGCTGGCCGTGCCCTCCCGGAGGGCTATGGACAGGACGCCGTTAATTTCATTATGACACGCCCACTGCTGCGTTGTGCTCCGATCGCAGAAATCTGTACGCCTCTCAGAATATCCCAGTACAGTCAGCATGTAAGATCTTGGGGAGTAAGGATTTAGGGCCTGATTCAGAGCCGAACGCTCTGACCAGAGCGCTCGCTCTGAATCAGTGCCCTCCTCCATGAAAATGGAGCGGACTCCTGGCCGCTCGCATAGCTGTGGGTGTCCACCCACAGCATATGCGAGCGTCCATGATGATGGTCGCTTGACCATCGCGACCATCGGGCTTGCGACGGAGACCCTGCGACGGGGGCAGGGTGTGCACAATGTCATGAACGACATTGAGCACACCCTGCCCCCGACACACTAGATGATATCGCTCAGGGAGCATATCGTGCTAGTGTGTACGCTCCTTTACGTCCAAATGTAAACGAGGCCAAAAGCAGTTAGTAAGATCTATATGTTGATTTTAAAACACACTGATACTTTCCAGAAAATACATGTAGCCATAGGGATCACTGTGCCTATAAGCAATGCAGGGAAATTATACTAATGGATCTCACTCGAATATATCTTTTTTTTTTATATATATATATATATATATATATATATATATATATATATATATATATATATGAGCTACATAATGGGGGTAAGGTGCAATCAGGGAGATTACTACTATTTCAGGGAGTCTCCTTGACAATGAAGGAGAGTTGGCAAGTATGGACCAAGGGTATAATAGGTGCAGAGAGTGCGGCTGGGGCCCGACCCTCTCCCTGCACCGAGTTACACTGCCATCTCCTGAGCCCCGGCTCTCCTATTCTCACCACAGTGCTGCTGCCATCTCTAGCTGCTGCCTGCATGCACTGTGATGTCACACTGCAGGTCACAGCCCTATATAAGGGATACCCAGATACTGGCAGCCATTTTGTGGTGACATTTTGTCCTACATTGATACTCTCTGAGCAGTTCCTGCTTTATTATAGCAACTTTGGATAACGACTACTGATAAGGACTTTGGATTACATCTTACAATAAGGTCCCGAATAGCAACATCTTCAGAAAAAGAATCTGAATAACATCTTCAGGTAAGGACTATATAACAGATTTTGGCCTGTCACCCTTACCCCTTCAGAACCTCCCTCCATTTTATCTGCAGGCTTCAATTTAGAGACAATGGATAACGCAAATGATTAATCTGATATGACACTGCATGATTTAAGATGGGTACACACTTGCGCAATCCTCCAGGGATCCAACTCCAGACCAAACTCCTACTGGAGACCTGGATGGAGACCCAGTATATGCCTACTGTACACAGCTGTGCAATTTTGGAGCAGATCTCAGATTTGCATCTGCTGAAAGTATTGTGTCACCATATACACTGCTCTAAAAACCTTTGGAAGACCAGCTGCCGCTCACAGGTAAGGGTGCAACTACAGTAGGTACAGAGAGTGCGGTTGGTACAGGGCCCGGGCTGCCTCTGGGGCCCAGCCCTCTCCCTGCACCAAGTTATACTGCCATTCCCTGAGCCTAGGCTGTTCTCCCCATAGTGTCGCTACAGGCCATCTGCTGTCTCTGGTCCAGCTGGCTCCGCCTCCGTCTCTCCTCACTGCCTGATTTATTAGCGAATCATAGACTTCTTATATACCACGCTATGGGCCGTATTCAATTAGCGGCGAAGAGCCGCTTTCGGCTAAAAAGTTTCTCCGATGACATTTCGCCAGTGGAAACTTATCCCCGTATTCAATTGTTGCGACTTTTCGCTGGTGCGAAAACGCAATGTAATGTACCCGGCGGAAAAGTTTCGCCTATGAATAGCATGTGGAAAAAAGTGCAGAATTGCGGTTTTGGGGTGCAAAGGTGGGGAAACCACCCTGCACCCTAAGGACGGGTCCCCAAAGGTTAACTGCGTAAAGAACCTCCTAAAACAATTAAATGGACACCCCCAAAAATTACTTTAAAAAAGGGTGCAAAAAGTACAAAGTTGGGGCACAAATGTAAAAACTAGCAAATTAGACTTGGGGGGGGGTCTGCAAGAATGGGGGAGGTGTTTTTTTGATTGTAGGTGCTTGCTGAAGGGGTGTTTTTCACACTTTTTAAGACCTCACTTTTGCAAATTTTAACCATGCTAGCCCCCATTTTCATGTATCCCAAATTTGCTGGGGCTAGTTATTTCCACCAAAAAAAAATGCTAAACGCTATTCTTCACTACTTGTGCAAAGACGCTAATTAGCAACTAATGAGAGCATATAAGTACCCCAAATATCTTCAGCAGGTCTTTTCGGTGGTATCTCCCATGATCCCCAATGTTAGTGCTTCTTTTGGGGGGTGTCAGGTTGATTTCCCCAAATCTGACAGCACTTTTCGCCTATTTGCGTTTCGCCGATACGCGATTTCGCGTCCTTTGGAATTGAATACGGGGATAAGCACGTCCCGTGCTCAATAAGTTTCCGCCGCCAAAACACACGATGTAGATGGAACCTAGATTCCGCTGATGGCAGTGAAATTATAGCGGGTAATTGAATATGGCCCTATTTCATAAACATTCAGGATTAGGGAGACTATGGGCTCTATTTATCAACATTATTTTTACTAAAATAATGTGAAAAAGGGTGTTTTTACACCCTTTTCACATTATTTTAGTATCATCTATAGTTATTACAGGGCAATTGGAGTAGAATTCGAAAAATTCTACTCCAACTTATTTTTAATAAAGCAGATCGCATTTCCCAGAACTGTAATGGGAAATGTGATCCGACCAAAGTTACTAAAAATAAATGTGAAAAAAATACCGGGGAAAGCCCTGTGATAATAACGCCACCTGGAGGTGGCGTTTTCCAGGGTCTCCCCCGGTTACCGGCCTCCTGCCCTGCTCGAACGGGGAGAGCAGAGCCGGGAGTCGGTCCCAGTAATCAGCTGTGTGGTCTAAAGACCGCAAGCTGATTACAGTAAAAAAAAAAAAATAAATTACTTACCTGACTCCAGGGATCGGTGATCGGGCCTCCGGTGAGGTCTCCCCTCCGGTCAGCTGGTCTCCCACAGTGCACTGCGGCCCGTTCATCAGGTGATCGGGCCCCAGTGCAGTATGGGAGATCACCTGACCGGAGGAATGGAGACCATCACCGGAGGCCCGGAGCATGCAGGTAAGTGTAAGGGAGGGGGGGGGGAGGGGGGTCGCGGGGGGTCCGCGATCGCGGGGGGCGGGGCTTAGCACCGGAGCAGGGGTAGCAGCGGCGACCGGTTGGCGCATGCGCGGGCAATTAATCACGGTATTTTTTGCGAAAATACCGTGATAAGGCTCCGAGGGGTATTCGCAGGGACAGAGCTTTATCGCAAGCTCTGTCCCTGTAAGGGATTTGTAGTAAATCCCTGTGATATTGCCTGAATTCGCAATGCGAATTCACTCGGTAATATCACACTACAATCTGCATTACAAATGCGGATTGTAGTAAATAGAGCCCCAAATCATTGTTTAGAAAATATATTTTTCCGTTTATAATACTTACTATATGCTAATCACCATTCATTTAATCCTGCATGTCAACTAAGTAGGTAGATAGTACAAATATTAGATAATTTACAATCAAAATGGAAAAGCTGCAAAATAATTTGCACTGGGGTGGGCCCTATGGAGATTTTGCTATGGGTACCCTATAGGTCTTGCTACCCCCCTGGCAGTGACCAATCAGGGCATATGCACAGCTTCCTCTGATTGTACAGGGGGCGCTCTGTACTGCTTCAGGCGATTTTGGTATGGATGGGTTTGTTTGTTTTACAGAATACAGAAGGGGGTGTAATGTGGCTTATTGTGGTGCAGAGAGCTAGTGCATATACTGTATATTTATACAGACATTGTATTCAGGGGCGTAGAGAGCCACGCCGGGCCCCGGTAAAGAGGGGGCGTGGCCTAATTTCAGAAGGCGTGGCCACGCCCCCTTGAAAAAAAAAAGTGTTTTGCAGCGGCGCTGCACGCCGGGGACAGGGCGCTAGGAGCCCCTCAGCCCAGTGCAAAGCCAGTGGGGGGGCGCGATCAGTGTGATTGCTCCCCCCTTCAGGCATAGATTGCTGTGGCTGCTACTTAGCAGCCGCAAGCAATCTCCCGCTGCAGCCCAGCACACCCGGGGGGGGTGGTGATGGCGCGATTTGCGATGAATCGTGTCATCGTAGCACCACCCCCCCCGCTTTACAGTGCTTGTATTATCGGCTGTAAAATGGAGTGGGGCGGGGGACACAATGACGCGAATGAGCCGACACTTCCCCCGCACCTTTTCATTTATACATTTTCATTCTTACTGACGGGTAGGAGTGTGACTTTTTTTTTACTTGCTGTTAGTAAATGTAGTGACGGTGGGTGACCCAGCTCAGTTTGTCTCCCTCGTCTGTGGCCTTCAGGACCTTCTGCCTGGCTGCACATTGTTCTGACAACACGGATACAGAATGTTGCTGAAAAGCTCCCTCTGTGCTCCTGCGCCGTCACGCCGATCCTCGGGGCCTACATATGACTGGAGCCTTTGTGCTACATGACAAATGAATCTGGAAAGCTTTATGGGGCTTATGCAGAGTTAGGAGCAAGTTAAAAAAAAAAGAGGATCAAGAAATTAGCAGTTTCCTGCGGGAACAAGCCATGCTGCGATGCAAAAGGTGCAAAGACGTATCTTGTTGTCATAGGCCGGGTACATACTGGCTGCTTTTGCAGATACTTGTTAGTTAGAATTAAACTAGGACACCCATCCCAACTTTAAATCATTCTAGAGATTAACCCGGTAGATAACGCCAATGTAGCCTACGGGCAGACAGGAACAGAAAACTTGGCGCCCGGTAAACTCATGTTTTTGGGACCCACTATGCCCTCCCATTAGGTACATGCAGGTCGGTAATTGGCTCATCCCCTGTGACTCTCCAGCCTCAGCCCTAACTGTGTCTCTCAGGCTTATCCTCACCTGTGTTGCACCAATTGCCAGTGCAAGGTTTCTTGGCACCCTAGGCATTTCTTTAACCTTGAGCCCTCCCCCCCCCGCCTTTGGATAGCTACACAAGCCCTTATACAGTGCCCCCAGTAGTCCTCCTATACAGTGCCCCCATTAGTGGTCCCCCTATGCAGTGCCCCTTATAGAGTGCCCCAGGTAGTAGTCCCCCTATGCAGTGCCCCTTATATAGTGCCCCAGGTAGTGGTCCTCCTATGCAGTGCCCCTTATATAGTGCCCCAGGTAGTGGTCTCACCAGTGCAGTGCCTCCAGTAGTAGTCCCCCTCAGCAATTCTCCCAGTAGTAGGCCCCCAGCAGTGCCCCCAGTGGTAGTCCCCACCCAGCAGTGCCCCCCAGTGGTAGTCCCCACCCCAGCAGTGCCCCCAGTAGTAGTCCCCCCCAGCAGTGCCCCCAGTAGTAGTCCCCCCCAGCAGTGCCCCAGTAATAATCCCCCCCTCCAGCAGCGGTCCCATGGCCAGACAGACACACGTAAAACAAAAAAAACTCCACTTACCTTAATCCCCGCTTCAGCGTCCACATCCTCTGTCCCCCGGGCCGGCCCGCTCTGTCATGGAAAATGGAGCTCATGAGGGAGCTCCAGCTCGGCTCCGGCAGTGGGCGCAGCAGTCGGTGAGAGTCTGTCTGACTCTCTTCGGCTGCTAAAACAAACACAGAGCTGCCTGCGCCAGCGGTTGCGTGTTTGTTACTAGTAGTGTAGTGCGGACTGCATTTATGTGCGGTACACACTACACATTATTCCAGAGGCGCCCTACAGTGGCCGGCGCTCTTAGGTAGGTAGTTTGCCTAGTGGTAGCGCTGGGTTGCACCAGCCCCAACCTAATTTCTTCAGCCTCATCCTCCCCTGTGTCGCGCCAGTACCATCCCTGTCTTCAGCCTCATCCCCTGGGCCTCTATGGGCTCTATTTACTACAATCCGCATATTGAATGCGGATTGTAGTGTGATATAACCGAGTGAATTCGCATTGCAAATTCAGGCAATATCACAGGGATTTACTATAAATCCCTTGCAGGGACAGAGCTTGCGATAAAGCTCTGTCCCTGCGGATCCCATCCGCACTCTAGTCGCGGTATTTTCGGAAAAAATACCGCGACTAAGAGCCCGCGCATGCGCCGACCGACCACCGCTACTACCCCCCCACCGACGCTAAGCCTGGGGTCTATTTAGACCACACAGCTGATTACTGGTACCGGCTCCCGCCTCTGCTCTCCCCGTTAGAGCAGAGTGGGAGCCCGGTAACCGGGGGAGACCCTGGATAACGCCACCTCCAGGTGGCGTTATTATTGCAGGGCTTCCCCCGGTATTTTTTTACAATTTATTTTTAGTAACTTGCACACAGATCACATTTCCCATTACAATTATGGGAAATGCGATCTGCTTTACTAAAAATAAGTGATACTGGGGGTTGGAGTAGAATTTTACTAATTTTACTCCAATTGCCCTGTAATAAATACAGGTGAAACTAAAATAATGTGAAAAGGGTGTGAAAACACCCTTTTTCACTTTATTTTAGTAAAAATAATGTTAATAAATAGAGCCCTTTATCTCCAGACATCCACTCATCACCCCCTGTGTCTCTCAGCATCATCACCCCTGTGTCTCTCAGCATCATTATCCCACCTGTCTCTCAGCATCATTATCCCACCTGTCTCTCAGTTTCATCTGCTTCACTGTGTCTCTCAGATTTATTCCCCAGCCTGTGTCTCTTATCTTTATTCCCCAGCCAGTGGCATAACTGGAGCCCAGGACAAATAAAATATTAAGTAAGTGCTCGCGTCTAAAAGTGGGCATGGTCACATGCCATAAGGGTTGTGGCACTGAAAAATGGGGTCGTGGCAAAATGACACGACACCGTTTCTCATCACTCTGGGAACATTCTTTTCCACTCCATATACACCTTAATGCCCCCAGTAGTAGTGCCCTTTTTGCAAGGACCTCTGTAGCAGTGCTCCTTATGCAATGTCCCCAGTAGCAGTGCCCCCTGTAGTGCACCCTTATACAGTGCCCCCAGTAATGCCCCTTATATAGTGCCAATAGTGGTCCCCCTATGCAGTGCCCCTTATACAGTGCCGACAGTAGTGCACCTTATAAAGTGCCGACAGTAGTGGTCCCACCTATCCACCTATGCAGTGCCCCCAGTAATGCTCCTTAAACAGTGCCCCCAGTAGTGGTCCCCCCTATGCTGTGCCCCCAGTAGTAGTCCCCCCCTATGCAGTGCCCCAGTAGTGCCCCTTATATAGTGCTCCCAATAGTTGTCCGCAGTATGCTGTGTCCCCAGTAGTGCCCCTTATATAGTGCCCCCTGTAGTAGTCCCTCCTATGCAGTGCCCCCAGTTGTAGTCCCTCCTATGCAGTGCCCCTTATATAGCGCCCCCAGTAGCAGTCCCTCTATGCAGTACCCTCAGTAGTGGTCCCCCCTAGCAGTGCCCCCAGTTGTGCCCCCAGTAGTAGTCCCCCCTATGCAGTGCCCCCAGTAGTAGACCCTTATATTGTGCCCCCAGTAGTGCCCCTTATATAGTGCCCCCAGTAGTAGTCCCTCCTATGCAGTGCCCCCAGTAGTAGTCCCTCCTATGCAGTGCCCCCAGTAGTAGTCCCTCCTATGCAGTTCCCCCAGTATTGCCCTTTATACAGTGCCCCCAGTAGTAGTCCCCCCTATGCAGTGCCCCCAGTAGTAGTCCCCCCTATGCAGTGCCCCCGCAGTGATCCCCCCTATGCAGTGCCCCCAGTAATAGTCCCCCCTATGCAGTGCCCCTAGTATTAGTCCCCCCTATGCAGTGCCCCTAGTAGTAGTCCCCCCTATGCAATGCCCCTAGTAGTAGTCCCCCCTATGCAATACCCCCAGTAGTAGCCTCCCCCTATGCAGTGCCCCCAGTAGTGATCCCCCCCTATGCAGTGCCCCTAGTAGTAGTCCCCCCTGTGCAGTGCCCCTAGTAGTAGTCCCCCTTATGCAGTGCCCCCAGTAGTAGTCCCCCCTATGCAGTTCCCCCAGTAGTAGTCCCCCCTATGCAGTTCCCCCAGTGGTAGTCCCCCCTATGCAGTGCCCCCACTGGTAGTCCCCCCTATGCAGTGCCCCCAGTAGTAGTCCCCCCTATGCAGTGCCCCCAGTAGTAGTCCCCCCTATGCAGTGCCTCCAGTAGTAGCCCCACCTATGCAGTGCCCCCAGTATTAGTCCCCCTATGCAGTGCAATGCCCCCAGTAGTAGTCCCCCCCTATGCAGTGCCCCCAGTAGTAGTCCCTCCTTATGCAGTGCCCCCAGTAGTGATCCCCCCTATGCCGTGCCCCTAGTAGCAGTCCCCCCTATGCAGTGCCCCCAGTAGTGATCCCCCCTATGCAGTGCCCCCAGTAGTAGTCCCCCCTATGCAGTGCCCCTAGTAATAGTCCCCCCATATGCAATGCCCCCAGTAGTGGTCCCCCCTATGCAGTGCCCCCAGTAGTGGTCCCCCCTATGCAGTGCCCCTAGTAGTAGTCCCCCCTATGCAGTGCCCCTAGTATTAGTCCCCCCTATGGGGGGACCCCTAGTAGTGGTCCCCCCTATGCAGTGCCCCTAGTATTAGTCCCCCCTATGCAGTGCCCCTAGTAGTGGTCCCCCCTATGCAGTGCCCCCATTAGTGGTCCCCCCTATGCAGTGCCGGGGCCCCTTACACATATAGGACAAAGACACCACAAAAAAAACAACTTACTTGAATTCCTGCGCCCGCTGCTGTCCGCTCCTCTGTCCTCCTGGCCCACTCTGCACTATGGGAGAGACTTCATGATGTCTCTCACATCACCCATTGCGGGAGCCAGAAGGAGAAACTCATGAGTGAGCTCCAGCACAGCAGCCAGCACGGTTGGTCTTAGTCTCATTGGCTGCCAAAACAAACACCGCCGCCGGGTAGTACGAGGGTCTACCCAGCGACAGTGTGTTTGTCACTGTGTACTGGACTCCGTGCTGCCAGTTGGACGGCATCCAGGACACGTACCCTGCTCAACCCCCCCCTAGATACGTCAACGTCCCCTGCCCCTGTGTCTCTCAGCTTCAATTTCCCCAGCCCGTGTCTGTCAGCCTGATTTTACCCAGCCACCTCCCCCCCTTCCTTGTGCCAGGCTGCCGGGCTCCCTGTCTCTGCCTGTGCCAGGTGGACGAGGCAAGGGGGACACATGAACTGGGCTCCCGAGATTCCAGAGGAGCTGGGGCCTGGGGTCAGGTACAAGTGTCCCCTTTGTACCCCCCTGTTGTGGGGCCTGCCTATGAGCTGCATCCTACAAAAGTCACCAATAGAGGGGTCTATGTGAGCTGTCCCCAGGACACTCTGCTTGCTAATGCGCAGTCAGCAGACCGGACCCGAAAATAATGTGGTCGCATTATTGATGACATGACATTTACACATTGCAGGGATGGGCTCCTGTCCCTGGATATGACCTAGGGTAAGTGCACCTCCAGCCTGCTGGCCAGTAATGACGGCCTTTATTCATTTCAACCTTCCCTCTTGAAAATTGTCGACAATATAAGCCCCGCCCCCTTGGGGAATCAGGTGATGAATGTGCATTAAATTGATATGGGGGTGGGAGATACCTATATATTACTGTCAGAATATATAGCCAGTGGCCTTCCAGGACAGGACACTGGTCTGTGTGGTGCGGTCCGCACTACACAGTAACAAACACCGCTGCCGGCTAGTATACTCGTACTACCCGGCGGTGGTGTGTTTGTTTTGGCAGCCAATGAGAGTCAGACAGATTCTCATTGGCTGCTGCGCCCACTGCCGGAGCCGGGCTGGAGCTCACTCATGAGTTCCACCTTCCAGATCCCGCAGTGGGTGATGGGAGAGACATCATGGCGTCTCTCCCAAAGTGTAGAGTGGGCCGACGGAGGATCAGACGGCGGCTGGCCCAGGTAAGTGGTGTTTTTGTGTGTGTTTTCTTGTCTGGCACTGCTGGGGGGGGACTGCATAGGCGGGACTACTACAGGGGGCACAATATAAGGGGCACTATTTGGAGCACTGCATACAGGGGACCGCTACTGGGGGCACTGCATAGGGGGGACTACTACTGGGGGCACTACTGGGAGCACTGCATAGGGGGGACCACTACTGGGGGCACTATATAAGGGGCACTACTGGGGGCACTGCATAGGGGGGACTACTACTGGGGGCACTGCATAGGGGGACCACTACTAGCGGCACTGTATAAGTGGTACTACTGGGGGCACTGTATAAGGGGCACTGTATAAGGGGCATTACTGGGGGTACTGTATAAGGGCATTACTGGGGGCACTGTATAAGGGGCACCACTACTGGGGGCACTATATAAGGGGCACTACTGGGAGCACTGCATACGGGGGACCACTACTATGGGCACTGCATAGGGGGACCACTACTGGAGGGCACTGTATAAAGGGCACTACTACAGGGGAACTGCTACTGGGAACATTGCATAAGGGGCACTACTACAGTAGGCATTGCAAGAGGGGCACTACTACTTGGGGCATTAAGATGCATATGGAATGGAAAGGAATGTTCCCAGAGTGACGAGAAACAGTGGTGTGTCATGTTGCCACGCCCCCATTTCCCAGTGGTCACGCCCTTTGTCATCAGCTCCTAACTGTCATCTCACAGGCTGTGTTTGAAAAATGACAGTTAGGAGCTGATTGGCTGGTACCTTATCACTTTTCACTCTGTCTCCTAACACTGCTTAGTAACTAGACCCCCTAAATGAGATAAAGGACCCCATATTTGTGTTCACATATGAATTATTATTCCACTTGGGGGTGCTGCCGACTGACCAGAGTAGTAGTTAAACAATTTAAATGAATGTACGCCTCTCACCTGACATAACCTTTTGCTTCTTGTACTATTGTCTATATGAAAACTTAATGTTTATTAGATATACATTAAAGGGACAATGGCCAGTGAAATAATGGTTAAAAATTAGAAGTATTGAAAAAAGTGGACGTTGGAAAATGTGTATTAAAAGAATATCCCGGCTGTGTGTACTCGTTATTCATTCATCATTAAATATATTTGAAATATTTGTGCTGAGCTCAGAGTGGTAGAGAGGATAATAGTTCTAATATGATTAGATGTCATTTATAATATCAAGTTTTAGTAAATAAGACTTTCAGCGATTTGTCCCAGATACTCTGTGAAAGTAATAGTATTTATGCATGGGCATATGGATATATTTATATCATATTAAACATTGTCCATTTGCTCGCACAGGTAGGGCAATCCTATATGATTTCTAATATTGGTGATCTGGTCTTATTATATGATATTCATATCTGATCAGATTGTTCAAACCTTATTATTTACTGATTTGCAATGATGAATTGTTATATTGGTAAGGTGCATGTCCAGTGTCTTTCATCAGATAGAAGGATTATCCCACAATACCATCTTCATGGTGTATCAAGAAATGTTGTTACTCCTTCATATCCAAGCACATCGTTGCTATCGATTACTGAGTAGTTATGTTAAACACAATTGATTTGCACACTTTTAAAGTAAAATATGTGTGCAAGTCACAATAGCCAATATAGAGCCGTATTCAATTTGAGTGGACCCGCGATACTTTTCCGCCTCCTGGACTTTTCGCCTACATCGCGTTTTTTGCAGGCAGAAAAGTATCGCGCGCATGCCCGCGTATCCCCGTATTCAATTTGAAAGTATGCAAAAACGGGACCGGGTGACAGTTAAACAAGCGGAAAGTACTGTCAAATTTGGGGAAATCAGCCTGACAACCCCCAAAAGATTCTCTGACATGGGGGTTAGCTATGATACCCCCCGATTTGGCTTGCTGAAGGTATTTGGTGTTTTTAAACGGGCTCAATAGCTGCTAAATAGCGTTTTTGTATAAGTGGTGCAGAATAGTATTCAGCAGTGTTTTTTTTTGCAGAAAATAACTTACCCCAGCAAATTTGGGGGACATGAAAATGGGGGTCAGCATATTTAAAAGTTGCTAAAGTGAAGTTTAAAAAAATTGTGAAAAATCCACCTGCCGCAAGCACCTGCAATGAAAAAAACACCCGGGGCATACTTGGGGCCCCCCCAGAGTCAAGTTCGCTAGTTTTTAACTTTGTTCCCCAACATTTTTTTTTTGCCCCCAAATTCAAAATTAATTTTTTTGGGGTGTGCTTAAGTGTTTTTTTAAGAAAAAAAAAAATTGACACAGATTACCTTTGGGGGACTGTCTGAAGGCTGCACACGGGTTCCCACAATGTTGCACCCCAAAACCCCAATTCTGCAGTTTTTTCCGCCTGCAAGTCATAGGCGATACTTTTACGCCTGGCGAAATGTCATCGGCCAAACTTTTCCGCAGATTCTGGCTTTTCGCCTCAAATTGAATACGGCCCATAGTGTCAGTTGCTGTATCTAGTATTTACATAACTACAGATACGCACTCCTTTAGTTAATGGTATTTCTCACTTTGTGTCACACTAACATTTGCTATAATCTAATAAATTTGCTGATCTCCCTCGTTTATTAGCCTAAAACTTCTGGCTTTCTTCAACTCCTTTATGTTTATTATGACCCTTATTAATATCTAAGTCACAATCTGTATAATGCCCCTTTCACAGTTATCTATTAAACTCAGGCTGTGTGATAGGCGCTCCTAAATTTCACTCTAATCCACATCACTGTCCTGATCTGCAGTTATGCTGGCCATACACCTGCACGATTTTGGGGCGATTGCCCGATTTTCAACGCGTGGTACGATGAATCGTGTAGAAATTGTGCATTTTTAAAGTAGGATATGATCTGATGCGTACTCCCGTAGCTCCTAAAACATATCGTATGATCAGATGTGCAGCCCATATGATCCGTCGTATTCGTATGCTGATCGTGCCGGTTATTTGTGCATGCGATGCATCGTGCGTCCGACCGGCATCATTTGTTAAAAAAAAAAGACTGATGCACGCATGGGGAGATCTGTGATGCGTGCATCTGTTTGTAATAGAATCATCAGTGCATCTGTGAAAAAAAAGTGTTTAAAAAAAACGGCATGCCCCTTCCCCCAAAGAGCAACCAGCCCCGGGCTTTAGCGACCCAGTGCTGTTTGGGCAACATACGGGGGTCCCACGTATGTAAGCACAACAAGCACCGGGCTAGTCAGAACCAGCCTTGGTTGCCAAAATATGGGGAACAAACGACGTAGGGGTCCCCCATATTCTGCGCAACTAGCACTGGGCTTTGATCCAGTCCTGGTTCTGGAAATACAAGGGGGGAAAATGCATAGGGTCCCCCTGTATTTTCCAGAACCAGCACCAGACTTTTTCTAGCAGGGGTCTAATGCCACAGCCACGGGAGCCCTTTCACCGGGCCCCCAAGCCGAAGCATTGACCTTGGATGGTGGGTGCCGGGTTGATTATGTGGTGTAGTGTAAAAAAATAAGTGAAAACATTGTCTTTATGAGTAGAACTGCAGGTCACAGCAAGCCTCCCCCACATGCTGGTACTTGGAGAACCACAAGTACCAGCAAAATGATGATACCAGCATGCGGGGCATTAAGGGCCCGCTGGTACCTGTAGTTCACCTGTAAAGAAATGTTTAAATAAACACAATACACACACACCGTTATAGTAAAGTTTTATTATATACATACACACTCACTCACACATACTCACTTCCATTACCTGGACTGGTCCCCTTCTCCCAGTAGGCATTCCAGGTCTTCGTAAAACAAAAAAACTAAAAACCCGAACCACGCAACAGATAATTACCATGATGGTTGTTACCTCCCAAATGAAGCACTCAGGCCCTCTGTCTGAGCGTTCGTTGGCTTAGAGAGGTCAGCCCCCGCCTCTCTCTTGACTACAATGTCGGGAACTATTCATTGGCTGAGAGGCGGAGGGCTCGCCTCTCTCAGCCAATGAACGCTCAGCAGCGGGGTTTCCATGGTGAAATCCCGCCGCTAAGCTCTCATTCGGTAAGTAACGTTCTTATAGAACGGTACTTCAGTTCGTGGCTCCGCACTGATCGTTGTGTCCCTGGATGCCTACTTTGGACCGAACTTTGCATAGGAGACAGTGAGTATGTTTTTTTTTCACTTGTACTGTTTGAATAATCTACTGGAGCAGGGGACAGATAGCTACAGGGATACATAGGTGAGTATGTATACATTTGTGTGTGTATGTGTGTGTACATGTGTGAGTGCAATGTATGTTTAACAAACTTATACTGTGTACGGTGTGTGTCCTGTGTTTATTTAAATATTGCTTTTGCTGTGGAACTACAGGTACCAGCGGGCCCGTAATGCCCCGAATGCTGGTACTTGTGGTTCTCCAAGTACCAGCATGTGGGGGAGGCTTGCTGGGACCTGCAGTTCTACAGCAAAAGACAATATTTGTAACTATTTGAAATGCACTACACTATATAATCAACCTGGCACCCACCGCCCAGGGGTGCCGGAGATAACCCCGGGCTATCACCCTGGGACTGGGGTGCCCTTGAGGGGGGGCCTTTAACCCTGGCCTTGGCTGGCTTGCGGTCAGGGTTAATGCTTCGGCTGGGGGGGCCCGGTGAAAGGGCTTCCCTGGCTGTGGCAATAGTCCCCCGCTAGAAAAGGTCTGGTGCTGGTTCTGGGAAATACAGGGGGACCCTATGCATTTTTTCCCCCTGTATTTCCAGGACCGGATCAGAGCCCAGTGCTGGTTGTGCAGAATATGTAGTTTGTCCCCCTTATTTTGGCAACTAGGGCTGGTTCTGACTAGCTCGGTGCTGGTTGTGCTTACATACGGGGGACCCCTACATCGTTTGTCCCCCGTATGTTGCCCAACCAGCACTGGGTCACTAAAGCTTGGGGCTGGTTGCTCTTTGGGGGGGGGGGGGTTTAAACATTTTTTTTCCACAGATGCACGGATGGTTCTCACTGTACCTTCCCTGCATCTGTGTTTATTTTATTAAAGTCAGATGCATGCATCACGGCTCTCCCTGTGCGTGCATCAGTCTTTTTTTTTTTTTTACAAATGACGCCGCTCGGGCTTCGGACGCACGATGCATCATATTGTGTGATCATATGTACAGCGTGTGTCAATCGTGTGGCCGGGACTGCCAGGGAGCTGCCGGGGAGTTCAAGGGAAATCGCAAGTAGAAACTTATCTTATGCTGGTCGTACTAGTGTATGGCCAGCATAAGTCTTAACTAAGTATTGCGAATGTATCATTATGAGATCTCTCTCTGCAGTCCTGGAAGTTGGCTGTTGTAGTTACATTCAGAGCATTCAAGACTGAGACCTAGCAACAATGTTGCCGCTATCTATCCCTGTCAGACTGTGTGTCAAGGGCTCATAAACAGCTCAGCTTCCATGTTACTAGGACGGGTTTCACAAAGAAATTTTATGGTTTTACAATTTAAGTTAGAATTACCACATCACAGATGTTTGCTATCGTGCACGCAGTGCGGGCTTGCCGAGACGCATGTTTCGCTGATAAGGCTCTTTCAAGGCAAAAAAGATGTTGTGATGCTGTCTGAAAGTCTTATTTACTAACACTTGATATTATAAATGACATCTAATTATAATAGAACTCTTATCCTCTCTACCACTCTGAGCTCAGCACAAATATTTGAAATATATTTAATGATGAATGAATAACGAGTACACACAGCCGGGATATTCTTTATTTTATTTTAACACATATTCCAACGTCCACTTTTTTCCCTACTTCTAATATTTAACCATTATTTCGCTGGCCATTGTCCCATATAGGGATATTTTAATGTATATCTAATAAACGTTAAGTTTTCATAACAATAACAATGAATGTGCGCCTCTCAGCTGACATAACCTTTTGTTTCTTGTACTATTGTCTAACTACTACTCTTGTCAGTTGGCAGCACCCCCAAGTGGAATAATAATTCATATGTGAACACAAATATGAGGTCCTTTATCTCATTTTGAATATGTGTGCAGTTGTATTTATTCCTTTGCATTTTGAATGGCCAAAATGTTAACTTGGTCATAATATTGAAATTTAACATATCGACATTGGAATGTCGACATACCATTTTTTGCATATTTTACCCTAAGCCAAACCACAAACCCAACCCTTGTGTCAACATGTGTGATAGAAGCACTGGAGAAGTCTGGGATGTCCCAGATTCCTTTCATATGTGTTTTAAAATCCCTCAGGAAAAGTCTGTTATGCCTAACAGACCAGAAGTGTCGGCTTTTGGTAAAAGCCGGATAATGGGTCCTGGGGTGTGGATGTGAGAAGAGAGGGAGTGCTCCATCCACAGGCCATTCAAGGTGTTGGGCCTTTCAGTCTGAGAGCAGGCTGATTAGTAGTTGCACCTGGAAGTGGCTCATATAAGCTGTGTTAAGTTTTGGTTCAGTGTCTCACATACCCTGGGGAGAACAGACACTGAGGTTTGTTCAGAGACACTGTGTACTTGAGATACAGACACCAATTTGTTGTTTGGATGTCAACCTGTGTTTTATGAAATCCATGAAGGTGGCATCGATAGATGCTTAGAGAAGCCAGATTCAGCTTCCAACCTACACATAAAGACAACATGGAGGACATTGTTAAGGCCTTGCTCCAAGCTAACAAAACTCAGCAGGAAACTAACAAAGCTCAGCAAGAAGCTACCAGGGCTCAGCAAGAAGCTACCAGGGCTCAGCAAGAAGCTACCAGGGCTCAGCAAGAAGCTACCAGGGCTCAGCAAGAAGCTACCAGGGCTCAGCAAGAAGCTACCAGGGCTCAGCAAGAAGCTACCAGGGCTCAGCAAGAAGCTACCAGGGCTCAGCAAGAAGCTACCAGGGCTCAGCAAGAAGCTACTACAGCTCAGCAGGAAACTACCAGAGCTCAGCAGGAATCCACCAATGTGCAATTATTGGCCTTGGAGACCGCCCAGAGGCAACAACAAGTCACCATAGAGTTAACTCGCCAGGCCTTAAGAGAGGTGGTACAACAGCTAGTAGTCTGGTCTGGAGATGCTTCCCCTGCTCTTCCAACTCACACTCACAACATACGGGCCAGTCACTTTCTGCAAAAAATGACCCAGAATGATGATGTGGAAGCGTATCTTACAGCCTTTGAAAGAAGAGAATTGGCCTAAAGAGCAGTGGGCAAGTCTGGTGGCACCCTTCCTGTCGGGAGAACCACAGAAAGCCTACTAGGACTTGTGCCTGACTGATGCGAAAGACTATGTTAAATTGAAACAGGAAATATTAACTCGATTGGGAGTCACAGTATTTGTTCGTGCCCAATGAGTCCACCGCTGGGAGTTCCAAACAGAAAAGCCTCCACGCTCACAAATGCACGACCTCGTCCACCTTACCACAAAATGGCTGCAGCCAGAGTCTCTAACAGGACCACAGATCGTGGAAAGCGTCATTATGGATCGATATCTGTGGTCTCTACCTGCAACTTTGCGCAAGTGGGTGAGCCATGCAGACCCTAAAACAGCAGACCAATTGGTTGAACTGGTGGAGAGGTATGTGGCGGCTGAGGAACTGTAGAGTGTGCCCCACCAAGCCCCGTTTCCGCAACCGCGATCTCCCGTGACTACTGGTAAGACTGTTCCAGGGGAGAAGTGCTGGGCGGTGGAATGTACTTAAGACTGGAATGTACTTAAGACTGTGGGTTTGAAACCTGGGGATAGGCCAGCCAGGCCATGAAGGTTCCTACCCTGTAATAGACTTGATAATAGTATGAGTCAATGTTTTCGATGTGGTGGTTTGGGCCATATTGCTGCTAATTGTTCACTCACCTCTGAACCTATGCAATGTTATAATGCTTATGTCGATCACAGAATGTCTTTCTTTGCACAGCCAGTCTGTACTGCTGACCGACAGGCTGAGACAGATAAGCAAATGTGTATAGTTACTGTAGCAGGCAACCGGGTAGAGGCTCTGTTAGATTCTGGTAGCCTGGTGACACTTGTGAAAGCTGAACTGGTTAATCCCTTGAAGCATAAGGGGAAAACTGTTGGTGTGACCTGCATACATGGGGATACTAGCTATTATGTAACTGCAGAGGTGAACATAGAAACACAATGTGGTTCCACGATAGTCTCTGTGGGTTTAATGCATGGCTTGATGTATGATGCAATATTGGGGAGAAACTTTGCTCACTTCTTGAAGTTGTGGGAAAGCCGATTTGTTACCAAAGTAAATAACCCCGACCCATTTGAGAAGGTTACTAATGCAGTAGCAGAGGGAGTTTCTTCAGAGTCTGAGATGTTCCCCTTTTCTAGCATGATTGACGTACCAGAGAATGCTGAGAATGATGGTGGCTCACCAAGTGATATGCCTCCTACTGAGATGGGAAGTGTTATTGAGCCAGTTGATCGTCTGCCTGATCTTGAAGTTAGAAAAGAGATCTTTGCAATGGAGCAGTTAAATGACCCTACTCTGGTAAAAGCCAGGGAAAATGTAAAAGTGATTGATGGTAAATCCGTAGACCCTGATAGTCCATTGTCATATCCTCACATGGCAGTATGCCAGGATTTTTTGTATCAGGTGACTAAGAAAGGGGAAGATGTTATGGAACAATTAATAGTTCCAAAGGCATATAGAAGAACTGTGTTAGACCTGCCTCATGGTCGAATAACTGCAGGTCACCTAGTGGTAGAAAAAAACACTGAGCGAATTTTACAGAGGTTTTTCTGGCCTAGGGTCCATAAAGAGTTTTCTGACTATTGTGCATCTTGCCCTGAATGTCAATATCATGCTCCAATGCCGCATTTTAAAAGTCCACTTCTCCCATTACCCATTATTGAGGTTCCATTTGAAAGAATAGCTATGGATTTGGTTGAACCGTTAATGAAATCTGCCCGGGGCCATCAATATATTCTGGTGATAATGGATTACGCTACCAGGTACCCGGAAGCGATACCATTGCGCAATATGTCAACAAAGACCGTTGCCAGAGAATTAGTCCATGTCTTTAGCAGGTTGGGAATACCTAAGGAAATCCTGACTGACCAAGGTACCCCATTTATACCAAAAATCATGAAAGAGTTATGCCGACTGTTTAAAATTGACTAGTTAAGGACCTCTGTGTATCACCCCCAGACCAATGGGTTAGTGGAAAGGTTTAACAAAACTTTAAAACACATGCTTAGAAAAGTAGTGGACAAAGATGGCAGAGATTGGGATTACTTGTTGCCTTATTTGTTGTTGGCCGTAAGAGAGGTTCCTCAATCCTCCTCTGGGTTTTCACCTTTCGATTTGTTGTACGGGAGACATTGCCAAAGAGACATGGGAGGGGCAGTCCAGTCCGTATAAAACTGATATTGAGCATGTTTCCCAAATGCAGGAAAGAATCGCTGCTATGGTGCCGATAATGAGAGAGCACTTGGAATGGGCCCAACAGGCACAGCAGAGGGTGTACAACCGCAATTCTCAGTTACGCGTCTTGGTGTTCGTCCCCACAGTAGAAAATAAACTTCTGGCTAAGTGGCAAGGACCCTTTGAAATTCTAGAAAAAGTGGGGGAGGTTAATTATGAAGTTTACCAGCCGGGGAAAAGAAAGCCAGAGCAGATATACCATATAAATCTTATAAAACCTTGGAAGGATAGAGCAGCTCTGTCAGTCATCCCAGTCCCTCCAGTAAACCCAGGGCCCATGGTTCCCGAAGTGGCAGTAGCTAAAACCCTGTTGACAGTTCAACAGCAGGAAGTAAAGGAATTTCTTATCAGAAATAGGGTTTTGTTTTCAGATATCTCGGGGAAAACCACAGTCATTAAACATGACATAATCACTGACCCAGGGGTTAAGATTAACCTAAAGTCCTATAGGTTACCAGAAGCCCAAAGAGAATCAGTATCTGAAGAAATTAAACAAATGTTGGAATTGGGTGTAATTGAAGAGTCGCATAGTGAGTGGTCATGTCCCACTGTGCTTATTCCAAAGCCTGATGGGAGTGTGTGTTTCTGCAATGGCTTCCGGAAATTGAACAGTGTGTCAACGTTCAATGTCTACCTTATGCCTAGGGTGGACGAACTAATTGAAGGACTAGGAACAGCCAGGTATTTAACCACTCTAGTCTTAACCAAAGGGTATTGGCAAGTGCCGTTAACTGAGAATGCCAAAGAAAAGACAGCTTTTTCTGCACCAGAAGGGTTGTTCCAATAAAAGATGTTGCCGTTTGGGCTACATGGGGCACCTGCTACCTTTCAAAGGATGATGGACAGAATTCTAAGGCCCCATAGACAGTATTCTGCTGCTTAGCTAGATGATGTGGTCATTCATAGTCCTGATTAGCAGTCTCACTTGCCCAGAGTACAAGCATTGTTGGACTCCATCTATAAGGCAGGATTGACAGCCAACCCCAAAAAATGTTGCCTAGGGATGGAAGAAGTAAAGTATCTTGGGTACACCATTGGCAAAGGTTTGATAAAGCCACAGCTTAATAAAATTCAGGCAATACAAAACTGGCCACGACCCCTGAATAAGAAGCAGGTGAGAGCCTTCTTAGGGATTACTGGGTATTATAGGAGATTTCTACCCAATTTTGCCACCATTACAGTCCCACTGACTGACCTTACCAAAGGCAAACAGAAAGTCATGGTGGAATGGGGTCCTGAAGCAGAGAAGGCTTTTCAGGAGTTAAAAATTGCATTGTGTACCCAACCAGTTCTGATGACCCCTGATTTTTACTTGGAGTTTGTTGTGCAAACTGATGCATCAGAAGTAGGTATAGGAGCGATCCTGTCCCAGAGTAAAGAAGGTGAAGAACACCCGATTTGTTACTTAAGCAGGAAATTAAATGTACATGAGAGAAACTATGCTACGGTCGAGAAAGAAGCATTGGCCATAAAGTGGGCATTAGAAACTCTCAGGTACTACTTGATGGGTAGGAAGTTCAGGCTGATCACTGACCATGCCCCTTTGAAATGGATGTCAGAGAACAAAGGTGGTTCTTGGCATTGCAAAACTTCAAGTTTTCAGTCGAACACAGGCCAGGAAGCCAGCTGGCCAATGCAGACGCTTTGTCACATGTTTATTGTTTGGGGGTTGCAGTTGTTCCGCCCCACAGGTCAAAACCAAGGGGGGCGGATATGTGATAGAAGCACTGGAGAAGTCTTGGATGGCATATATGTGTGTCCCAGATTCCTTCATATGTGTTTTAAAAACCGCCAGGAAAAGTCTGTTATGCCAAACAGACCAGAAGTGTCGGCTTTTGGTAAAAGCCAATTAATGGGTCCTGGGGGTGTGGATGTGAGAAGAGAGGGAGGACTCCATCCACAGGCCATTCAAGGTGTTCGGCCTTTCAGTCTGAGAGCAGGCTGATTAGTAGTTGCGCTTGGAAGTGGCTCATATAAGCTGTGTTAAGTTTTGGTTCAGTGTCTCACATACCCTGGGAGAACAGACACTGAGGTTTGTTCAGAGACACTGTGATATTTGAAAGTGCTGTGTTTGTGTTTTGTGGTAAGGCAGTAGGCCCTGCCACTTGTAGAGAGGGAATAACCTGTCTAGTTGGTGCCCAGACGGTTAAGGATTTATTTTTATGTTTTGTTTATTTTGTTGTTTATATTGCACAATAAAACTGGTTCCGACCAGCTTGCACGGAAACCCTGGACTGGTGTGCCGTTTCCTGGCTGCTGTGTGTAAGGAGGTGTCTATCTACCCCAGAAGGGGGACCCCCTACCCCGACTATATCACGCATGTTAAATAACGACATTATGAACATATCGGCATTTGTGAATGTCGGCATTTACATGTTGATCTAATATCCATGTCAAAATTCTGACTGGTGACAATCAGAACATGTCAACATTCTGATGTCGATATTCTGACTGTCACCATTCTGACTCAATTCAAGGCTCTCGTTTGTCATTGAATTTTTTTTTAAATATATATCTTACCCCATCATGAAAAGTATATGCTGCAGGGAATTCCTATTTCCCCTTGGTGTTAGTCTACATCACGGATGGGGAACCTCAGGCCCGGGGGCCGTATAAGGCCCTTGGAATCATTTGGTTTGGCCCACTGAGCTTTTTTCTGCTAGCCTCATCCGGCTAGCAGGGTACCTAGAATGGCACAATGCAGCCAGAATCTATGCAGCGTCAATAGGATGCTTCAGATGGTCACACCGCTGCCCTTACAGCTCCCCGGAGCATCCTCAGGATGCTCCAGACATTGCTGTAATCACTGGTGATTGTGGCCTCGTCCCCATGTGATGTCACATGGTGGGGGCGTGGCCTGCCCCGGGCCCGCAAATAATGTTATATATATCAAAATGGCCCTCGCCAGAAAATAGGTTCCCCACCCCTGCTCTACATGGACAGTTTGTTTCTTGAATCACCTCAAGTAGACCAATGCTTAATGCCCATGTTTATCACACAAAGCCACAGTCACAATTTGAGCCCCTGGAGGGTCTCGCAATGCTATAACCTTCTCACGCTAAATCCAACGCATGGAACGCAAGCAGTGGCGCCTTCAGAGGCGGGGCTGCTCGCACAGTACAATATTCCAATAGGGGAACCACACCAACTGCCAGCGAGTCCTGACCGGCGACGTTTGGTAGTGTGTGACAGGGCCGTTGGTATATGAATCCCCTATCAGCCTCACCGCTGGAGCCGCCACTGAACGCAAGTGTAAAAATCTGGCTTCAGATCAAAGCGCAAAACATAATAGAATAGTAAAATGTATTTTCCTAAGTCAGCGAGAGGAGAAGGAGATGTGAGAATAAGTCCCGTCTCTGTAGCCTAATGCATATTGCAATAAATTGCACTGTGAGATGGGAGACAGGCAGCGCGTCGGATGTCATCTATAATCGCGGTTAGAGAGCCGTGGAGAATTTCTTTGGGGTCAGGACGGGATGTTATTTAAACTGTTAATAAAAAAGGGATTGCTGCTTGAGATAATGAAAACCGCAGAATCCGCTTACTGTTTAACTCAGAGTGTGATAGAGGTTCCAGAGGGAGGACGTCTCGCAGCCAGAAGATAACACATTGCAGGTTATCCTGTACGTTCCTTGCAGTAAGGAATGGCTGACAGTGTTAATAACTAGCCCCGCGCCTGAGAAACACAACGTCCTAAGGGGTCTATTCACTAAAGGCGCATACACACTGGATGATGTGTCCAGTGAGCGACCTCGGCATCGGCAGGCCCGGCAGGGGTGCTGGCATCGGTAAGGACATACACACTTGCCGATGCTGGCAATGATGAAGAGGGGGCGGTGGGGGGGGCATGCTGCATTCGGCAGTATGGCATCGCTAATGATATCCCCAGATAGAGCTGCATGTACAGGCGACTGGGGATATTGTTAATGACCTGCGGGATCGCGCATCGTCCATCGTTTACAGCATACACACTTCAACGGTATGAACGATATATTGTTCAACGATATCGTTATCGTTCATATCGTTCACAATTATCATCCAATAACAGCCTGGAACCTGACAGTTAGGAGCTGATTGACTGGGACTTATCTTTCTCTATTTTATCTCTCGCCAAGGCTTAGTGAATAGACCCCAAAGTGTGCCCCCTGAGTCCATCTCATTATGTTTATCTGGCCATATAAAATAAGAGATGAGCATTGTTGCAGCAAAGTGTTGTACTAATGGGGCTTATTGGCAGAACATGGCATCTCACCAGGCTGCCAACTCTCCAGGATTTCCGTGAGAATCCCGAGTGGACGCCCCTCCCACATCCCACCTGCAGTGAAATGGGCGAGGCTGTTATGACGCGATTCACTGCAAAACGCGTCACTATGGCCCTGCTACCCACTGCGCAACATTGCAGAATGTCATGGGAAACAGCGCGATGATGCAGGTTGCTACACCTTTACCCACCCACTTCTCACCTGGATATACCCATTCCCGGAGTCCAGGGCGATAAAGTATACTCCTATTTGTTTCACAGACATGCAAAGGAAGAAGTGAAGGTAGAATATGCCTGATGTGGCTTATACAAATGTCCCCTGTTCAGCGAGCCGTGATGTGGGAGTGGGTGCGGCCGTGCTTCCCGGATTTGGTTGCGTCCTGTTATCGGTTGTTTAGATTTTGTTGGCTATTTTGGATGCGAAAGAACGGCAGAACAGCAGGCCAGGGTTCTACTCTAGGTTTTACCCCATCTTTAATCCTGCTCTGTATAACCCTAGGGTGAGTGGTGCCACAATACTTCTATTATAATCTGCCTCTACTATGCAGACCTTGGCCGAGGTAATTTGTATTGCTCATTGTCTCTCAACCAAACTGTATCGGTAGGAATCGGTATGATTTACCGCCGGACCCATGCCCGGCGGTTGGAATCCCGACAGCAGCATCCCGGCAGAGGAGGGAATCCCAATCATCCCCAGGTAAGTATTCTCTAACCTATTTCTACCCCCTAACCCTAACCCTCCTTTAGCGATGCCTAACCCTAACCTTCCCCCCAGTGCCTAACCCTAATCCCCACTCTAAGTACCTAAACCCCCTTTCCCCGCCGCCTAAACCTAAGTCCCCCGGGGGGGTGCCCAACCCTAAGTCCCCCCCCGGGGGTGCCTAACCCTGTCCCCCTTCCCCTAGCCTAAGCCTAAGTCCCCCCCGGGAACCCTAAACCTAACCCACCCCCCCACAGCTATCCGCGTTCGGCGCCCGGCGTCCCTTCGATCGGGATGCCGGGCGTCGGCCTCCCGGCGTATGTCTAATGACAGGCGTCAGCATATCGACGCCTATCTTTAGACCCTTGCCGGGATATGACAGTCGGGAAGCCGGATGTCGGGATTAGGTCCACCGGCTTCCCTACTGTATCGGTAAATCACACAAAATAAAACGGCAGTGATGATTCTTTATTTTCTTTGGACATAAATTACCTATAATCCATAACACATCCTCAGGCACACAGGTGCGCAGCGGACAATTTTTTGTAGCACATACACCCTCCAGAGTTTCCTTTATGGTAGGTGGCGAGTGATGACGTTACCACTGTGTAGCATTCATCAGTTCCTGCAGAAGTGTCCTGCCTGATGAGATCAAGTTCACAATGTAGACCTGATCCCATTGGCCACTGCAAGTCCGTAGTCTCCTGACAATTTGCCCCAGTCTAACTCTGGCTGTCGGGACTGGCCTGAACAGCTATGGTTATTTCTGTTTAAGTGCCCAGAGGTGTTTCCGGGCAATGAGAAACCTCCCCTACGTGTACATGTGGGGTGATGCTAGAGGAGAATGAGGTTAGACTTTGAGGTGGTTTCGCTTTTGCACAGTGCACCAATGGAGATTGTTTTACATGGCCACATATCCTAGGTACATATCTAAGTTGCAAACACATCTTCCCAGAGCAGAGGGCCTGTGTGTTCCATCCGTGATTGAGCATCTAACTACAACGGTGCAAAACCAATTGTGAGGCTGATTCAGAGCACCATGCAAATCATCCACAATTGCATCCACATTGCCTGCACCGAGTATGCAGATTTGTACACATCTATATGGCGCCTACAGCCATAGCCGATTGTGGGAGGAGCTGTCATGACTATCAGTTTGGACTTGCATCGGCCTGTACTTGGTGCAAGATGTCTGTCTGAATTCAGCTGCATCTCTGCACCTGCACAACATTGTGTAGACCGCAATTCCGACGAGACACCCACACCACACCCACACAGAAGTCTACGCGCGAATGCACTATTGTCGCCAACCCATTCAGCTGCAAGTCAGATCTATTCGGAGTCACTCACAGATTCCAGCACTCGGCTCCGGAAAATTTGCAGATGCTGAAATCGGCAAGATCCGTCCGCAAAATGGATTTGCGCGCAACTCTGAATTGGCCCCGTTATGTGCTTCATAAATGACATTCCGTGGCTACAGTCTAATATTGCCTATTGAACAGATACTTATTCATGAAAATGCAGGTGTAGGAAGATGGGTGCCGGGGGCTTCCCAAGGCGTGCTCTATATGTATGTATAGGGAAGCTTCTCCAGGCAGCGTGTAAGCTGGAAAAAAGTGCCGTCAGGGTGAGAACTGTGCAACCCCTTCAGCTCTTTGCCCTGGGGGGAGGCATCAGTCGCACACGCCTTGTTATGGTGCTGCTTTGTGTGGGTAAGAGATTTCTTTGTATGATCTGTAACTAGGAAAATCCATTAAACTCCCTGCAGTACTGATTGTGATTGTGAGTTGTACGGTAACACAAACGCATTTGCAAATTTTGGCGCTTAACAATTGTTAAAACATGCTACTGCATCAGCCAGTGGAGTTTGTATTGAGATGCCAACCGGAGCCTTCGCCGCTGCCCGCAACTGTGTACACTCAGGCCACGTTGACTGAGGCGCTGAAGCTTTGTTCTCTGCGTGCACGATCGCAGACGCTGGCTATTACAGCGGTAACTGAAACGCTGAAGCTTTGTTCTCTGCGTGCACGATCGCAGACGCTGGCTATTACAGCAGTAACTGAGACGCTGAAGCTTTGTTTTCTGCGTGCACGATCGCAGACGCTGGCTATTACAGCGGTAACTGAGACGCTGAAGATTTGTTCTCTGCGTGCACGATCGCAGACACTGGCTATTACAGCAGTAACTGAGACACTGAAGCTTTGTTTTCTGCGTGCACGATCGCAGACGCTGGCTATTACAGCGGTAACTGAGACGCTGAAGCTTTGTTTTCTGCATGCACGATCGCAGACGCTGGCTATTACAGCGGTAACTGAGACGCTGAAGCTTTGTTCTCTGCATGCACGATCGCAGACGCTGGCTATTACAGCAGTAACTGAGACGCTGAAGCTTTGTTTTCTGCGTGTACGATCGCAGACGCTGGCTATTACAGCGGTAACTGAGACGCTGAAGCTTTGTTCCCTGCGTGCACGATCGCAGACGCTGGCTATTACAGCGGTAACTGAGACGCTGAAGCTTTGTTCTCTGCGTGCACGAGCGCAGACGCTGGCTATTACAGCGGTAACTGAGACGCTGAAGCTTTGTTCTCTGCATGCGCGATCGCAGACGCTGGCTATTACAGCGGTAACTGAGACGCTGAAGCTTTGTTCTCTGCGTGCACGATCGCAGACGCTGGCTATTACAGCAGTAACTGAGACGCTGAAGCTTTGTTCTCTGCGTGCGCGATTGCAGACGCTGGCTATTACAGCGGTAACTGACGCTGAAGCTTTGTTCTCTGCGTGCACGATTGCAGACGTTGGCTATTACAGCGGTAACTGAGACGCTGAAGCTTTGTTCTCTGCGTGCGCGATCGCAGACGCTGGCTATTACAGTGGTAACTGAGACGCTGAAGCTTTGTTCTCTGCGTGCACGATCGCAGACGCTGGCTATTACAGCGGTAACTGAGACGCTGAAGCTTTGTTCTCTGCGTGCGCGATCGCAGACGCTGGCTATTACAGCGGTAACTGAGACTCTGAAGCTTTGTTCTCTGCGTGCACGATCGCAGACGCTGGCTATTACAGCGGTAACTGAGACGCTGAAGCTCTGTTCTCTGCGTGCACAATCGCAGACGCTGGCTATTACAGCGGTAACTGAGACGCTGAAGCTTTGTTCTCTGCGTGCGCGATTTGTTTGGCACGGACAACAGTGGACGCGGCTGATTTTGAATTCATTGTGATTGCCTTTTATTCCAGTAGTCAAAGCTGTTGAAGACATGGAAGCTTCCAAAACTGCCGCTTAGCAAATTTACCCCCGTTTCTTCTTTACCGGCGCAGGATACGATTGTACGCTAGATGGTCAGCCATCATATTAGTTCATCATTTATATGTTTGTGTGAATGTTATGTGTAATGTACATAGATAGAAGAATGCAGTTTGCCAGATTTGATGATGGAAAGGCAAGCAAGCCGTTCTTTTATCATTCCTGCTGAGGCCCAAACACCACAGGCAGCCATTAATGGCCCTGTCTGACTTCATTTTGTTAGTTATTAATGATATTAAAGCCTTCTACATTAATTTGCAGCAGAAAACAATATGACAGAAGATAACATTTTTGCAGGACGTCAGTTGGCGAATCAGAGACTTCCATCCGTTCCCCGGGAGAGGCTATTCTCAGAAGTGATGAATAATCTATTACTAATGGCCTAAGTAAATATGACACTCTTCTCATTTGCCTTAATTAGGGAGAAAAACAATGCATGTGGTATTTACTGGAAAACTGATGTTACTAAAACTGTGAATATTCTGGCAATCCATTTCTCTATAATAGATTCAGTTATTTCTGTCGGCTGCTGATTTTCCTGCTCTGTTTTCATACGGGAGTGTAAGGGAAGGGGGGACAGTATATTCTCTAGTACAGAACTTCTGAAAAGTGGGTTATTGCTCCTGGGTACAGACTATAAGGACCCCTTCTTCACTAAAAATGTTCCAGTTTTCTGGTTGCGTTAACTGTTCCGGAATGGGTATGATATACGGCCGGCGGTTCGCTTCCCGTCAGCGGCAGCCCGACAGGAGCAGAGTGCGACGCAGCGGAAGCCCGACAGCGCTGGAAATCCCGATCGTGGATAGGTAAGTATCCACTAACCTAACCCCCCTAACCCTCCTTAGGGGTGCCTAACCATAACTTCCCCCCCAAGTGCCTAACCCTAATCCCCCCTCTAAGTGCCTAACCCTAACCACCCCCTTCCCCGCTACCTAAACCTAAGTCCCCCGGGGGGGTGCCTAACCCTAACCCTCCCTCCCCCTAGCCTAACCCCAACCCTCCTGGGTGGGTGCCTAACCCAAAGTTCCCCCCGGTAGCCCTAAACCTAACCCTCTCCTCCCGCGGCCGTCCGCTCGCGGCGCCCGGCATCACCCTCTCCCCCCGGGCACCGTTTCCCCGGCGTCGGGGAAATGCAGGCGTCTACATCTAGACGCCCGGCATTTCACCCTTACCGGGATAAGACAGTCGGGTAGCCGGCTGCCGGTATATAGGCAGTCGGCTTCCCGATTGCTTCCCACTGTTCCAGACATGTATAACAGGGCATATAAAAGTTATATTGCTGCAGTACAATAGGTACGTACATTTATTTAAAAAGGTCTCATGAATACATCAACCTGATTGTAAATAGTTAAGCAGGCAACCTCTGAGCTTTAAAGCTGCATACACACACAACGATTATGTTACCAACGATTTTCTGAACGATTTTATGAACGATTTTCTGTCAGATTATCTGTCAGATTTTTTAAAGTGCAAACAAAAGGTATGGTGGTCGCTCACATCAGCTTAATGACATTGCACAGGTGCTTGTAAAGGGGGGTTTACACTGATCTACAGTAAAAAAAAGGGATTTTCCCCCCAGCACACTGCAGCAATGTCAGCAAAAATACTTGATTCCTACACTTGCAGGGGTGCCTGAGGTTGGTGGTCCAGCACCAAATCAAATCATTTATGGTCTATGTAATGTAAATATGTGGACAAACAGAAGCACAAACATGTCCACCACTACATAACTGAACCTAAGGATGACAGGTAAGCACAATTTAATTCACTTTACTACATTTCCTGAATCTCTCAATAACAAACAGGGGTGCTGTGAAAACAATGCTGACACTCTATGGTGTCCTGATTAAAAAAAAAATTGGGAACCACTGGTTTAAATGGTCCATAAGGACAATGGCCCTCATTCAGAGCCGCACGTTAACAACAGTACGCTCGTTGCGTTCCGATGTTGACTAACCGCGCATGCGTCGGTGTTACACCGCGCATGTGCGTACGGCAGATTGCGAGCTTTTTTTCTCTCGTTCCTAAAATAGCGTACAGGAAGTGACATGTCAAATGTGATTGACAGAACAGGGCGTTTTTGGGTGTTGACGGGGGTGGAGATGACAAAACGCAGGCGTGGCGAAGCGTTTTTGGGGCGTACATACATTAGCAGATGCGAACGTCAAATGTGTTCGGACCGTCTCATACGTCACTGAAACATCCGCTTTCCCTTCAAAATGCTCGCACAGCTTAGGGTCAGGATTACTCGACCACATTGGCGATGGCCTTCTCCTCCGTCCCGGGACTCCACGATGGTGCTGCGATTAATCGTGGCTGGTCAGTAAAGTAATTAGTGTTGGATTGAAATCCGGCTTGGTATGTGTTTGGAAAGCAGTTTATTGGGATAGCACAAAAGCGTACGCAGGTGGAAATCAGAGCTGCTAATGTCATGATTACATAATCAATTAGCGTACATTTTTGGGCTTTTATTTTGGCCACAATTTGGTGGTTATGGCCTATTGTAAAAATAATGTCATCATCTTTTAATTAGCTCCCCTTTTTTTTGGTTTACTGTGGAATTTGCATCGCTATGTGTTTTTTTAAACGTTCCTTAAAGAGGCCTTTTTTTTAACAAAAGAGGGTCAGTTTTTGCGTTTAAGGCCAGGATTAAATGTAACCCATTTGTACAATAATGTCACAATACAATGTCAGTGTTTTTTTTTAAATTTATTGTTTACACACAAACAAATTGGCATAATATTGTATTGCCTTTTTTTGTGGCCAAGATATTTGCTCAAAAAAAAAAAAAAACATAACTACTAACATAATCGTAAATACAAAATTTAAAAACATTTCACAAGAAAGGAGAGGGAAGTTTTGACCAGAAAGGAATATGAGCCAAGCACAGAAGGAAAGTGGGAAAAGTCGCCATTGCTGTCACCGTTTTCTCGCCCGTTTGGCTGGGTGAGGGTGGGCGCCAGACCGGGTCCGGGATGCCATCGGGCTGGCCTGTCCAGAGGCAGATGTTGTGGCCTCTGGACTAGGCACAGGGCTAGGCACATTTGGAGGATTGCCTGATGTTGTGCCAGAGGTAGAGGATCTGGATGTTCCGGCAGGAAGGGAGGTCGGCTCCACCATGTGCTGGCGAACGAGCTGCTCCAGGGCATCGGCGATGCGGATGTTGGCCCTGGTATTTTCCGCCAGGGCCTGAGCAATGGTCACGTTGGCCGCAGCATTTTGCTCCAGGGCCTCAGCCACCCGTATCAGACTGGCGTCCATCCTCTGCAGAATCTCCGTATGGCAATCCGATTTAAAATTGAGTTCTGTGAGGAGGCCCACTGCCTGCGAGGGGGCACGCCCTGGACTGGCTTCTGCAGGGTCCTCAGCCGGATGTACTGGTTCCTCCCCTGCAGAGTCTGCAGAAATTCTGCGGCCAAGGCTCCCCTCTGGAGCAGACTCATCCGCCTCTGTCTCTGTTAGGAAATTGGAGAAAAGACTCACATTAGAATCTACATATTGGCACAATAGCATTTCTGAGTTGGTGACATCACAAGACTTACCTTGGCCAACATGAGGAGCCGCAAAGTCTGGCATGTCCGTATCCATGTTGGACACGCCAAACACCTCCACAGCCTGCACACACCCCTGTGCCATCTCTTCTAAGTCTGTCAACTCCAATGACACAGGGGTGGGACCCCCACCTGTCCCCCTTGCATGCCTAGCCCTGTCGGCAAGTTTTTGTTTTAGACGATATTTGAAGTCTGCCCATCTGTGGAATGAATTTGGAACCATTATCCTTTTTTTTACAATGGGGTTTGTTTATAGGATGGGAAAGTGTTTACTTACCGCCGTTTGACATCCCGGGCTAGACGGACATAATCACCCACCCTATTGACAGCAACGGCGACCTCCTCCCACATTCTCCACTTCTGGCTTTGGCTCATATTCCTGGCTGCCTGGGGCAGGATGTCAACGCACTTCTGGATCAAAACCTCCATCTCCTTGCTTGTGAAATGTGGCTGCCTTTTTTTTTTTGCAGCTTTGGCGGGTTGACTGGGGCCAGCAGTCTCTTCCATGTCATCCTCCTCACCTATTTGGGTAAATATGCAGATTTAGCCACTTCACAACTTGCACAATATTATGTTTTAAAATACTCATTGACACAAAATGCATGAAGGCCTTACCGCCGCAATTTTGACCATTGTTTCCCTGGTTTGAAGCCATGTCTCTGCTTCCAGCATGAAATCATCCAGAAATTCTATGTGATTTCGTGACGTATTTATACATGCGTCGTTAGTTTGCGGCCGCATCATTGATTGTGCGTCCCTATGATTCATCCTTAATTTGTGCGGGAAAATAAACACTATTTATGGCTTGGTGTGTGTGGATTCGAGGTGGGGTTGTTGGAGTGTTGTTGGTTAAGTGGTTTGGATTTGGTTGGTTGGTTGCGTTTGGAGGATTTTGGAGAGTTGTTTTTTTGTTTGTTTTTGCTACATTTCTTTGGTTTTTCCGTTCGCATTTTTTTCATTTTTTCAACATCCTTTCCTGATTTGGTAAGTTTTGTGCATTCAAATTTGTGGCCAATTGGTGTATTCTTCTGTTTTGTGGTTAGTTAATTTGTTTAACACTCATTTCATCTTTTTTAGTTTTTTTTTGTTTTCGGACCCAAAGAAGTTTTTTGAGGACATCTTATATATTCAAGTTGGGTAAGTCCATTTTTTGTCTTGCATTTGCAAATGAATTACGGCATTTTTGACTGTTGGTGTAGCGCCTTGCATTTGCGAATGAATTACTGCATTTTTGACTGTTGGTGTAGTGACTTGCATTTGCGAATAATTTACCGCATTTTTGACTGTTGGTGTAGTGACTTGCATTTGCGAATAATTTACCGCATTTTTGACTGTTGGTGTAGTGACTTGCATTTGCGAATAATTTACCGCATTTTTGACTGTTGGTGTAGTGACTTGCATTTGCGAATAATTTACCGCATTTTTGACTGTTGGTGTAGTGACTTGCATTTGCGAATAATTTACCGCATTTTGGACTGTTGGTGTAGTGACTTGCATTTGCGAATAATTTACCGCATTTTTGACTGTTGGTGTAGTGACTTGCATTTGCGAATAATTTACCGCATTTTGGACTGTTGGTGTAGTGACTTGCATTTGCGAATAATTTACCGCATTTTTGACTGTTGGTGTAGTGACTTGCATTTGCGAATAATTTACCGCATTTTTGACTGTTGGTGTAGTGACTTGCATTTGCAAATGAATTACGGCATTTTTGACTGTTGGTGTAGCGCCTTGCATTTGCGAATGAATTACTGCATTTTTGACTGTTGGTGTAGTGACTTGCATTTGCGAATAATTTACCGCATTTTTGACTGTTGGTGTAGTGACTTGCATTTGCGAATAATTTACCGCATTTTTGACTGTTGGTGTAGTGACTTGCATTTGCGAATAATTTACCGCATTTTTGACTGTTGGTGTAGTGACTTGCATTTGCGAATAATTTACCGCATTTTTGACTGTTGGTGTAGTGACTTGCATTTGCGAATAATTTACCGCATTTTGGACTGTTGGTGTAGTGACTTGCATTTGCGAATAATTTACCGCATTTTTGACTGTTGGTGTAGTGACTTGCATTTGCGAATAATTTACCGCATTTTTGACTGTTGGTGTAGTGACTTGCATTTGCGAATAATTTACCGCATTTTGGACTGTTGGTGTAGTGACTTGCATTTGCGAATAATTTACCGCATTTTTGACTGTTGGTGTAGTGACTTGCATTTGCGAATAATTTACCGCATTTTTGACTGTTGGTGTAGTGACTTGCATTTGCGAATAATTTACCGCATTTTGGACGGCTTATTCATCATATAATCCAGTTTTGCTTTTCCCTTTTCCATTTTTTGGGTCCATTTGAACCCTATTTGACGTACGGTGTGCAATGTAGTTTTCATCGATGGCCAAATGTGTTTTTCCGTTATTTTCTGTGTTGGCTTGCAACAATTTTTAACCAAAAAAAAAACCCTTTAAATTTTTGACGTCTCATTGTTGCCTTTTTTACAGTTTATACGTATCATGACAATACCCCGGCATGTAAGCAGCTATGGATGGTATCAGAAAGCTAAGTTGTTTTTTCTTACTTTTGGGGTGGGTCAAAAGCCTTACATTGTAAACTTTGAATTTCAGGTAGATCTGGGGCGAATTGTTCTGGCCCTGCTCCCGGAAGATGACCAACCTCAAACTCGTCCCAGGCGTAGGCATCGTAGGCATGCAAGGCCCCAGATATTTCGAACACGTGTCACCCTTTTTGGAATGCCCGATGATGAGGTTTTAAGACGCTACCGTCTACCTCCCAAAATCATCATAGAAACTCTCTCATTAATAGAAAGTGATCTTGAGCGGCAAATTGACAGTCCAACAGCAATACCACCACTGACGCAATTTATGGCGGTGTTACATTTCTGTGCCTCAGGATCGTTTCAAACAACGGTCGGAATAGTGGCGGGCATCTCCCAATCCTCCTTTTCCCGGATCCTGAGGGCAGTGATGGAGGCACTTTTCAAGCACCTCCATCATTTTATTAAAATGCCTTTGGATATGGGTGCCCTTAGTGTGGCCAAGGCCAATTTTTACCAAATAGCTGGCTTCCCACACATCATAGGGGTTGTGGATGGTACTCACATACCACTTCAGCCTCCAGCACGGCTGGAGGCCATATTTAGAAACAGGAAACACTATCACTCCCTGAATGTAATGGTGGTATGTGATGCCTCCCTCCAGATCCTGTCCCTGAATGCTAAATTACCCGGAAGTGCTCATGACTCCTTCGTCATCCGGCAATCAGGGATATGGCAGAAATTAACCAACCTACAAGCTGGTGATGCGTGGCTTCTGGGTAAGTGGAGACCTTTAGTACATAACAATGTTAAGCTTGATACACAGTGTTCCTGATGTGGTCTATTTTTGTTCACAGGAGACAGTGGATACCCTTGCATGTCCTGGCTGCTCACTCCTTATTTGGCTCCCACACCAGGGCCACAAAGTGCGTATAATTCCGCACTTACAGCCACCAGGCAAGTGGTGGAGCGCTGTATCGGCCTTTTAAAAGGCCGATTCAGATGCCTCCACCGCTCTGGTGGCGAGCTCATGTATGTGCCGGATATGGTGTCTAAAATTGTGGTCCTGTGTGGGATATTTCACAACATTGCCATAAGGAGTGGTGTCCCAATGCAGCCAGAGGATGCCTTACCTGAGGATGGCCCCCCCGAGGTTGGTCGAAGGTCAGTATGTGGGGGGGCCATACGCGATGATGTGGTGGCCAGATTTTTTAGGTAAGTTTGTTCAAAACTCCAGTGTTTATACCTAATGTGTTTGTTTTTTTTGGCAAACATCTAATTTATTTTTAATTTTCTCACCATCTTCTGTTTGTTCACATAATCTTTGGCACTCCAACGCTCACTACTTCCTGCTACCCTTACCAAACCTGGATCTGGTCCTTTTGGGCATATATTCTGGAACCCATATCGCAACGCCATGTTTGTGGAATCATGTTGGCATGGTCCTTCGTCAACCAGTTCTTGATTTTGTGTTTTTATTTATTTTTTTCTTGGTATGTGTTGTATTTGAATTTATCACTGTGTATTTTTTTTGGGAGTGACCACTTTGTTTTCTCTGTTATGTGGTGAATAAATGTTTGAAGAGTGAAATGGTCTTCCTTTTTTGGGACGTTAACAGCAAGTGTAACCAGGTTAACACAAGTTACATTTGACTAAGGGGTAAACCAGTACTGACGCCAGATGAGCAAAACTGAAATATGTTTTCAGCTTTCCAATCCACACCAAAAGGAAGCCTGGCCCAACCTTGGGATTTGTAAGATTGGCCTAAGCAGCTTGCGCACCAAGTAGGAACCTGGAAAATGTAGAAATCTGAAATTGACACTACACCCAAAAAGGGAAATTACATTGTTACTGTTATGTGTTTCTGGTGTCTGTTTGACATACAAAGACAAAACACAATCTAACTTTTAAAAAAGGGAAATCCTTGCAGGAACTTATGTCAGGCTAAACTATCTTGGTTTTGGTTTTTAAAAATGAGCCACAACGTATATTTGTCTTTAAAAATTTATTTGGCAAATACAAAAAAAAAAAAAAAACTAATGCCGAAGGAGGCCAGACAGCCGGTCGAGGGCCACCAGAAGGCCGATTACATGGTGGCGCATCTGCCCCACAACATCCGCCACCTCTTGCCGACGCCTCTGTTCCTCTGTGGGTGAGAAAAGTGTGTGGGTTAATACAACAATAGGGACTCCACAGAAAAACATTAAAAAAAAAAGAAATCACTCCTAAACCCAAAAACATAAATAAAAAGGGTGGGCTGGCAAAAATACAAGGCCTAGGTACAAATTCCCACAGGTATGATATGTGTATGCTTAAATCACCAGGAAGAGGTAAAGGCAAACCTTCACAATCAACAAAAGTCAAGCCACAAAAACACGAAGAAAGGCACGACACATGATTACATACAAACAGTTTGTGCTTTAAAAAAAAATAATAAAAAACATACCGGGAAACAAATCGGGAGCTCCGGCAAAACCTCCATGATCCTCCTCGGAGGATCCGTCATTCCCCAAAGAATGGGGCGGAGTTATGCTGGACTCCGGGGAGGGGGTAATTGGAAGAGGGGTGGGTGGAGGAGAGGGGGAAGTGGGACGGAGGGGAAGGAGTCCCGACATTTCCGGGAGAGGGTCTGGGAAGGATGGGGAGGAGTGGGGAATAGGCGAAAGATTTGGGGTGGAGTGTTGGCTGGGGGTTGGGGAGAGTGGGCGGGAACGCCGACGTTGACGGCGGAGTCTTGGCTGTCCCCCTAAAATATGTCAAATAAATTGCGTTTAGTTTATGGACAAATCCGGCCAAACAAACAAAAAAAAAAAAAAAAAAAAAAAATAGCAGTAGAATTAAAAATTCATAAAAAGAGGGAAAACATGCAGACGCAGATATGAGTACAAATAATAAATAGAACAGACAGGAAAACATGCACACGCAGATATGAGTACAAATAATAAATAGAACAGACATGAAAACATGCAGACGCAGATATGAGTACAAATAATAAATAGAACAGACAGGAAAACATGCAGACGCAGATATGAGTACAAATAATAAATAGAACAGACAGGAAAACATGCAGACGCAGATATGAGTACAAATAATAAATAGAGCAGACATGAAAACATGCACACGCAGATATGAGTACAAATAATAAATAGAACAGACAGGAAAACATGCACACGCAGATATGAGTACAAATAATAAGTAGAACAGACAGGAAAACATGCACACGCAGTTTGCCCCACAAACACAAACATTAAAACCACAATACATAACACTTACTTGCCAGGATCTGCATGCGAAAGCATGCCAGCAAGCGGGGCGTTCGCCGTTGCAGGTCGGACCACCTGCGCTCCAGCTGCCCGATGTTGCGGCGTGATCCAAAGGACCGCAGGCGGGACCGTACCTCCGCATACGCGGAGCGCTTCTGCCGGTTGGTCATGGGTTCTGGCTGGCTGGTGATCCGGCGATCCATGACCTCCGTAAGCACCAGCAGCTCACGCCTGGTGAATGCGGAGGCTCTCATGATGGCAATGGTGTTTTTCTTAAAAATCATTTTTGATAAAGTGTGTAAAAATTTTCTGATTGGCTAATGTATTTTGGAAATTAACAGGAGCAATTTTATTGGTTAGTGTATGAGTCATGTGTTCGACAGGGCCAGAAATCTATGGAGAGTTAGGATAGGCTTGATGCAGTGACATGCGTAAGCAAATTTAAATAAAGAAATGAACCCAGGGAAATATGCGGGGATACACAGCAATAGTACAATTGTTTAATTGTGGTTCACATGTTTTTTAAACAATACAAGCGAATGTTTCATCCGTACGTATTCTGCGGGTAAACACAAACACAGACAAGAGTAAAGTTTCTTGCATTGTGTTGAAAAAAAACAAACAATTAAGCTAATTGATACATTGATTGGCATGATACGATTGATGGAGGTAGGCAGAATAAAGGAGCAGGTAATCGACATCTGACAAGGCCACTTCCTGTTTATACTTGTGCGTGCGTTCCTTTCAAGCCATTTCGGGGATGTACGCTCGCTATTTCGTACGCTCGTTAGTTAGAGGAGGGGTCGTCAGAGTTTAGGGAGGAATTTTAGATGCGAACGAAAATACGAGCGAGCCATTGAATTTAAATATTTTTGTACGTACGCCTAACGTACGTGTGCCCGCTTGCGTGCGGCTCTGAATGAGGGCCAATGTACATTATTACACCCATGTAAACATTGTTTATGAAACATGCACATTAGACCCCAAAATCTTGCTGCATCAGTTTGAAAGGAACCTGATATACTCTGTTCTGCTGGTGAGCATGTTCCTTCCACTATATAACTTTTAGTCTGTGGCTTCCTGCTGCCTCCATTCCCCTCCTCACATCATGTCACTGCCCCTGTCACATGCAGCCCTGTCCTAACTAACACACACTCATCTCCTGATATACTTTGTGCTGCTGAGGACCCTGGGCCTGATTCAGAAGCAGACACTATTTGCGCTCGCTCGTTCAGAAAAAGGGGCCGGATATTTAAATAGAGCGCTCGCTCTTTGCGGTCTGTTGACGCCTCTATGTCTGAACAAGCGAACGAAACATGCGCTCACTATTTTTTTAAAAACGCCCCCTGGCCGCTCGCATCCTACGTCATCTCCGCTATTTATTAGATTAATCGAGTACATGGAATGGCGTATGAACTGCTCGCAGTGCTTGTGGTAGCATTTTCCTACCGCAATCATGCGAGCAGTTCAGGCTAAAAGACAACCAAGTGACGTGGCCGATGACGCTGCTTTGTTAATTATGCACACCCTTAAAACGCCCGTTTTGACCGTTAGGCACGCCTGCGTTTGGATCTCCACTCCCCGTTTTCAAGCACCTTCCCCTGTTACCACACACAAACGCCTCATCCTGTCACTCAAATTAGCAGGCACTCGCTATTTTGCGAGCACACAATTTCCGACCGCAATGACTGGTTCGCGCATGCGTATTACAACCCATACGCATGCGCAGTTGTGCAAACATCGCTCGGAGCGAACAAGCGGCCGCTTACGAGCGCCTCTGAATCAGGTCCCTTGCTCCTTCCACTATATAACTCTCAGTCTGTGGCTTCCTGCTGCCTCCATTCCCCTCCTCACCTCATGTCACTGCCCCTGTCACATGCAGCCCTGTCCTCACTAACACATCACTCATCTCCTGATATACTCTGTGCTGCTGGGGACCCTGCTCTTCCACTGTATAACTCTAAGGGGAAAATGTAATGGTCTGGTTTTGCCTTTTAAATGATTGCCGCTTTAAAACATCGGGAAAATTTGCAGACGCATGCAAGTCGCAGGCAATTACATTTACCCCTCAGTCTGGGGTCTATTCATAATGTTAATTATAGGGGTTCGATAATCAACATTTCTTCTCGGTATGAGCGCCCCAGCAGTTCATCATTGTTCTGGCGCGGAGACAGCTGATCTGAAAATCAACTGTCTCCACTGAACTTTCACTGCTCCTTTCAGAGCTGTGACATAAGTGCGTATGCGTGACCTACAGGTCACGCATGTGCACAAGAGCCCCGACGTCCGGCAGAAGGAGCCAGACAGGGGTGGAGGGATCTGAAAGAATTTTCCTTAGTTGATGCACTCTTAATTATGGATAATTATTACATTAAATATTTATATTGCATAAAACTTAACTTTTAATCAGACAAAAAAAACACAAAAAGACACACATATGTTAAATCTGCTCGCAATTGTAGCATATAATGCTGCAGATCACTAACTCGTTTTAGGAGTGTTTAATGTAGAAACTGGCTCAAGAATGTAATCAAATAAAGTTCTATTGCTACACCATTAAGTATTGATTAATTAACAAATTGTTAAATACACCATTATCCCTTGTATTAATGTTATTAGATCATTTTTTGAACAAGAAAAGGTAATAAGTGAAATATATTAGTGGAAAAACCAAGATATTAAGACTTAAATAATAGTCCAATTATTCATGTGGTTTATATGCAGCAGGACTATTCACATCCTCATAATTTGCCCACTGTCAGGAGTATATATATAATGCAATAGGCAATATCCAATATTGAGTTATAAGGGAAACCAGGCAATTAATGGTCTATGTTATTATATCCATATATACACATTATATTGTTTATATATAATGACACTGTTAGTATCCTTGCAATCAACCCCTGTCAAGAGGTACACATATAGTACATTAATTAAATTCAGCATTTATCCAATATCAAGGACACATGGAAAGGGCAATTAATAGCCTCTATAATCATACCCATGTGGTATATTGCCGAATGTATTTTATGAGGTATAGTTGGTAACAATATATTGACTCTCCTGCTTACCTTCCTCTGGCGGAATGGCCGGCTGTCCCCATACACTAGTATCACAGATATTTCCTACTTAACTTTCTCTCCCAGAATGGCCCGCTGTCCCCATACACTAGTATCACAGATATCTCCTGCTTACCTTCCTCTCCCAGAATGGCAGGAGATATCTGTTATACTAGTGTATGGGGACAGCAGGCCATTCGGGAGAGGAAGGTAAGCAGGAGATATCTGTGATACTAGTGTATGGGGACATTGGGCCACTCCAGGAGAGGAAGGTAAGCAGGAGATATCTGTGATAATAGTGTATGGGGACAACAGGCCATTCCGGGAGAGGAAGGTAAGTAGGAGATATCTGTGATACTAGTGTATGGGGACAGCAGGCCATTCCGGGAGAGGAAGGTAAGTAGGAAATATCTGTGATACTAGTGTATGGGGACAGCCGGCCATTCCGCCAGAGGAAGGTAAGCAGGAGATATCTGTGATACTAGTGTATGGGGACAGCGAGCCATTCCGGAAGAGGAAGGTAAGCAGGAGATATCTTTGATACTAGTGTATGGGAACAGCGGGCCATTCCGGGAGAGGAAGGTAAGCAGGAGATATCTGTTATACTAGTGTATGGGGACAGCGGGCCATTCCGGGAGAGGAACGTAAGTAGGAGATATCTGTGATACTAGTGTATGGGAACAGCAGGCCATTCCGGGAGAGGAAGGTAAGCAGGAGATATCTGTGATACTAGTGTATGGGGACAGCAGGCCATTCCGCGAGAGGAAGGTAAGTAGGAGATATCTGTGATAATAGTGTATGGGGACAGCAGGCCATTCCGGGAGAGGAAGGTAAGCAGGAGATATCTGCGATACTAGTGTATGGGGACACCCGGCCATTCCGCCAGAGAAGGTAAGCAGGAGATATCTGTTATACTAGTGTATGGGGATAGCGGCCATTCCGGGAGAGAAAATAAGCAGGAGATATCTGTTATACTAGTGTATGGGGACAGTGGCCATTCCGGGAGAGGAAGGTAAGCAGGAGATATCTGTTATACTAGTGTATGGGGACAGCAGGCCATTTCGGGAGAGGAAGGTAAGCAGGAGATATCTGTGATACTAGTGTATGGGGACAGCGGGCCATTCCGGGAGAGGAAGGTAAGTAGGAGATATCTGTGATACTAGTGTATGGGGACAGCAGGCCATTCCGGGAGAGGAAGGTAAGCAGGAGATATCTGTGATACTAGTGTATGGGGACAGCGAGCCATTCTGGGAGAGAAAGGTAAGTAGGAAATATCTGTGATACTAGTGTATGGGGATAGCGGCCATTCCGAGAGAGGAAGGTAAGCAGGAGATATCTTTGATACTAGTATATGGGGACAGCAGGCCATTCCGGGAGAGGAAGGTAAGCAGGAGATATCTGTTATACTAGTGTAAGGGGATAGCGGCCATTCCGAGAGAGGAAGGTAAGCAGGAGATATCTGTGATACTAGTGTATGGGGACAGCGAGCCATTCCGGGAGAGGAAGGTAAGCAGGAGATATCTTTGATACTAGTGTATGGGGACAGCGGGCCATTCCGGGAGAGTAAGGTAAGTAGGAGATATCTGTGATACCAGTATATGGGGACAGCGGCCATTCCGGGAGAGGAAGGTAAGCAGGAGATATCTGTTATACTAGTGTATGGGGATAGCGGACATTCCGGGAGAGGAAGGTAAGCAGGAGATATCTGTTATACTAGTGTATGGGGATAGCGGCCATTCCGAGAGTGGAAGATAAGCAGGAGATATCTGTTATACTAGTGTATGGGGACAGCGGCCATTCCGGGAGAGGAAGGAAAGCAGGAGATATCTGTGATACTAGTGTATGTGGACATTGGGCCATTCCAGGAGAGGAAGGTAAGCAGGAGATATCTGTTATACTAGTGTATGGGGACAGCGGGCCATTCTGGGAGAGAAAGGTAAGTAGGAAATATCTGTGATACTAGTGTATGGGGATAGCGGCCATTCCGAGAGAGGAAGGTAAGCAGGAGATATCTATGATACTAGTGTATGGGGACAGCCGGCCATTCCGCCAGGGGAAGGTAAGCAGGAGATATCTGTGATACTAGTGTATGGGGACAGCGAGCCATTCCGGGAGAGGAAGGTAAGCAGGAGATATCTTTGATACTAGTGTATGGGGACAGCGGGCCATTCCGGGAGAGGAAGGTAAGTAGGAGATATCTGTGATACCAGTATATGGGGACAGCGGCCATTCCGAGAGAGGAAGGTAAGCAGGAGATATCTGTTATACTAGTGTATGGGGACAGCGGCCATTTCGGGAGAGGAAGGTAAGCAAGAGATATCTGTGATACTAGTGTATGGGGCAGCAGGCCATTCTGGGAGAGGAAGGTAAGCAGGAGATATCTATGATACTAGTGTATGGGGACAGCGGGCCATTCTGGGAGAGAAAGGTAAGTAGGAAATATCTGTGATACTAGTGTATGGGGACAGCCGGCCATTCCGCCAGAGGAAGGTAAGCAGGAGATATCTGTTATACTAGTGTATGGGGACAGCAGGCCATTCCGGGAGAGGAAGGTAAGCAGGAGATATCTGTGATACTAGTGTATGTGGACATTGGGCCATTCCAGGAGAGGAAGGTAAGCAGGAGATATCTGTGATACTAGTGTATGGGGACAGCGGGCAATTCCGGGAGAGGAAGGTAAGTAGGAGATATCTTTGATACTAGTGTATGGGGACAGCAGGCCATTCCGGGAGAGGAAGGTAAGCAGGAGATATCTGTGATACTAGTGTATGGGGACAGCGAGCCATTCTGGGAGAGAAAGGTAAGTAGGAAATATCTGTGATACTAGTGTATGGGGATAGCGGCCATTCCGAGAGAGGAAGGTAAGAAGGAGATATCTGTGATACTAGTGTGTGGGGACAGCCGGCCATTCCGCCAGGGGAAGGTAAGCAGGAGATATCTGTGATACTAGTGTATGGGGACAGCGAGCCATTCCGGGAGAGGAAGGTAAGCAGGAGATATCTTTGATACTAGTGTATGGGGACAGCGGGCCATTCCGGGAGAGGAAGGTAAGTAGGAGATATCTGTGATACCAGTATATGGGGACAGCGGCCATTCCGGGAGAGGAAGGTAAGCAGGAGATATCTGTTATACTAGTGTATGGGGATAGCGGCCATTCCGGGAGAGGAAGGTAAGCAGGAGATATCTGTTATACTAGTGTATGGGGATAGCGGCCATTCCGAGAGAGGAAGGTAAGCAGGACATATCTGTTATACTAGTGTATGGGGACAGCGGCCATTCCGGGAGAGGAAGGTAAGCAGGAGATATCTGTGATACTAGTGTATGGGGCAGCAGGCCATTCTGGGAGAGGAAGGTAAGCAGGACATATCTGTGATACTAGTGTATGGGGACAGCGGGCCATTCTGGGAGAGAAAGGTAAGTAGGAAATATCTGTGATACTAGTGTATGGGGACAGCCGGCCATTCCGCCAGAGGAAGGTAAGCAGGAGATATCTGTGATACTAGTGTATGGGGACAGCGAGCCATTCCGGGAGAGGAAGGGAAGCAGGAGATATCTTTGATACTAGTGTATGGGGACAGCGGGCCTTTCCGGGAGAGGAAGGTAAGTAGGAGATATCTGTGATACTAGTGTATGGGGACAGCAGGCCATTCCGGGAGAGTAAAGGTAAGCAGGAGATATCTGTGATACTAGTGTATGGGGACAGCGAGCCATTCTGGGAGAGAAAGGTAAGTAGGAAATATCTGTGATACTAGTGTATGGGAATAGCGGCCATTCCGAGAGAGGAAGGTAAGCAGGAGATATCTGTGATACTAGTGTATGGGGACAGCCGGCCATTCCGCCAGGGGAAGGTAAGCAGGAGATATCTGTGATACTAGTGTATGGGGACAGCGAGCCATTCCGGGAGAGGAAGGTAAGCAGGAGATATCTTTGATACTAGTGTATGGGGACAGCGGGCCATTCCGGGAGAGGAAGGTAAGTAGGAGATATCTGTGATACCAGTATAAGGGGACAGCGGCCATTCCGGGAGAGGAAGGTAAGCAGGAGATATCTGTGATACTAGTGTATGGGGATAGCGGCCATTCCGGGAGAGGAAGGTAAGCAGGAGATATCTGTTATACTAGTGTATGGGGATAGCGGCCATTCCGAGAGAGGAAGGTAAGCAGGAGATATCTGTTATACTAGTGTATGGGGACAGCGGCCATTCCGGGAGAGGAAGGTAAGCAGGAGATATCTGTGATACTAGTGTATGGGGCAGCAGGCCATTCTGGGAGAGGAAGGTAAGCAGGAGATATCTGTGATACTAGTGTATGGGGACAGCGGGCCATTCTGGGAGAGAAAGGTAAGTAGGAAATATCTGTGATACTATTTATGGGGACAGCCGGCCATTCCGCCAGAGGAAGGTAAGCAGGAGATATCTGTGATACTAGTGTATGGGGACAGCGAGCCATTCCGGGAGAGGAAGGGAAGCAGGAGATATCTTTGATACTAGTGTATGGGGACAGCGGGCCTTTCCGGGAGAGAAAGGTATGCAGGAGATATCTGTTATACTAGTGTATGGGGACATCGGCCATTCCGGGAGAGGCAGGTAAGCAAGAGATATCTGTTATACTAGTGTATGGGGATAGCGGCCATTCCGGGAGAGAAAGGTAAGCAGGAGATATCTGTTATACTAGTGTATGGGGACAGTGGCCATTCCGGGAGAGGAAGGTAAGCAGGAGATATCTGTTATACTAGTGTATGGGGACAGCAGGCCATTCCGGGAGAGGAAGGTAAGCAGGAGATATCTGTGATACTAGTGTATGTGGACATTGGGCCATTCCAGGAGAGGAAGGTAAGCAGGAGATATCTGTGATACTAGTGTATGGGGACAGCGGGCCATTCCGGGAGAGGAAGGTAAGTAGGAGATATCTGTGATACTAGTGTATGGGGACAGCAGGCCATTCCGGGAGAGGAAGGTAAGCAGGAGATATCTGTGATACTAGTGTATGGGGACAGCGGGCCATTCTGGGAGAGAAAGGTAAGTAGGAAATATCTGTGATACTAGTGTATGGGGACAGCCGGCCATTCCGCCAGGGGAAGGTAAGCAGGAGATATCTGTGATACTAGTGTATGGGGACAGCGAGCCATTCCGGGAGAGGAAGGTAAGCAGGAGATATCTTTGATACTAGTGTATGGGGACAGCGGGCCATTCCGGGAGAGTAAGGTAAGTAGGAGATATCTGTGATACCAGTATATGGGGACAGCGGCCATTCCGGGAGAGGAAGGTAAGCAGGAGATATCTGTTATACTAGTGTATGGGGATAGCGGACATTCCGGGAGAGGAAGGTAAGCAGGAGATATCTGTTATACTAGTGTATGGGGATAGCGGCCATTCCGAGAGTGGAAGGTAAGCAGGAGATATCTGTTATACTAGTGTATGGGGACAGCGGCCATTCCGGGAGAGGAAGGAAAGCAGGAGATATCTGTGATACCAGTGTATGTGGACATTGGGCCATTCCGGGAGAGGAAGGTAAGCAGTAGATATCTTTGATACTAGTGTATGGGGACAGCAGGTCATTCCGGGAGAGGAAGGTAAGCAGGAGATATCTGTGATACTAGTGTATGGGGACAGCGGGCCATTCTGGGAGAGAAAGGTAAGTAGGAAATATCTGTGATACTAGTGTATGGGGATAGCGGCCATTCCGAGAGAGGAAGGTAAGCAGGAGATATCTGTGATATTAGTGTATGGGGACAGCCGGCCATTCCGCCAGGGGAAGGTAAGCAGGAGATATCTGTGATACTAGTGTATGGGGACAGCGAGCCATTCCGGGAGAGGAAGGTAAGCAGGAGATATCTTTGATACTAGTGTATGGGGACAGCGGGCCATTCCGGGAGAGGAAGGTAAGTAGGAGATATCTGTGTTACCAGTATATGGGGACAGCGGCCATTCCGAGAGAGGAAGGTAAGCAGGAGATATCTGTTATACTAGTGTATGGGGACAGCGGCCATTCCGGGAGAGGAAGGTAAGCAAGAGATATCTGTGATACTAGTGTATGGGGCAGCAGGCCATTCTGGGAGAGGAAGGTAAGCAGGAGATATCTATGATACTAGTGTATGGGGACAGCGGGCCATTCTGGGAGAGAAAGGTAAGTAGGAAATATCTGTGATACTAGTGTATGGGGACAGCCGGCCATTCCGCCAGATGAAGGTAAGCAGGAGATATCTGTTATACTAGTGTATGGGGACAGCAGGCCATTCCGGGAGAGGAAGGTAAGCAGGAGATATCTGTGATACTAGTGTATGTGGACATTGGGCCATTCCAGGAGAGGAAGGTAAGCAGGAGATATCTGTGATACTAGTGTATGGGGACAGCGGGCAATTCCGGGAGAGGAAGGTAAGTAGGAGATATCTGTGATACTAGTGTATGGGGACAGCAGGTCATTCCGGGAGAGGAAGGTAAGCAGGAGATATCTGTGATACTAGTGTATGGGGACAGCGAGCCATTCTGGGAGAGAAAGGTAAGTAGGAAATATCTGTGATACTAGTGTATGGGGATAGCGGCCATTCCGAGAGAGGAAGGTAAGCAAGAGATATCTGTGATACTAGTGTATGGGGACAGCCGGCCATTCCGCCAGGGGAAGGTAAGCAGGAGATATCTGTGATACTAGTGTATGGGGACAGCGAGCCATTCCGGGAGAGGAAGGTAAGCAGGAGATATCTTTGATACTAGTGTATGGGGACAGCGGGCCATTCCGGGAGAGGAAGGTAAGTAGGAGATATCTGTGATACCAGTATATGGGGACAGCGGCCATTCCGGGAGAGGAAGGTAAGCAGGAGATATCTGTTATACTAGTGTATGGGGATAGCGGCCATTCCGGGAGAGGAAGGTAAGCAGGAGATATCTGTTATACTAGTGTATGGGGATAGCGGCCATTCCGAGAGAGGAAGGTAAGCAGGAGATATCTGTTATACTAGTGTATGGGGACAGCGGCCATTCCGGGAGAGGAAGGTAAGCAGGAGATATCTGTGATACTAGTGTATGGGGCAGCAGGCCATTCTGGGAGAGGAAGGTAAGCAGGAGATATCTGTGATACTAGTGTATGGGGACAGCGGGCCATTCTGGGAGAGAAAGGTAAGTAGGAAATATCTGTGATACTAGTGTATGGGGACAGCCGGCCATTCCGCCAGAGGAAGGTAAGCAGGAGATATCTGTGATACTAGTGTATGGGGACAGCGGGCCTTTCCGGGAGAGGAAGGTAAGTAGGAGATATCTGTGATACTAGTGTATGGGGACAGCAGGCCATTCCGGGAGAGGAAGGTAAGCAGGAGATATCTGTGATACTAGTGTATGGGGACAGCGAGCCATTCTGGGAGAGAAAGGTAAGTAGGAAATATCTGTGATACTAGTGTATGGGGATAGCGGCCATTCCGAGAGAGGAAGGTAAGCAGGAGATATCTGTGATACTAGTGTATGGGGACAGCCGGCCATTCCGCCAGGGGAAGGTAAGCAGGAGATATCTGTGATACTAGTGTATGGGGACAGCGAGCCATTCCGGGAGAGGAAGGTAAGCAGGAGATATCTTTGATACTAGTGTATGGGGACAGCGGGCCATTCCGGGAGAGGAAGGTAAGTAGGAGATATCTGTGATACCAGTATATGGGGACAGCGGCCATTCCGGGAGAGGAAGGTAAGCAGGAGATATCTGTGATACTAGTGTATGGGGATAGCGGCCATTCCGGGAGAGGAAGGTAAGCAGGAGATATCTGTTATACTAGTGTATGGGGATAGCGGCCATTCCGAGAGAGGAAGGTAAGCAGGAGATATCTGTTATACTAGTGTATGGGGACAGCGGCCATTCCGGGAGAGGAAGGTAAGCAGGAGATATCTGTGATACTAGTGTATGGGGCAGCAGGCCATTCTGGGAGAGGAAGGTAAGCAGGAGATATCTGTGATACTAGTGTATGGGGACAGCGGGCCATTCTGGGAGAGAAAGGTAAGTAGGAAATATCTGTGATACTAGAGTATGGTTACAGCCGGCCATTCCGCCAGAGGAAGGTAAGCAGGAGATATCTGTGATACTAGTGTATGGGGACAGCGAGCCATTCCGGGAGAGGAAGGGAAGCAGGAGATATCTTTGATACTAGTGTATGGGGACAGCGGGCCTTTCCGGGAGAGGAAGGTATGCAGGAGATATCTGTTATACTAGTGTATGGGGACATCGGCCATTCCGGGAGAGGCAGGTAAGCAAGAGATATCTGTTATACTAGTGTATGGGGACAGCCGGCCATTCCGCCAGGGGAAGGTAAGCAGGAGATATCTGTGATACTAGTGTATGGGGACAGCAAGCCAATCCGGGAGAGGAAGGTAAGCAGGAGATATCTTTGATACTAGTGTATGGGGACTGCGGGCCATTCCGGGAGAGGAAGGTAAGTAGGAGATATCTGTGATACCAGTATATGGGGACAGCGGCCATTCCGGGAGAGGAAGGTAAGCAGGAGATATCTGTTATACTAGTGTATGGGGACAGCCGGCCATTCCGCCAGATGAAGGTAAGCAGGAGATATCTGTTATACTAGTGTATGGGGACAGCAGGCCATTCCGGGAGAGGAAGGTAAGCAGGAGATATCTGTGATACTAGTGTATGTGGACATTGGGCCATTCCAGGAGAGGAAGGTAAGCAGGAGATATCTGTGATACTAGTGTATGGGGACAGCGGGCAATTCCGGGAGAGGAAGGTAAGTAGGAGATATCTGTGATACTAGTGTATGGGGACAGCAGGTCATTCCGGGAGAGGAAGGTAAGCAGGAGATATCTGTGATACTAGTGTATGGGGACAGCGAGCCATTCTGGGAGAGAAAGGTAAGAAGGAAATATCTGTGATACTAGTGTATGGGGATAGCGGCCATTCCGAGAGAGGAAGGTAAGCAGGAGATATCTGTGATACTAGTGTATGGGGACAGCCGGCCATTCCGCCAGGGGAAGGTAAGCAGGAGATATCTCTGATACTAGTGTATGGGGACAGCGAGCCATTCCGGGAGAGGAAGGTAAGCAGGAGATATCTTTGATACTAGTGTATGGGGACAGCGGGCCATTCCGGGAGAGGAAGGTAAGTAGGAGATATCTGTGATACCAGTATATGGGGACAGCGGCCATTCCGGGAGAGGAAGGTAAGCAGGAGATATCTGTTATACTAGTGTATGGGGATAGCGGCCATTCCGGGAGAGGAAGGTAAGCAGGAGATATCTGTTATACTAGTGTATGGGGATAGCGGCCATTCCGAGAGAGGAAGGTAAGCAGGAGATATCTGTTATACTAGTGTATGGGGACAGCGGCCATTCCGGGAGAGGAAGGTAAGCAGGAGATATCTGTGATACTAGTGTATGGGGCAGCAGGCCATTCTGGGAGAGGAAGGTAAGCAGGAGATATCTGTGATACTAGTGTATGGGGACAGCGGGCCATTCTGGGAGAGAAAGGTAAGTAGGAAATATCTGTGATACTAGTGTATGGGGACAGCCGGCCATTCCGCCAGAGGAAGGTAAGCAGGAGATATCTGTGATACTAGTGTATGGGGACAGCGGGCCTTTCCGGGAGAGGAAGGTAAGTAGGAGATATCTGTGATACTAGTGTATGGGGACAGCAGGCCATTCCGGGAGAGGAAGGTAAGCAGGAGATATCTGTGATACTAGTGTATGGGGACAGCGAGCCATTCTGGGAGAGAAAGGTAAGTAGGAAATATCTGTGATACTAGTGTATGGGGATAGCGGCCATTCCGAGAGAGGAAGGTAAGCAGGAGATATCTGTGATACTAGTGTATGGGGACAGCCGGCCATTCCGCCAGGGGAAGGTAAGCAGGAGATATCTGTGATACTAGTGTATGGGGACAGCGAGCCATTCCGGGAGAGGAAGGTAAGCAGGAGATATCTTTGATACTAGTGTATGGGGACAGCGGGCCATTCCGGGAGAGGAAGGTAAGTAGGAGATATCTGTGATACCAGTATATGGGGACAGCGGCCATTCCGGGAGAGGAAGGTAAGCAGGAGATATCTGTGATACTAGTGTATGGGGATAGCGGCCATTCCGGGTGAGGAAGGTAAGCAGGAGATATCTGTTATACTAGTGTATGGGGATAGCGGCCATTCCGAGAGAGGAAGGTAAGCAGGAGATATCTGTTATACTAGTGTATGGGGACAGCGGCCATTCCGGGAGAGGAAGGTAAGCAGGAGATATCTGTGATACTAGTGTATGGGGCAGCAGGCCATTCTGGGAGAGGAAGGTAAGCAGGAGATATCTGTGATACTAGTGTATGGGGACAGCGGGCCATTCTGGGAGAGAAAGGTAAGTAGGAAATATCTGCGATACTAGAGTATGGTTACAGCCGGCCATTCCGCCAGAGGAAGGTAAGCAGGAGATATCTGTGATACTAGTGTATGGGGACAGCGAGCCATTCCGGGAGAGGAAGGGAAGCAGGAGATATCTTTGATACTAGTGTATGGGGACAGCGGGCCTTTCCGGGAGAGGAAGGTATGCAGGAGATATCTGTTATACTAGTGTATGGGGACATCGGCCATTCCGGGAGAGGCAGGTAAGCAAGAGATATCTGTTATACTAGTGTATGGGGACAGCCGGCCATTCCGCCAGGGGAAGGTAAGCAGGAGATATCTGTGATACTAGTGTATGGGGACAGCAAGCCATTCCGGGAGAGGAAGGTAATCAGGAGATATCTTTGATACTAGTGTATGGGGACTGCGGGCCATTCCGGGAGAGGAAGGTAAGTAGGAGATATCTGTGATACCAGTATATGGGGACAGCGGCCATTCCGGGAGAGGAAGGTAAGCAGGAGATATCTGTTATACTAGTGTATGGGGATAGCGGACATTCCGGGAGAGGAAGGTAAGCCGGAGATATCTGTTATACTAGTGTATGGTGATATCGGCCATTCCGAGAGTGGAAGGTAAGCAGGAGATATCTGTTATACTAGTGTATGGGGACAGCGGCCATTCCGGGAGAGGAAGGTAAGCAGGAGATATCTGTTATACTAGTGTATGGGGACAGCGGCCATTCCGAGAGAGGAAGGTAAGCAGGAGATATGTTATACTAGTGTATGGGGACAGCAGGCCATTCCGGGAGAGGAAGGTAAGCAGGAGATATCTGTTATACTAGTGTATGGGGACATTGGGCCATTCCAGGAGAGGAAGGTAAGCAGGAGATATCTGTGTTACTAGTGTATGGGGACAGCAGGCCATTCCGCGAGAGGAAGGTAAGTAGGAGATATCTGTGATACTAGTGTATGGGGACAGCAGGCCATTCCGGGAGAGGAAGGTAAGCAGGAGATATCTGTGATACTAGTGTATGGAGACAGCGGGCCATTCTGGGAGAGAAAGGTAAGTAGGAAATATCTGTGATACTAGTGTATGGGGACAGCCGGCCATTCCGTCAGAGGAAGGTAAGCAGGAGATATCTGTGATACTAGTGTATGGGGACAGCGAGCCATTCCAGGAGAGGAAGGTAAGCAGGAGATATCTTTGATACTAGTGTATGGGGACAGCGGGCCATTCCGGGAGAGGAAGGTAAGCAGGAGATATCTGTTATACTAGTGTATGGGGAAAGCGGGCCATTCCGGGAGAGGAAGGTAAGTAGGAGATATCTGTGATACTAGTGTATGGGGACAGCAGGCCATTCCGGGAGAGGAAGGTAAGCAGGAGATATCTGTGATACTAGTGTATGGAGACAGCGGGCCATTCTGGGAGAGAAAGGTAAGTAGGAAATATCTGTGATACTAGTGTATGGGGACAGCCGGCCATTCCGTCAGAGGAAGGTAAGCAGGAGATATCTGTGATACTAGTGTATGGGGACAGCGAGCCATTCCAGGAGAGGAAGGTAAGCAGGAGATATCTTTGATACTAGTGTATGGGGACAGCGGGCCATTCCGGGAGAGGAAGGTAAGCAGGAGATATCTGTTATACTAGTGTATGGGGAAAGCGGGCCATTCCGGGAGAGGAAGGTAAGTAGGAGATATCTGTGATTCTAGTGTATGGGGACAGCGGCCATTCCGGGAGAGGAAGGTAAGCAGGAGATATCTGTTATACTAGTGTATGGGGATAGCGGCCATTCCGGGAGAGAAAGGTAAGCAGGAGATATCTGTTATACTAGAGTATGGGGATAGCGGCCATTCCGGGAGAGAAAGGTAAGCAGGAGATATCTGTTATACTAGTGTATGGGGATAGCGGCCATTCCGGGAGAGGAAGGTAAGCTGGAGATATCTGTTATACTAGTGTATGGGGACAGCGGCCATTCCGAGAGAGGAAGGTAAGCAGGAGATATCTGTTATACTAGTGTATGGGGACAGCAGGCCATTCCGGGAGAGGAAAGTAAGCAGGAGATATCTGTGATACTAGTGTATGGGGACAGCGGCCATTCCGGGAGAGGAAGGTAAGCAGGAGATATCTGTTATACTAGAGTATGGGGACAGCAGGCCATTCCGGGAGAGGAAGGTAAGCAGGAGATATCTGTGATACTAGTGTATGGGGACATTGGGCCATTCCAGGAGAGGAAGGTAAGCAGGAGATATCTGTGATACTAGTGTATGGGGACAGCGGGCCATTCCGGGAGAGGAAGGAAAGTAGGAGATATCTTTGATACTAGTGTATGGGGACAGCGGGCCATTCCGGGAGAGGAAGGTAAGTAGGAGATATCTGTGATACCAGTATATGGGGACAGCGGCCATTCCGAGAGAGGAAGGTAAGCAGGAGATATCTGTTATACTAGTGTATGGGGACAGCGGCCATTCCGGGAGAGGAAGGTAAGCAAGAGATATCTGTGATACTAGTGTATGGGGCAGCAGGCCATTCCGGGAGAGGAAGGTAAGCAGGAGATATCTATGATACTAGTGTATGGGGACAGCGGGCCATTCTGGGAGAGAAAGGTAAGTAGGAAATATCTGTGATACTAGTGTATGGGGACAGCCGGCCATTCCGCCAGAGGAAGGTAAGCAGGAGATATCTGTTATACTAGTGTATGGGGACAGCAGGCCATTCCGGGAGAGGAAGGTAAGCAGGAGATATCTGTGATACTAGTGTATGTGGACATTGGGCCATTCCAGGAGAGGAAGGTAAGCAGGAGATATCTGTGATACTAGTGTATGGGGACAGCGGGCCATTCCGGGAGAGGAAGGTAAGTAGGAGATATCTGTGATACTAGTGGATGGGGACAGCAGGCCATTCCGGGAGAGGAAGGTAAGCAGGAGATATCTGTGATACTAGTGTATGGGGACAGCGAGCCATTCTGGGAGAGAAAGGTAAGTAGGAAATATCTGTGATACTAGTGTATGGGGATAGCAGCCATTCCGAGAGAGGAAGGTAAGCAGGAGATATCTGTGATACTAGTGTATGGGGACAACCGGCCATTCCGCCAGGGGAAGGTAAGCAGGAGATATCTGTGATACTAGTGTATGGGGACAGCGAGCCATTCCGGGAGAGGAAGGTAAGCAGGAGATATCTTTGATACTAGTGTATGGGGACAGCGGACCATTCCGGGAGAGGAAGGTAAGTAGGAGATATCTGTGATACCAGTATATGGGGACAGCGGCCATTCCGGGAGAGGAAGGTAAGCAGGAGATATCTGTTATACTAGTGTATGGGGATAGCGGCCATTCCGAGAGAGGAAGGTAAGCAGGAGATATCTGTTATACTAGTGTATGGGGACAGCGGCCATTCCGGGAGAGGAAGGTAAGCAGGAGATATCTGTGATACTAGTGTATGGGGCAGCAGGCCATTCTGGGAGAGGAAGGTAAGCAGGAGATATCTGTGATACTAGTGTATGGGGACAGCGGGCCATTCTGGGAAAGAAAGGTAAGTAGGAAATATCTGTGATACTAGTGTATGGGGACAGCCGGCCATTCCGCCAGAGGAAGGTAAGCAGGAGATATCTGTGATACTAGTGTATGGGGACAGCGAGCCATTCCGGGAGAGGAAGGGAAGCAGGAGATATCTTTGATACTAGTGTATGGGGACAGCGGGCCTTTCCGGGAGAGGAAGGTATGCAGGAGATATCTGTTATACTAGTGTATGGGGACATCGGCCATTACGGGAGAGGCAGGTAAGCAGGAGATATCTGTTATACTAGTGTATGGGGATAGCGGCCATTCCGGGAGAGAAAGGTAAGCAGGAGATATCTGTTATACTAGTGTATGGTGGACAGTGCCCATTCCAGGAGTAGGAAGGTAAGCAGGAGATATCTGTTATACTAGTGTATGGGGACAGCAGGCCATTCCGGGAGAGGAAGGTAAGCAGGAGATATCTGTGATACTAGTGTATGTGGACATTGGGCCATTCCAGGAGAGGAAGGTAAGCAGGAGATATCTGTGATACTAGTGTATGGGGACAGCGGGCCATTCCGGGAGAGGAAGGTAAGTAGGAGATATCTGTGATACTAGTGTATGGGGACAGCAGGCCATTCCGGGAGAGGAAGGTAAGCAGGAGATATCTGTGATACTAGTGTATGGGGACAGCGGGCCATTCTGGGAGAGAAAGGTAAGTAGGAAATATCTGTGATACTAGTGTATGGGGACAGCAGGCCATTCCGCCAGGGGAAGGTAAGCAGGAGATATCTGTGATACTAGTGTATGGGGACAGCGAGCCATTCCGGGAGAGGAAGGTAAGCAGGAGATATCTTTGATACTAGTGTATGGGGACAGCGGGCCATTCCGGGAGAGTAAGGTAAGTAGGAGATATCTGTGATACCAGTATATGGGGACAGCGGCCATTCCGGGAGAGGAAGGTAAGCAGGAGATATCTGTTATACTAGTGTATGGGGATAGCGGACATTCCGGGAGAGGAAGGTAAGCAGGAGATATCTGTTATACTAGTGTATGGGGATAGCGGCCATTCCGAGAGTGGAAGGTAAGCAGGAGATATCTGTTATACTAGTGTATGGGGATAGCGGACATTCCGGGAGAGGAAGGTAAGCAGGAGATATCTGTTATACTAGTGTATGGGGATAGCGGCCATTCCGAGAGTGGAAGGTAAGCAGGAGATATCTGTTTACCAAGTGTATGGGGACAGCGGCCATTCCGGGAGAGGAAGGAAAGCAGGAGATATCTGTGATACTAGTGTATGTGGATATTGGGCCATTCCAGGAGAGGAAGGTAAGCAGGAGATATCTGTTATACTAGTGTATGGGGACAGCGGGCCATTCTGGGAGAGAAAGGTAAGTAGGAAATATCTGTGATACTAGTGTATGGGGATAGCGGCCATTCCGAGAGAGGAAGGTAAGCAGGAGATATCTGTGATACTAGTGTATGGGGACAGCCGGCCATTCCACCAGGGGAAGGTAAGCAGGAGATATCTGTGATACTAGTGTATGGGGACAGCGAGCCATTCCGAGAGAGGAAGGTAAGCAGGAGATATCTTTGATACTAGTGTATGGGGACAGCGGCCATTCCGAGAGAGGAAGGTAAGCAGGAGATATCTGTTATACTAGTGTATGGGGACAGCGGCCATTCTGGGAGAGGAAGGTAAGCAGGAGATATCTATGATACTAGTGTATGGGGACAGCGGGCCATTCTGGGAGAGAAAGGTAAGTAGGAAATATCTGTGATACTAGTGTATGGGGACAGCCGGCCATTCCGCCAGAGGAAGGGAAGCAGGAGATATCTTTGATACTAGTGTATGGGGACTGCGGGCCATTCCGGGAGAGGAAGGTATGCAGGAGATATCTGTTATACTAGTGTATGGGGATAGCGGCCATTCCGGGAGAGAAAGGTAAGCAGGAGATATCTGTTATACTAGTGTATGGGGACAGTGGCCATTCCGGGAGAGGAAGGTAAGCAGGAGATATCTGTGATACTAGTGTATGTGGACATTGGGCCATTCCAGGAGAGGAAGGTAAGCAGGAGATATCTGTGATACTAGTGTATGGGGACAGCGAGCCATTTCGGGAGAGGAAGGTAAGCAGGAGATATCTTTGATACTAGTGTATGGGGACTGCGGGCCATACCGGGAGAGGAAGGTAAGTAGGAGATATCTGTGATACCAGTATATGGGGACAGCGGCCATTCCGGGAGAGGAAGGTAAGCAGGAGATATCTGTTATACTAGTGTATGGGGATATCGGCCATTCCGAGAGTGGAAGGTAAGCAGGAGATATCTGTTATACTAGTGTATGGGGACAGCGGCCATTCCGGGAGAGGAAGGTAAGCAGGAGATATCTGTTATACTAGTGTATGGGGACAGCGGCCATTCCGAGAGAGGAAGGTAAGCAGGAGATATGTTATACTAGTGTATGGGGACAGCAGGCCATTCCGGGAGAGGAAGGTAAGCAGGAGATATCTGTTATACTAGTGTATGGGGACATTGGGCCATTCCAGGAGAGGAAGGTAAGCAGGAGATATCTGTGATACTAGTGTATGGGGACAGCAGGCCATTCCGCGAGAGGAAGGTAAGTAGGAGATATCTGTGATACTAGTGTATGGGGACAGCAGGCCATTCCGGGAGAGGAAGGTAAGCAGGAGATATCTGTGATACTAGTGTATGGAGACAGCGGGCATTCTGGGAGAGAAAGGTAAGTAGGAAATATCTGTGATACTAGTGTATGGGGACAGCCGGCCATTCCGCCAGAGGAAGGTAAGCAGGAGATATCTGTGATACTAGTGTATGGGGACAGCGAGCCATTCCAGGAGAGGAAGGTAAGCAGGAGATATCTTTGATACTAGTGTATGGGGATAGCGGGCCATTCCGGGAGAGGAAGGTAAGCAGGAGATATCTGTTATACTAGTGTATGGGGAAAGCGGGCCATTCCGGGAGAGGAAGGTAAGTAGGAGATATCTGTGATTCTAGTGTATGGGGACAGCGGCCATTCCGGGAGAGGAAGGTAAGCAGGAGATATCTGTTATACTAGTGTATGGGGATAACGGCCATTCCGGGAGAGAAAGGTAAGCAGGAGATATCTGTTATACTAGTGTATGGGGATAGCGGCCATTCCGGGAGAGGAAGGTAAGCAGGAGATATCTGTTATACTAGTGTATGGGGACAGCGGCCATTCCGAAAGAGGAAGGTAAGCAGGAGATATCTGTTATACTAGTGTATGGGGACAGCAGGCCATTCCGGGAGAGGAAAGGAAGCAGGAGATATCTGTGATACTAGTGTATGGGGACAGCGGCCATTCCGGGAGAGGAAGGTAAGCAGGAGATATCTGTTATACTAGAGTATGGGGACAGCAGGCCATTCCGGGAGAGGAAGGTAAGCAGGAGATATCTGTGATACTAGTGTATGGGGACATTGGGCCATTCCAGGAGAGGAAGGTAAGCAGAAGATATCTGTGATACTAGTGTATGGGGACAGCGGGCCATTCCGGGAGAGGATGGAAAGTAGGAGATTTCTTTGATACTAGTGTATGGGGACAGCGGGCCATTCCAGGAGAGGAAGGTAAGCAGGAGATATCTGTGATACTAGTTTATGGGGACAGCGGCCATTCCGACAGAGGAAGGTAAGCAGGAGATATCTGTTATACTAGTGTATGGGGATAGCGGCCATTCCGAGAGAGGAAGGTAAGCAGGAGATATCTGTTATACTAGTGTATGGGGATAGCGGCCATTCCGGGAGAGAAAGGTAAGCAGGAGATATCTATTATACTAGTGTATGGGGACAGCGGCCATTCCGAGAGAGGAAGGTAAGCAGGAGATATCTGTTATACTAGTGTATGGGGACAGCAGGCCATTCCGGGAGAGGAAGGTAAGCTGGAGATATCTGTGATACTAGTGTATGGGGACATTGGGCCATTCCAGGAGAGGAAGGCAAGCAGGAGATATCTGTGATACTAGTGTATGGGGACAGCAGGCCATTCCGCGAGAGGAAGGTAAGTAGGAGATATCTGTGATAATAGTGTATGGGGACAGCAGGCCATTCCGGGAGAGGAAGGTAAGCAGGAGATATCTGTGATACTAGTGTATGGAGACAGCGGGCCATTCTGGGAGAGAAAGGTAAGCAGGAAATATCTGTGATACTAGTGTATGGGGACAGCAGGCCATTCCGCCAGAGGAAGGTAAGCAGGAGATATCTGTGATACTAGTGTATGGGGACAGCGAGCCATTCCGGGAGAGGAAGGTAAGCATGAGATATCTTTGATACTAGTGTATGGGGACAGCGGGCCATTCCGGGAGAGGAAGGTAAGTAGGAGATATCTTTGATACTAGTGTATGGGGACAGCAAGCCATTCAAGGAGAGGAAGGTAAGCAGGAGATATCTGTGATACTAGTGTATGGGGACATTGGGCCATTCCAGGAGAGGAAGGTAAGCAGGAGATATCTGTGATACTAGTTTATGGGGACAGCGGCCATTCCGCCAGAGGAAGGTAAGCAGGAGATATCTGTTATACTAGTGTATGGGGATAGCGGCCATTCCGAGAGAGGAAGGTAAGCAGGAGATATCTGTTATACTAGTGTATGGGGACAGCGGCCATTCCGGGAGAGGAAGGTAAGCAGGAGATATCTGTTATACTAGTGTATGGGGATAGCGGCCATTCCGGGAGAGAAAGGTAAGCAGGAGATATCTGTTATACTAGTGTATGGGGATAACGGCCATTCCGGGAGAGGAAGGTAAGCAGGAGATATCTGTTATACTAGTGTATGGGGACAGCGGCCATTCCGAGAGAGGAAGGTAAGCAGGAGATATCTGTTATACTAGTGTATGGGGACAGCAGGCCATTCCGGGAGAGGAAGGTAAGCAGGAGATATCTGTGATACTAGTGTATGGGGACAGCAGGCCATTCCGCGAGAGGAAGGTAAGTAGGAGATATGTGTGATAATAGTGTATGGGGACAGCAGGCCATTCCGGGAGAGGAAGGTAAGCAGGAGATATCTGTGATACTAGTGTATGGAGACAGCGGGCCATTCTGGGAGAGAAAGGTAAGTAGGAAATATCTGTGATACTAGTGTATGGGGACAGCCGGCCATTCCGCCAGAGGAAGGTAAGCAGGAGATATCTGTGATACTATTGTATGGGGACAGCGAGCCATTCCGGGAGAGGAAAGTAAGCAGGAGATATCTGTGATACTAGTGTATGGGGACAGCGGCCATTCCGGGAGAGGAAGGTAAGCAGGAGATATCTGTTATACTAGAGTATGGGGACAGCAGGCCATTCCGGGAGAGGAAGGTAAGCAGGAGATATCTGTGATACTAGTGAATGGGGACATTGGGCCATTCCAGGAGAGGAAGGTAAGCAGGAGATATCTGTGATACTAGTGTATGGGGACAGCGGGCCATTCCGGGAGAGGAAGGTAAGCAGGAGATATCTGTGATACTAGTTTATGGGGACAGCGGCCATTTCGACAGAGGAAGGTAAGCAGGAGATATCTGTTATACTAGTGTATGGGGATAGCGGCCATTCCGAGAGAGGAAGGTAAGCAGGAGATATCTGTTATACTAGTGTATGGGGACAGCGGGCCATTCTGGGAGAGAAAGGTAAGTAGGAAATATCTGTGATACTAATGTATGGGGACAGCAGGCCATTCCGCCAGGGGAAGGTAAGCAGGAGATATCTGTGATACTAGTGTATGGGGACAGCGAGCCATACCGGGAGAGGAAGGTAAGCAGGAGATATCTTTGATACCAGTGTATGGGGACAGCGGGCCATTCCGGGAGAGTAAGGTAAGTAGGAGATATCTGTGATACCAGTATATGGGGACAGCGGCCATTCCGGGAGAGGAAGGTAAGCAGGAGATATCTGTTATACTAGTGTATGGGGATAGCGGACATTCCGGGAGAGGAAGGTAAGCAGGAGATATCTGTTATACTAGTGTATGGGGATAGCGGCCATTCCGAGAGTGGAAGGTAAGCAGGAGATATCTGTTATACTAGTGTATGGGGACAGCGGCCATTCCGGGAGAGGAAGGAAAGCAGGAGATATCTGTGATACTAGTGTATGTGGATATTGGGCCATTCCAGGAGAGGAAGGTAAGCAGGAGATATCTGTTATACTAGTGTATGGGGACAGCGGGCCATTCTGGGAGAGAAAGGTAAGTAGGAAATATCTGTGATACTAGTGTATGGGGTTAGCGGCCATTCCGAGAGAGGAAGGTAAGCAGGAGATATCTGTGATACTAGTGTATGGGGACAGCCGGCCATTCCGCCAGGGGAAGGTAAGCAGGAGATATCTGTGATACTAGTGTATGGGGACAGCGAGCCATTCCGAGAGAGGAAGGTAAGCAGGAGATATCTTTGATACTAGTGTATGGGGACAGCGGGCCATTCTGGGAGAGAAAGGTAAGTAGGAAATATCTGTGATACTAATGTATGGGGACAGCCGGCCATTCCGCCAGAGGAAGTAAGCAGGAGATATCTGTGATACTAGTGTATGGGGACAGCGAGCCATTCCGGGAGAGGAAGGGAAGCAGGAGATATCTTTGATACTAGTGTATGGGGACTGCGGGCCATTCCGGGAGAGGAAGGTATGCAGGAGATATCTGTTATACTAGTGTATGGGGATAGCGGCCATTCCGGGAGAGAAAGGTAAGCAGGAGATATCTGTTATACTAGTGTATGGGGACAGTGGCCATTCCGGGAGAGGAAGGTAAGCAGGAGATATCTGTGATACTAGTGTATGTGGACATTGGGCCATTCCAGGAGAGGAAGGTAAGCAGGAGATATCTGTGATACTAGTGTATGGGGACAGCGAGCCATTCCGGGAGAGGAAGGGAAGCAGGAGATATCTTTGATACTAGTGTATGGGGACTGCGGGCCATTCCGGGAGAGGAAGGTAAGTAGGAGATATCTGTGATACCAGTATATGGGGACAGCGGCCATTCCGGGAGAGGAAGGTAAGCAGGAGATATCTGTTATACTAGTGTATGGGGACAGCGGGCCATTCTGGGAGAGAAAGGTAAGTAGGAAATATCTGTGATACTAGTGTATGGGGATAGCGGCCATTCCGAGAGAGGAAGGTAAGCAGGAGATATCTGTGATACTAGTGTATGGGGACAGCCGGCCATTCCGCCAGGGGAAGGTAAGCAGGAGATATCTGTGATACTAGTGTATGGGGACAGCGAGCCATTCCGGGAGAGGAAGGTAAGCAGGAGATATCTGTTATACTAGTGTATGGGGACAGCGGCCATTCCGGGAGAGGAAGGTAAGCAAGAGATATCTGTGATACTAGTGTATGGGGCAGCAGGCCATTCTGGGAGAGGAAGGTAAGCAGGAGATATCTATGATACTAGTGTATGGGGACAGCGGGCCATTCTGGGAGAGAAAGGTAAGTAGGAAATATCTGTGATACTAGTGTATGGGGACAGCCGGCCATTCCGCCAGAGGAAGGGAAGCAGGAGATATCTTTGATACTAGTGTATGGGGACTGCGGGCCATTCCGGGAGAGGAAGGTATGCAGGAGATATCTGTTATACTAGTGTATGGGGATAGCGGCCATTCCGGGAGAGAAAGGTAAGCAGGAGATATCTGTTATACTAGTGTATGGGGACAGTGGCCATTCCGGGAGAGGAAGGTAAGCAGGAGATATCTGTGATACTAGTGTATGTGGACATTGGGCCATTCCAGGAGAGGAAGGTAAGCAGGAGATATCTGTGATACTAGTGTATGGGGACAGCGAGCCATTCCGGGAGAGGAAGGTAAGCAGGAGATATCTTTGATACTAGTGTATGGGGACTGCGGGCCATTCCGGGAGAGGAAGGTAAGTAGGAGATATCTGTGATACCAGTATATGGGGACAGCGGCCATTCCGGGAGAGGAAGGTAAGCAGGAGATATCTGTTATACTAGTGTATGGGGATAGCGGACATTCCGGGAGAGGAAGGTAAGCAGGAGATATCTGTTATACTAGTGTATGGGGATATCGGCCATTCCGAGAGTGGAAGGTAAGCAGGAGATATCTGTTATACTAGTGTATGGGGACAGCTGCCATTCCGGGAGAGGAAGGTAAGCAGGAGATATCTGTTATACTAGTGTATGGGGACAGCGGCCATTCCGAGAGAGGAAGGTAAGCAGGAGATATGTTATACTAGTGTATGGGGACAGCAGGCCATTCCGGGAGAGGAAGGTAAGCAGGAGATATCTGTTATACTAGAGTATGGGGACAGCAGGCCATTCCGGGAGAGGAAGGTAAGCAGGAGATATCTGTGATACTAGTGTATGGGGACATTGGGCCATTCCAGGAGAGGAAGGTAAGCAGAAGATATCTGTGATACTAGTGTATGGGGACAGCGGGCCATTCCGGGAGAGGATGGAAAGTAGGAGATTTCTTTGATACTAGTGTATGGGGACAGCGGGCCATTCCAGGAGAGGAAGGTAAGCAGGAGATATCTGTGATACTAGTTTATGGGGACAGCGGCCATTCCGACAGAGGAAGGTAAGCAGGAGATATCTGTTATACTAGTGTATGGGGATAGCGGCCATTCCGAGAGAGGAAGGTAAGCAGGAGATATCTGTTATACTAGTGTATGGGGATAGCGGCCATTCCGGGAGAGAAAGGTAAGCAGGAGATATCTATTATACTAGTGTATGGGGACAGCGGCCATTCCAAGAGAGGAAGGTAAGCAGGAGATATCTGTTATACTAGTGTATGGGGACAGCAGGCCATTCCGGGAGAGGAAGGTAAGCAGGAGATATCTGTGATACTAGTGTATGGGGACATTGGGCCATTCCAGGAGAGGAAGGTAAGCAGGAGATATCTGTGATACTAGTGTATGGAGACAGCGGGCCATTCTGGGAGAGAAAGGTAAGTAGGAAATATCTGTGATACTAGTGTATGGGGACAGCAGGACATTCCGCCAGAGGAAGGTAAGCAGGAGATATCTGTGATACTAGTGTATGGGGACAGCGAGCCATTCCGGGAGAGGAAGGTAAGCAGGAGATATCTTTGATACTAGTGTATGGGGACAGCGGGCCATTCCGGGAGAGGAAGGTAAGTAGGAGATATCTTTGATACTAGTGTATGGGGACAGCAAGCCATTCAAGGAGAGGAAGGTAAGCAGGAAATATCTGTGATACTAGTGTATGGGGACATTGGGCCATTCCAGGAGAGGAAGGTAAGCAGGAGATATCTGTGATACTAGTTTATGGGGACAGCGGCCATTCCGCCAGAGGAAGGTAAGCAGGAGATATCTGTTATACTAGTGTATGGGGATAGCGGCCATTCCGAGAGAGGAAGGTAAGCAGGAGATATCTGTTATACTAGTGTATGGGGACAGCGGCCATTCCGGGAGAGGAAGGTAAGCAGGAGATATCTGTTATACTAGTGTATGGGGATAGCGGCCATTCCGGGAGAGAAAGGTAAGCAGGAGATATCTGTTATACTAGTGTATGGGGATAACGGCCATTCCGGGAGAGGAAGGTAAGCAGGAGATATCTGTTATACTAGTGTATGGGGACAGCGGCCATTCCGAGAGAGGAAGGTAAGCAGGAGATATCTGTTATACTAGTGTATGGGGACAGCAGGCCATTCCGGGAGAGGAAGGTAAGCAGGAGATATCTGTGATACTAGTGTATGGGGACAGCAGGCCATTCCGCGAGAGGAAGGTAAGTAGGAGATATGTGTGATAATAGTGTATGGGGACAGCAGGCCATTCCGGGAGAGGAAGGTAAGCAGGAGATATCTGTGATACTAGTGTATGGAGACAGCGGGCCATTCTGGGAGAGAAAGGTAAGTAGGAAATATCTGTGATACTAGTGTATGGGGACAGCCGGCCATTCCGCCAGAGGAAGGTAAGCAGGAGATATCTGTGATACTATTGTATGGGGACAGCGAGCCATTCCGGGAGAGGAAGGTAAGCAGGAGATATCTTTGATACTAGTGTATGGGGACAGCGGGCCATTCCGGGAGAGGAAGGTAAGCAGGAGATATCTGTTATACTAGTGTATGGGGAAAGCGGGCCATTCCGGGAGAGGAAGGTAAGTAGGAGATATCTGTGATTCCTGTGTATGGGGACAGCGGCCATTCCGGGAGAGGAAGGTAAGCAGGAGATATCTGTTATACTAGTGTATGGGGATAGCGGCCATTCTGGGAGAGAAAGGTAAGCAGGAGATATTTGTTATACTAGTGTATGGGGAAAGCGGCCATTCCGGGAGAGAAAGGTAAGCAGGAGATATCTGTTATACTAGTGTATGGGGATAGCGGCCATTCCGGGAGAGGAAGGTAAGCAGGAGATATCTTTGATACTAGTGTATGGGGACAGCAGCCATTCCGAGAGAGGAAGGTAAGCAGGAGATATCTGTGATACTAGTGTATGGGGACAGCAGGCCATTCCGCGAGAGGAAGGTAAGTAGGAGATATCTGTGATACTAGTGTATGGGGACAGCGAGCCATTCCGGCAGAGGAAGGTAAGCAGGAGATATCTGTGATACTAGTGTATGGAGACAGCGGGCCATTCTGGGAGAGAAAGGTAAGTAGGAAATATCTGTGATACTAGTGTATGGGGACAGCCAGCCATTCCGCCAGAGGAAGGTAAGCAGGAGATATCTGTGATACTAGTGTATGGGGACAGCGAGCCATTCCAGGAGAGGAAGGTAAGCAGGAGATATCTTTGATACTAGTGTATGGGGACAGCGGGCCATTCCGGGAGAGGAAGGTAAGCAGGAGATATCTGTTATACTAGTGTATAGGGAAAGCGGGGCATTCCGGGAGAGGAAGGTAAGTAGGAGATATCTGTGATTCCTGTGTATGGGGACAGCGGCCATTCCGGGAGAGGAAGGTAAGCAGGAGATATCTGTTATACTAGTGTATGGGGATAGCGGCCATTCTGGGAGAGAAAGGTAAGCAGGAGATATTTGTTATACTAGTGTATGGGGAAAGCGGCCATTCCGGGAGAGAAAGGTAAGCAGGAGATATCTGTTATACTAGTGTATGGGGATAGCGGCCATTCCGGGAGAGGAAGGTAAGCAGGAGATATCTTTGATACTAGTGTATGGGGACAGCAGCCATTCCGAGAGAGGAAGGTAAGCAGGAGATATCTGTGATACTAGTGTATGGGGACAGCAGGCCATTCCGCGAGAGGAAGGTAAGTAGGAGATATCTGTGATACTAGTGTATGGGGACAGCGAGCCATTCCGGCAGAGGAAGGTAAGCAGGAGATATCTGTGATACTAGTGTATGGGGACAGCAGGCCATTCCGGGAGAGGAAGGTAAGCAGGAGATATCTGTTATACTAGTGTATGGGGACAGCAGGCCATTCCGGGAGAGGAAAGTAAGCAGGAGATATCTGTGATACTAGTGTATGGGGACAGCGGCCATTCCGGGAGAGGAAGGTAAGCAGGAGATATCTGTTATACTAGAGTATGGGGACAGCAGGCCATTCCGGGAGAGGAAGGTAAGCAGGAGATATCTGTGATACTAGTGTATGGGGACATTGGGCCATTCCAGGAGAGGAAGGTAAGCAGGAGATATCTGTGATACTAGTGTATGGGGACAGCGGGCCATTCCGGGAGAGGATGGAAAGTAGGAGATTTCTTTGATACTAGTGTATGGGGACAGCGGGCCATTCCAGGAGAGGAAGGTAAGCAGGAGATATCTGTGATAATAGTTTATGGGGACAGCGGCCATTCCGACAGAGGAAGGTAAGCAGGAGATATCTGTTATACTAGTGTATGGGGATAGCGGCCATTCCGAGAGAGGAAGGTAAGCAGGAGATATCTGTTATACTAGTGTATGGGGATAGCGGCCATTCCGGGAGAGAAAGGTAAGCAGGAGATATCTATTATACTAGTGTATGGGGACAGCGGCCATTCCGAGAGAGGAAGGTAAGCAGGAGATATCTGTTATACTAGTGTATGGGGACAGCAGGCCATTCCGGGAGAGGAAGGTAAGCAGGAGATATCTGTGATACTAGTGTATGGGGACATTGGGCCATTCCAGGAGAGGAAGGTAAGCAGGAGATATCTGTGATACTAGTGTATGGGGACAGCAGGCCATTCCGCGAGAGGAAGGTAAGTAGGAGATATCTGTGATAATAGTGTATGGGGACAGCAGGCCATTCCGGGAGAGGAAGGTAAGCAGGAGATATCTGTGATACTAGTGTATGGAGACAGCGGGCCATTCTGGGAGAGAAAGGTAAGTAGGAATTATCTGTGATACTAGTGTATGGGGACAGCAGGCCATTCCGCCAGAGGAAGGTAAGCAGGAGATATCTGTGATACTAGTGTATGGGGACAGCGAGCCATTCCGGGAGAGGAAGGTAAGCATGAGATATCTTTGATACTAGTGTATGGGGACAGCGGGCCATTCCGGGAGAGGAAGGTAAGTAGGAGATATCTTTGATACTAGTGTATGGGGACAGCAGGCCATTCAAGGAGAGGAAGGTAAGCAGGAGATATCTGTGATACTAGTGTATGGGGACATTGGGCCATTCCAGGAGAGGAAGGTAAGCAGGAGATATCTGTGATACTAGTTTATGGGTACAGCGGCCATTCCGCCAGAGGAAGGTAAGCAGGAGATATCTGTTATACTAGTGTATGGGGATAGCGGCCATTCCGAGAGAGGAAGGTAAGCAGGAGATATCTGTTATACTAGTGTATGGGGACAGCGGCCATTCCGGGAGAGGAAGGTAAGCAGGAGATATCTGTTATACTAGTGTATGGGGATAGCGGCCATTCCGGGAGAGAAAGGTAAGCAGGATATATCTGTTATACTAGTGTATGGGGATAACGGCCATTCCGGGAGAGGAAGGTAAGCAGGAGATTTCTGTTATACTAGTGTATGGGGACAGCGGCCATTCCGAGAGAGGAAGGTAAGCAGGAGATATCTGTTATACTAGTGTATGGGGACAGCAGGCCATTCCGGGAGAGGAAGGTAAGCAGGAGATATCTGTGATACTAGTGTATGGGGACAGCAGGCCATTCCGCGAGAGGAAGGTAAGTAGGAGATATGTGTGATAATAGTGTATGGGGACAGCAGGCCATTCCGGGAGAGGAAGGTAAGCAGGAGATATCTGTGATACTAGTGTATGGAGACAGCGGGCCATTCTGGGAGAGAAAGGTAAGTAGGAACTATCTGTGATACTAATGTATGGGGACAGCCGGCCATTCCGCCAGAGGAAGGTAAGCAGGAGATATCTGTGATACTATTGTATGGGGACAGCGAGCCATTCCGGGAGAGGAAGGTAAGCAGGAGATATCTTTGATACTAGTGTATGGGGACAGCGGGCCATTCCGGGAGAGGAAGGTAAGCAGGAGATATCTGTTATACTAGTGTATGGGGAAAGCGGGCCATTCCGGGAGAGGAAGGTAAGTAGGAGATATCTGTGATTCCTGTGTATGGGGACAGCGGCCATTCCGGGAGAGGAAGGTAAGCAGGAGATATCTGTTATACTAGTGTATGGGGATAGCGGCCATTCTGGGAGAGAAAGGTAAGCAGGAGATATTTGTTATACTAGTGTATGGGGAAAGCGGCCATTCCGGGAGAGAAAGGTAAGCAGGAGATATCTGTTATACTAGTGTATGGGGATAGCGGCCATTCCGGGAGAGGAAGGTAAGCAGGAGATATCTTTGATACTAGTGTATGGGGACAGCAGCCATTCCGAGAGAGGAAGGTAAGCAGGAGATATCTGTGATACTAGTGTATGGGGACAGCAGGCCATTCCGCGAGAGGAAGGTAAGTAGGAGATATCTGTGATACTAGTGTATGGGGACAGCGAGCCATTCCGGCAGAGGAAAGTAAGCAGGAGATATCTGTGATACTAGTGTATGGAGACAGCGGGCCATTCTGGGAGAGAAAGGTAAGTAGGAAATATCTGTGATACTAGTGTATGGGGACAGACAGCCATTCCGCCAGAGGAAGGTAAGCAGGAGATATCTGTGATACTAGTGTATGGGGACAGCGAGCCATTCCAGGAGAGGAAGGTAAGCAGGAGATATCTTTGATACTAGTGTATGGGGACAGCGGGCCATTCCGGGAGAGGAAGGTAAGCAGGAGATATCTGTTATACTAGTGTATGGGGAAAGCGGGCCATTCTGGGAGAGGAAGGTAAGTAGGAGATATCTGTGATTCTAGTGTATGGGGACAGCGGCCATTCCGGGAGAGTAAGGTAAGCAGGAGATATCTGTTATACTAGTGTATGGGGATAGCGGCCATTCCGGGAGAGAAAGGTAAGCAGGAGATATCTGTTATACTAGAGTATGGGGATAGCGGCCATTCCGGGAGAGAAAGGTAAGCAGGAGATATCTGTTATACTAGTGTATGGGGATAGCGGCCATTCGGGGAGAGGAAGGTAAGCAGGAGATATCTGTTATACTAGTGTATGGGGACAGCAGGCCATTCCGGGAGAGGAAAGTAAGCAGGAGATATCTGTGATACTAGTGTATGGGGACAGCGGCCATTCCGGGAGAGGAAGGTAAGCAGGAGATATCTGTTATACTAGAGTATGGGGACAGCAGGCCATTCCGGGAGAGGAAGGTAAGCAGGAGATATCTGTGATACTAGTGAATGGGGACATTGGGCCATTCCAGGAGAGGAAGGTAAGCAGGAGATATCTGTGATACTAGTGTATGGGGACAGCGGGCCATTCCGGGAGAGGAAGGAAAGTAGGAGATATCTTTGATACTAGTGTATGGGGACAGCAGGCCATTCCAGGAGAGGAAGGTAAGCAGGAGATATCTGTGATACTAGTTTATGGGGACAGCGGCCATTTCGACAGAGGAAGGTAAGCAGGAGATATCTGTTATACTAGTGTATGGGGATAGCGGCCATTCCGAGAGAGGAAGGTAAGCAGGAGATATCTGTTATACTAGTGTATGGGGACAGCGGCCATTCCGGGAGAGGAAGGTAAGCAGGAGATATCTGTTATACTAGTGTATGGGGATAGCGGCCATTCCGGGAGAGAAAGGTAAGCAGGAGATATCTATTATACTAGTGTATGGGGACAGCGGCCATTCCGAGAGAGAAAGGTAAGCAGGAGATATCTGTTATACTAGTGTATGGGGACAGCAGGCCATTCCGGGAAAGGAAGGTAAGCAGGAGATATCTGTGATACTAGTGTATGGGGACATTGGGCCATTCCAGGAGAGGAAGGTAAGCAGGAGATATCTGTGATACTAGTGTATGGGGACAGCAGGCCATTCCGCGAGAGGAAGGTAAGTAGGAGATATCTGTGATAATAGTGTATGGGGACAGCAGGCCATTCCGGGAGAGGAAGGTAAGCAGGAGATATCTGTGATACTAGTGTATGGAGACAGCGGGCCATTCTGGGAGAGAAAGGTAAGTAGGAAATATCTGTGATACTAGTGTATGGGGACAGCCGGCTATTCCGCCAGAGGAAGGTAAGCAGGAGATATCTGTGATACTAGTGTATGGGGACAGCGAGCCATTCCGGGAGAGGAAGGTAAGCAGGAGATATCTTTGATACTAGTGTATGGGGACAGCGGGCCATTCCGGGAGAGGAAGGTAAGTAGGAGATATCTTTGATACTAGTGTATGGGGACAGCAGGCCATTCCAGGAGAGGAAGGTAAGCAGGAGATATCTGTGATACTAGTGTATGGGGACATTGGGCCATTCCAGGAGAGGAAGGTAAGCAGGAGATATCTGTGATACTAGTTTATGGGGACAGCGGCCATTCCGCCAGAGGAAGGTAAGCAGGAGATATCTGTTATACTAGTGTATGGGGATAGCGGCCATTCCGAGAGAGGAAGGTAAGCAGGAGATATCTTTGATACTAGTGTATGGGGACTGCGGGCCATTCCGGGAGAGGAAGGTAAGTAGGAGATATCTGTGATACCAGTATATGGGGACAGCGGCCATTCCGGGAGAGGAAGGTAAGCAGGAGATATCTGTTATACCAGTGTATGGGGACAGCGGGCCATTCTGGGAGAGAAAGGTAAGTAGGAAATATCTGTGATACTAGTGTATGGGGATAGCGGCCATTCCGAGAGAGGAAGGTAAGCAGGAGATATCTGTGATACTAGTGTATGGGGACAGCCGGCCATTCCGCCAGGGGAAGGTAAGCAGGAGATATCTGTGATACTAGTGTATGGGGACAGCGAGCCATTCCGGGAGAGGAAGGTAAGCAGGAGATATCTGTTATACTAGTGTATGGGGACAGCGGCCATTCCGGGAGAGGAAGGTAAGCAAGAGATATCTGTGATACTAGTGTATGGGGCAGCAGGCCATTCTGGGAGAGGAAGGTAAGCAGGAGATATCTATGATACTAGTGTATGGGGACAGCGGGCCATTCTGGGAGAGAAAGGTAAGTAGGAAATATCTGTGATACTAGTGTATGGGGACAGCCGGCCATTCCGCCAGAGGAAGGGAAGCAGGAGATATCTTTGATACTAGTGTATGGGGACTGCGGGCCATTCCGGGAGAGGAAGGTATGCAGGAGATATCTGTTATACTAGTGTATGGGGATAGCGGCCATTCCGGGAGAGAAAGGTAAGCAGGAGATATCTGTTATACTAGTGTATGGGGACAGTGGCCATTCCGGGAGAGGAAGGTAAGCAGGAGATATCTGTGATACTAGTGTATGTGGACATTGGGCCATTCCAGGAGAGGAAGGTAAGCAGGAGATATCTGTGATACTAGTGTATGGGGACAGCGAGCCATTCCGGGAGAGGAAGGTAAGCAGGAGATATCTTTGATACTAGTGTATGGGGACTGCGGGCCATTCCGGGAGAGGAAGGTAAGTAGGAGATATCTGTGATACCAGTATATGGGGACAGCGGCCATTCCGGGAGAGGAAGGTAAGCAGGAGATAACTGTTATACTAGTGTATGGGGATAGCGGACATTCCGGGAGAGGAAGGTAAGCAGGAGATATCTGTTATACTAGTGTATGGGGATATCGGCCATTCCGAGAGTGGAAGGTAAGCAGGAGATATCTGTTATACTAGTGTATGGGGACAGCTGCCATTCCGGGAGAGGAAGGTAAGCAGGAGATATCTGTTATACTAGTGTATGGGGACAGCGGCCATTCCGAGAGAGGAAGGTAAGCAGGAGATAAGTTATACTAGTGTATGGGGACAGCAGGCCATTCCGGGAGAGGAAGGTAAGCAGGAGATATCTGTTATACTAGAGTATGGGGACAGCAGGCCATTCCGGGAGAGGAAGGTAAGCAGGAGATATCTGTGATACTAGTGTATGGGGACATTGGGCCATTCCAGGAGAGGAAGGTAAGCAGAAGATATCTGTGATACTAGTGTATGGGGACAGCGGGCCATTCCGGGAGAGGATGGAAAGTAGGAGATTTCTTTGATACTAGTGTATGGGGACAGCGGGCCATTCCAGGAGAGGAAGGTAAGCAGGAGATATCTGTGATACTAGTTTATGGGGACAGCGGCCATTCCGACAGAGGAAGGTAAGCAGGAGATATCTGTTATACTAGTGTATGGGGATAGCGGCCATTCCGAGAGAGGAAGGTAAGCAGGAGATATCTGTTATACTAGTGTATGGGGATAGCGGCCATTCCGGGAGAGAAAGGTAAGCAGGAGATATCTATTATACTAGTGTATGGGGACAGCGGCCATTCCAAGAGAGGAAGGTAAGCAGGAGATATCTGTTATACTAGTGTATGGGGACAGCAGGCCATTCCGGGAGAGGAAGGTAAGCAGGAGATATCTGTGATACTAGTGTATGGGGACATTGGGCCATTCCAGGAGAGGAAGGTAAGCAGGAGATATCTGTGATACTAGTGTATGGAGACAGCGGGCCATTCTGGGAGAGAAAGGTAAGTAGGAAATATCTGTGATACTAGTGTATGGGGACAGCAGGACATTCCGCCAGAGGAAGGTAAGCAGGAGATATCTGTGATACTAGTGTATGGGGACAGCGAGCCATTCCGGGAGAGGAAGGTAAGCAGGAGATATCTTTGATACTAGTGTATGGGGACAGCGGGCCATTCCGGGAGAGGAAGGTAAGTAGGAGATATCTTTGATACTAGTGTATGGGGACAGCAAGCCATTCAAGGAGAGGAAGGTAAGCAGGAGATATCTGTGATACTAGTGTATGGGGACATTGGGCCATTCCAGGAGAGGAAGGTAAGCAGGAGATATCTGTGATACTAGTTTATGGGGACAGCGGCCATTCCGCCAGAGGAAGGTAAGCAGGAGATATCTGTTATACTAGTGTATGGGGATAGCGGCCATTCCGAGAGAGGAAGGTAAGCAGGAGATATCTGTTATACTAGTGTATGGGGACAGCGGCCATTCCGGGAGAGGAAGGTAAGCAGGAGATATCTGTTATACTAGTGTATGGGGATAGCGGCCATTCCGGGAGAGAAAGGTAAGCAGGAGATATCTGTTATACTAGTGTATGGGGATAACGGCCATTCCGGGAGAGGAAGGTAAGCAGGAGATATCTGTTATACTAGTGTATGGGGACAGCGGCCATTCCGAGAGAGGAAGGTAAGCAGGAGATATCTGTTATACTAGTGTATGGGGACAGCAGGCCATTCCGGGAGAGGAAGGTAAGCAGGAGATATCTGTGATACTAGTGTATGGGGACAGCAGGCCATTCCGCGAGAGGAAGGTAAGTAGGAGATATGTGTGATAATAGTGTATGGGGACAGCAGGCCATTCCGGGAGAGGAAGGTAAGCAGGAGATATCTGTGATACTAGTGTATGGAGACAGCGGGCCATTCTGGGAGAGAAAGGTAAGTAGGAAATATCTGTGATACTAGTGTATGGGGACAGCCGGCCATTCCGCCAGAGGAAGGTAAGCAGGAGATATCTGTGATACTATTGTATGGGGACAGCGAGCCATTCCGGGAGAGGAAGGTAAGCAGGAGATATCTTTGATACTAGTGTATGGGGACAGCGGGCCATTCCGGGAGAGGAAGGTAAGCAGGAGATATCTGTTATACTAGTGTATGGGGAAAGCGGGCCATTCCGGGAGAGGAAGGTAAGTAGGAGATATCTGTGATTCCTGTGTATGGGGACAGCGGCCATTCCGGGAGAGGAAGGTAAGCAGGAGATATCTGTTATACTAGTGTATGGGGATAGCGGCCATTCTGGGAGAGAAAGGTAAGCAGGAGATATTTGTTATACTAGTGTATGGGGAAAGCGGCCATTCCGGGAGAGAAAGGTAAGCAGGAGATATCTGTTATACTAGTGTATGGGGATAGCGGCCATTCCGGGAGAGGAAGGTAAGCAGGAGATATCTTTGATACTAGTGTATGGGGACAGCAGCCATTCCGAGAGAGGAAGGTAAGCAGGAGATATCTGTGATACTAGTGTATGGGGACAGCAGGCCATTCCGCGAGAGGAAGGTAAGTAGGAGATATCTGTGATACTAGTGTATGGGGACAGCGAGCCATTCCGGCAGAGGAAGGTAAGCAGGAGATATCTGTGATACTAGTGTATGGAGACAGCGGGCCATTCTGGGAGAGAAAGGTAAGTAGGAAATATCTGTGATACTAGTGTATGGGGACAGCCAGCCATTCCGCCAGAGGAAGGTAAGCAGGAGATATCTGTGATACTAGTGTATGGGGACAGCGAGCCATTCCAGGAGAGGAAGGTAAGCAGGAGATATCTTTGATACTAGTGTATGGGGACAGCGGGCCATTCCGGGAGAGGAAGGTAAGCAGGAGATATCTGTTATACTAGTGTATAGGGAAAGCGGGGCATTCCGGGAGAGGAAGGTAAGTAGGAGATATCTGTGATTCCTGTGTATGGGGACAGCGGCCATTCCGGGAGAGGAAGGTAAGCAGGAGATATCTGTTATACTAGTGTATGGGGATAGCGGCCATTCTGGGAGAGAAAGGTAAGCAGGAGATATTTGTTATACTAGTGTATGGGGAAAGCGGCCATTCCGGGAGAGAAAGGTAAGCAGGAGATATCTGTTATACTAGTGTATGGGGATAGCGGCCATTCCGGGAGAGGAAGGTAAGCAGGAGATATCTTTGATACTAGTGTATGGGGACAGCAGCCATTCCGAGAGAGGAAGGTAAGCAGGAGATATCTGTGATACTAGTGTATGGGGACAGCAGGCCATTCCGCGAGAGGAAGGTAAGTAGGAGATATCTGTGATACTAGTGTATGGGGACAGCGAGCCATTCCGGCAGAGGAAGGTAAGCAGGAGATATCTGTGATACTAGTGTATGGGGACAGCAGGCCATTCCGGGAGAGGAAGGTAAGCAGGAGATATCTGTTATACTAGTGTATGGGGACAGCAGGCCATTCCGGGAGAGGAAAGTAAGCAGGAGATATCTGTGATACTAGTGTATGGGGACAGCGGCCATTCCGGGAGAGGAAGGTAAGCAGGAGATATCTGTTATACTAGAGTATGGGGACAGCAGGCCATTCCGGGAGAGGAAGGTAAGCAGGAGATATCTGTGATACTAGTGTATGGGGACATTGGGCCATTCCAGGAGAGGAAGGTAAGCAGGAGATATCTGTGATACTAGTGTATGGGGACAGCGGGCCATTCCGGGAGAGGATGGAAAGTAGGAGATTTCTTTGATACTAGTGTATGGGGACAGCGGGCCATTCCAGGAGAGGAAGGTAAGCAGGAGATATCTGTGATACTAGTTTATGGGGACAGCGGCCATTCCGACAGAGGAAGGTAAGCAGGAGATATCTGTTATACTAGTGTATGGGGATAGCGGCCATTCCGAGAGAGGAAGGTAAGCAGGAGATATCTGTTATACTAGTGTATGGGGATAGCGGCCATTCCGGGAGAGAAAGGTAAGCAGGAGATATCTATTATACTAGTGTATGGGGACAGCGGCCATTCCGAGAGAGGAAGGTAAGCAGGAGATATCTGTTATACTAGTGTATGGGGACAGCAGGCCATTCCGGGAGAGGAAGGTAAGCAGGAGATATCTGTGATACTAGTGTATGGGGACATTGGGCCATTCCAGGAGAGGAAGGTAAGCAGGAGATATCTGTGATACTAGTGTATGGGGACAGCAGGCCATTCCGCGAGAGGAAGGTAAGTAGGAGATATCTGTGATAATAGTGTATGGGGACAGCAGGCCATTCCGGGAGAGGAAGGTAAGCAGGACATATCTGTGATACTAGTGTATGGAGACAGCGGGCCATTCTGGGAGAGAAAGGTAAGTAGGAAATATCTGTGATACTAGTGTATGGGGACAGCAGGCCATTCCGCCAGAGGAAGGTAAGCAGGAGATATCTGTGATACTAGTGTATGGGGACAGCGAGCCATTCCGGGAGAGGAAGGTAAGCAGGAGATATCTTTGATACTAGTGTATGGGGACAGCGGGCCATTCCGGGAGAGGAAGGTAAGTAGGAGATATCTTTGATACTAGTGTATGGGGACAGCAGGCCATTCAAGGAGAGGAAGGTAAGCAGGAGATATCTGTGATACTAGTGTATGGGGACATTGGGCCATTCCAGGAGAGGAAGGTAAGCAGGAGATATCTGTGATACTAGTTTATGGGGACAGCGGCCATTCCGCCAGAGGAAGGTAAGCAGGAGATATCTGTTATACTAGTGTATGGGGATAGCGGCCATTCCGAGAGAGGAAGGTAAGCAGGAGATATCTGTTATACTAGTGTATGGGGACAGCGGCCATTCCGGGAGAGGAAGGTAAGCAGGAGATATCTGTTATACTAGTGTATGGGGATAGCGGCCATTCCGGGAGAGAAAGGTAAGCAGGCTATATCTGTTATACTAGTGTATGGGGATAACGGCCATTCCGGGAGAGGAAGGTAAGCAGGAGATATCTGTTATACTAGTGTATGGGGACAGCGGCCATTCCGAGAGAGGAAGGTAAGCAGGAGATATCTGTTATACTAGTGTATGGGGACAGCAGGCCATTCCGGGAGAGGAAGGTAAGCAGGAGATATCTGTGATACTAGTGTATGGGGACAGCAGGCCATTCCGCGAGAGGAAGGTAAGTAGGAGATATGTGTGATAATAGTGTATGGGGACAGCAGGCCATTCCGGGAGAGGAAGGTAAGCAGGAGATATCTGTGATACTAGTGTATGGAGACAGCGGGCCATTCTGGGAGAGAAAGGTAAGTAGGAAATATCTGTGATACTAGTGTATGGGGACAGCCGGCCATTCCGCCAGAGGAAGGTAAGCAGGAGATATCTGTGATACTATTGTATGGGGACAGCGAGCCATTCCGGGAGAGGAAGGTAAGCAGGAGATATCTTTGATACTAGTGTATGGGGACAGCGGGCCATTCCGGGAGAGGAAGGTAAGCAGGAGATATCTGTTATACTAGTGTATGGGGAAAGCGGGCCATTCCGGGAGAGGAAGGTAAGTAGGAGATATCTGTGATTCCTGTGTATGGGGACAGCGGCCATTCCGGGAGAGGAAGGTAAGCAGGAGATATCTGTTATACTAGTGTATGGGGATAGCGGCCATTCTGGGAGAGAAAGGTAAGCAGGAGATATTTGTTATACTAGTGTATGGGGAAAGCGGCCATTCCGGGAGAGAAAGGTAAGCAGGAGATATCTGTTATACTAGTGTATGGGGATAGCGGCCATTCCGGGAGAGGAAGGTAAGCAGGAGATATCTTTGATACTAGTGTATGGGGACAGCAGCCATTCCGAGAGAGGAAGGTAAGCAGGAGATATCTGTGATACTAGTGTATGGGGACAGCAGGCCATTCCGCGAGAGGAAGGTAAGTAGGAGATATCTGTGATACTAGTGTATGGGGACAGCGAGCCATTCCAGCAGAGGAAGGTAAGCAGGAGATATCTGTGATACTAGTGTATGGAGACAGCGGGCCATTCTGGGAGAGAAAGGTAAGTAGGAGATATCTGTGATTCTAGTGTATGGGGACAGCGGCCATTCCGGGAGAGTAAGGTAAGCAGGAGATATCTGTTATACTAGTGTATGGGGATAGCGGCCATTCCGGGAGAGGAAGGTAAGCAGGAGATATCTTTGATACTAGTGTATGGGGACAGCAGCCATTCCGAGAGAGGAAGGTAAGCAGGAGATATCTGTGATACTAGTGTATGGGGACAGCAGGCCATTCCGCGAGAGGAAGGTAAGTAGGAGATATCTGTGATACTAGTGTATGGGGACAGCGAGCCATTCCGGCAGAGGAAGGTAAGCAGGAGATATCTGTGATACTAGTGTATGGAGACAGCGGGCCATTCTGGGAGAGAAAGGTAAGTAGGAAATATCTGTGATACTAGTGTATGGGGACAGCCAGCCATTCCGCCAGAGGAAGGTAAGCAGGAGATATCTGTGATACTAGTGTATGGGGACAGCGAGCCATTCCAGGAGAGGAAGGTAAGCAGGAGATATCTTTGATACTAGTGTATGGGGACAGCGGGGCATTCCGGGAGAGGAAGGTAAGCAGGAGATATCTGTTATACTAGTGTATGGGGAAAGCGGGCCATTCTGGGAGAGGAAGGTAAGTAGGAGATATCTGTGATTCTAGTGTATGGGGACAGCGGCCATTCCGGGAGAGTAAGGTAAGCAGGAGATATCTGTTATACTAGTGTATGGGGATAGCGGCCATTCCGGGAGAGAAAGGTAAGCAGGAGATATCTGTTATACTAGAGTATGGGGATAGCGGCCATTCCGGGAGAGAAAGGTAAGCAGGAGATATCTGTTATACTAGTGTATGGGGATAGCGGCCATTCGGGGAGAGGAAGGTAAGCAGGAGATATCTGTTATACTAGTGTATGGGGACAGCAGGCCATTCCGGGAGAGGAAAGTGAGCAGGAGATATCTGTGATACTAGTGTATGGGGACAGCGGCCATTCCGGGAGAGGAAGGTAAGCAGGAGATATCTGTTATACTAGAGTATGGGGACAGCAGGCCATTCCGGGAGAGGAAGGTAAGCAGGAGATATCTGTGATACTAGTGAATGGGGACATTGGGCCATTCCAGGAGAGGAAGGTAAGCAGGAGATATCTGTGATACTAGTGTATGGGGACAGCGGGCCATTCCGGGAGAGGAAGGAAAGTAGGAGATATCTTTGATACTAGTGTATGGGGACAGCAGGCCATTCCAGGAGAGGAAGGTAAGCAGGAGATATCTGTGATACTAGTTTATGGGGACAGCGGCCATTTCGACAGAGGAAGGTAAGCAGGAGATATCTGTTATACTAGTGTATGGGGATAGCGGCCATTCCGAGAGAGGAAGGTAAGCAGGAGATATCTGTTATACTAGTGTATGGGGACAGCGGCCATTCCGGGAGAGGAAGGTAAGCAGGAGATATCTGTTATACTAGTGTATGGGGATAGCGGCCATTCCGGGAGAGAAAGGTAAGCAGGAGATATCTATTATACTAGTGTATGGGGACAGCGGCCATTCCGAGAGAGGAAGGTAAGCAGGAGATATCTGTTATACTAGTGTATGGGGACAGCAGGCCATTCCGGGAAAGGAAGGTAAGCAGGAGATATCTGTGATACTAGTGTATGGGGACATTGGGCCATTCCAGGAGAGGAAGGTAAGCAGGAGATATCTGTGATACTAGTGTATGGGGACAGCAGGCCATTCCGCGAGAGGAAGGTAAGTAGGAGATATCTGTGATAATAGTGTATGGGGACAGCAGGCCATTCCGGGAGAGGAAGGTAAGCAGGAGATATCTGTGATACTAGTGTATGGAGACAGCGGGCCATTCTGGGAGAGAAAGGTAAGTAGGAAATATCTGTGATACTAGTGTATGGGGACAGCCGGCTATTCCGCCAGAGGAAGGTAAGCAGGAGATATCTGTGATACTAGTGTATGGGGACAGCGAGCCATTCCGGGAGAGGAAGGTAAGCAGGAGATATCTTTGATACTAGTGTATGGGGACAGCGGGCCATTCCGGGAGAGGAAGGTAAGTAGGAGATATCTTTGATACTAGTGTATGCGGACAGCAGGCCATTCCAGGAGAGGAAGGTAAGCAGGAGATATCTGTGATACTAGTGTATGGGGACATTGGGCCATTCCAGGAGAGGAAGGTAAGCAGGAGATATCTGTGATACTAGTTTATGGGGACAGCGGCCATTCCGCCAGAGGAAGGTAAGCAGGAGATATCTGTTATACTAGTGTATGGGGATAGCGGCCATTCCGAGAGAGGAAGGTAAGCAGGAGATATCTGTTATACTAGTGTATGGGGACAGCGGCCATTCCGGGAGAGGAAGGTAAGCAGGAGACATCTGTTATACTAGTGTATGGGGATAGCGGCCATTCCGGGAGAGAAAGGTAAGCAGGAGGTATCTGTTATACTAGTGTATGGGGATAATAGCCATTCCGGGAGAGGAAGGTAAGCAGGAGATATCTGTTATACTAGTGTATGGGGACAGCGGCCTTTCCGAGAGAGGAAGGTAAGCAGGAGATATCTGTTATACTAGTGTATGGGGACAGCAGGCCATTCCGGGAGAGGAAGGTAAGCAGGAGATATCTATTATACTAGTGTATGGGGACAGCGGCCATTCCAAGAGAGGAAGGTAAGCAGGAGATATCTGTTATACTAGTGTATGGGGACAGCAGGCCATTCCGGGAGAGGAAGGTAAGCAGGAGATATCTGTGATACTAGTGTATGGGGACATTGGGCCATTCCAGGAGAGGAAGGTAAGCAGGAGATATCTGTGATACTAGTGTATGGAGACAGCGGGCCATTCTGGGAGAGAAAGGTAAGTAGGAAATATCTGTGATACTAGTGTATGGGGACAGCAGGACATTCCGCCAGAGGAAGGTAAGCAGGAGATATCTGTGATACTAGTGTATGGGGACAGCGAGCCATTCCGGGAGAGGAAGGTAAGCAGGAGATATCTTTGATACTAGTGTATGGGGACAGCGGGCCATTCCGGGAGAGGAAGGTAAGTAGGAGATATCTTTGATACTAGTGTATGGGGACAGCAAGCCATTCAAGGAGAGGAAGGTAAGCAGGAGATATCTGTGATACTAGTGTATGGGGACATTGGGCCATTCCAGGAGAGGAAGGTAAGCAGGAGATATCTGTGATACTAGTTTATGGGGACAGCGGCCATTCCGCCAGAGGAAGGTAAGCAGGAGATATCTGTTATACTAGTGTATGGGGATAGCGGCCATTCCGAGAGAGGAAGGTAAGCAGGAGATATCTGTTATACTAGTGTATGGGGACAGCGGCCATTCCGGGAGAGGAAGGTAAGCAGGAGATATCTGTTATACTAGTGTATGGGGATAGCGGCCATTCCGGGAGAGAAAGGTAAGCAGGAGATATCTGTTATACTAGTGTATGGGGATAACGGCCATTCCGGGAGAGGAAGGTAAGCAGGAGATATCTGTTATACTAGTGTATGGGGACAGCGGCCATTCCGAGAGAGGAAGGTAAGCAGGAGATATCTGTTATACTAGTGTATGGGGACAGCAGGCCATTCCGGGAGAGGAAGGTAAGCAGGAGATATCTGTGATACTAGTGTATGGGGACAGCAGGCCATTCCGCGAGAGGAAGGTAAGTAGGAGATATGTGTGATAATAGTGTATGGGGACAGCAGGCCATTCCGGGAGAGGAAGGTAAGCAGGAGATATCTGTGATACTAGTGTATGGAGACAGCGGGCCATTCTGGGAGAGAAAGGTAAGTAGGAAATATCTGTGATACTAGTGTATGGGGACAGCCGGCCATTCCGCCAGAGGAAGGTAAGCAGGAGATATCTGTGATACTATTGTATGGGGACAGCGAGCCATTCCGGGAGAGGAAGGTAAGCAGGAGATATCTTTGATACTAGTGTATGGGGACAGCGGGCCATTCCGGGAGAGGAAGGTAAGCAGGAGATATCTGTTATACTAGTGTATGGGGAAAGCGGGCCATTCCGGGAGAGGAAGGTAAGTAGGAGATATCTGTGATTCCTGTGTATGGGGACAGCGGCCATTCCGGGAGAGGAAGGTAAGCAGGAGATATCTGTTATACTAGTGTATGGGGATAGCGGCCATTCTGGGAGAGAAAGGTAAGCAGGAGATATTTGTTATACTAGTGTATGGGGAAAGCGGCCATTCCGGGAGAGAAAGGTAAGCAGGAGATATCTGTTATACTAGTGTATGGGGATAGCGGCCATTCCGGGAGAGGAAGGTAAGCAGGAGATATCTTTGATACTAGTGTATGGGGACAGCAGCCATTCCGAGAGAGGAAGGTAAGCAGGAGATATCTGTGATACTAGTGTATGGGGACAGCAGGCCATTCCGCGAGAGGAAGGTAAGTAGGAGATATCTGTGATACTAGTGTATGGGGACAGCGAGCCATTCCGGCAGAGGAAGGTAAGCAGGAGATATCTGTGATACTAGTGTATGGAGACAGCGGGCCATTCTGGGAGAGAAAGGTAAGTAGGAAATATCTGTGATACTAGTGTATGGGGACAGCCAGCCATTCCGCCAGAGGAAGGTAAGCAGGAGATATCTGTGATACTAGTGTATGGGGACAGCGAGCCATTCCAGGAGAGGAAGGTAAGCAGGAGATATCTTTGATACTAGTGTATGGGGACAGCGGGCCATTCCGGGAGAGGAAGGTAAGCAGGAGATATCTGTTATACTAGTGTATAGGGAAAGCGGGGCATTCCGGGAGAGGAAGGTAAGTAGGAGATATCTGTGATTCCTGTGTATGGGGACAGCGGCCATTCCGGGAGAGGAAGGTAAGCAGGAGATATCTGTTATACTAGTGTATGGGGATAGCGGCCATTCTGGGAGAGAAAGGTAAGCAGGAGATATTTGTTATACTAGTGTATGGGGAAAGCGGCCATTCCGGGAGAGAAAGGTAAGCAGGAGATATCTGTTATACTAGTGTATGGGGATAGCGGCCATTCCGGGAGAGGAAGGTAAGCAGGAGATATCTTTGATACTAGTGTATGGGGACAGCAGCCATTCCGAGAGAGGAAGGTAAGCAGGAGATATCTGTGATACTAGTGTATGGGGACAGCAGGCCATTCCGCGAGAGGAAGGTAAGTAGGAGATATCTGTGATACTAGTGTATGGGGACAGCGAGCCATTCCGGCAGAGGAAGGTAAGCAGGAGATATCTGTGATACTAGTGTATGGGGACAGCAGGCCATTCCGGGAGAGGAAGGTAAGCAGGAGATATCTGTTATACTAGTGTATGGGGACAGCAGGCCATTCCGGGAGAGGAAAGTAAGCAGGAGATATCTGTGATACTAGTGTATGGGGACAGCGGCCATTCCGGGAGAGGAAGGTAAGCAGGAGATATCTGTTATACTAGAGTATGGGGACAGCAGGCCATTCCGGGAGAGGAAGGTAAGCAGGAGATATCTGTGATACTAGTGTATGGGGACATTGGGCCATTCCAGGAGAGGAAGGTAAGCAGGAGATATCTGTGATACTAGTGTATGGGGACAGCGGGCCATTCCGGGAGAGGATGGAAAGTAGGAGATTTCTTTGATACTAGTGTATGGGGACAGCGGGCCATTCCAGGAGAGGAAGGTAAGCAGGAGATATCTGTGATACTAGTTTATGGGGACAGCGGCCATTCCGACAGAGGAAGGTAAGCAGGAGATATCTGTTATACTAGTGTATGGGGATAGCGGCCATTCCGAGAGAGGAAGGTAAGCAGGAGATATCTGTTATACTAGTGTATGGGGATAGCGGCCATTCCGGGAGAGAAAGGTAAGCAGGAGATATCTATTATACTAGTGTATGGGGACAGCGGCCATTCCGAGAGAGGAAGGTAAGCAGGAGATATCTGTTATACTAGTGTATGGGGACAGCAGGCCATTCCGGGAGAGGAAGGTAAGCAGGAGATATCTGTGATACTAGTGTATGGGGACATTGGGCCATTCCAGGAGAGGAAGGTAAGCAGGAGATATCTGTGATACTAGTGTATGGGGACAGCAGGCCATTCCGCGAGAGGAAGGTAAGTAGGAGATATCTGTGATAATAGTGTATGGGGACAGCAGGCCATTCCGGGAGAGGAAGGTAAGCAGGAGATATCTGTGATACTAGTGTATGGAGACAGCGGGCCATTCTGGGAGAGAAAGGTAAGTAGGAAATATCTGTGATACTAGTGTATGGGGACAGCAGGCCATTCCGCCAGAGGAAGGTAAGCAGGAGATATCTGTGATACTAGTGTATGGGGACAGCGAGCCATTCCGGGAGAGGAAGGTAAGCAGGAGATATCTTTGATACTAGTGTATGGGGACAGCGGGCCATTCCGGGAGAGGAAGGTAAGTAGGAGATATCTTTGATACTAGTGTATGGGGACAGCAGGCCATTCAAGGAGAGGAAGGTAAGCAGGAGATATCTGTGATACTAGTGTATGGGGACATTGGGCCATTCCAGGAGAGGAAGGTAAGCAGGAGATATCTGTGATACTAGTTTATGGGGACAGCGGCCATTCCGCCAGAGGAAGGTAAGCAGGAGATATCTGTTATACTAGTGTATGGGGATAGCGGCCATTCCGAGAGAGGAAGGTAAGCAGGAGATATCTGTTATACTAGTGTATGGGGACAGCGGCCATTCCGGGAGAGGAAGGTAAGCAGGAGATATCTGTTATACTAGTGTATGGGGATAGCGGCCATTCCGGGAGAGAAAGGTAAGCAGGATATATCTGTTATACTAGTGTATGGGGATAACGGCCATTCCGGGAGAGGAAGGTAAGCAGGAGATATCTGTTATACTAGTGTATGGGGACAGCGGCCATTCCGAGAGAGGAAGGTAAGCAGGAGATATCTGTTATACTAGTGTATGGGGACAGCAGGCCATTCCGGGAGAGGAAGGTAAGCAGGAGATATCTGTGATACTAGTGTATGGGGACAGCAGGCCATTCCGCGAGAGGAAGGTAAGTAGGAGATATGTGTGATAATAGTGTATGGGGACAGCAGGCCATTCCGGGAGAGGAAGGTAAGCAGGAGATATCTGTGATACTAGTGTATGGAGACAGCGGGCCATTCTGGGAGAGAAAGGTAAGTAGGAAATATCTGTGATACTAGTGTATGGGGACAGCCGGCCATTCCGCCAGAGGAAGGTAAGCAGGAGATATCTGTGATACTATTGTATGGGGACAGCGAGCCATTCCGGGAGAGGAAGGTAAGCAGGAGATATCTTTGATACTAGTGTATGGGGACAGCGGGCCATTCCGGGAGAGGAAGGTAAGCAGGAGATATCTGTTATACTAGTGTATGGGGAAAGCGGGCCATTCCGGGAGAGGAAGGTAAGTAGGAGATATCTGTGATTCCTGTGTATGGGGACAGCGGCCATTCCGGGAGAGGAAGGTAAGCAGGAGATATCTGTTATACTAGTGTATGGGGATAGCGGCCATTCTGGGAGAGAAAGGTAAGCAGGAGATATTTGTTATACTAGTGTATGGGGAAAGCGGCCATTCCGGGAGAGAAAGGTAAGCAGGAGATATCTGTTATACTAGTGTATGGGGATAGCGGCCATTCCGGGAGAGGAAGGTAAGCAGGAGATATCTTTGATACTAGTGTATGGGGACAGCAGCCATTCCGAGAGAGGAAGGTAAGCAGGAGATATCTGTGATACTAGTGTATGGGGACAGCAGGCCATTCCGCGAGAGGAAGGTAAGTAGGAGATATCTGTGATACTAGTGTATGGGGACAGCGAGCCATTCCGGCAGAGGAAGGTAAGCAGGAGATATCTGTGATACTAGTGTATGGAGACAGCGGGCCATTCTGGGAGAGAAAGGTAAGTAGGAGATATCTGTGATTCTAGTGTATGGGGACAGCGGCCATTCCGGGAGAGTAAGGTAAGCAGGAGATATCTGTTATACTAGTGTATGGGGATAGCGGCCATTCCGGGAGAGGAAGGTAAGCAGGAGATATCTTTGATACTAGTGTATGGGGACAGCAGCCATTCCGAGAGAGGAAGGTAAGCAGGAGATATCTGTGATACTAGTGTATGGGGACAGCAGGCCATTCCGCGAGAGGAAGGTAAGTAGGAGATATCTGTGATACTAGTGTATGGGGACAGCGAGCCATTCCGGCAGAGGAAGGTAAGCAGGAGATATCTGTGATACTAGTGTATGGAGACAGCGGGCCATTCTGGGAGAAAAAGGTAAGTAGGAAATATCTGTGATACTAGTGTATGGGGACAGCCAGCCATTCCGCCAGAGGAAGGTAAGCAGGAGATATCTGTGATACTAGTGTATGGGGACAGCGAGCCATTCCAGGAGAGGAAGGTAAGCAGGAGATATCTTTGATACTAGTGTATGGGGACAGCGGGCCATTCCGGGAGAGGAAGGTAAGCAGGAGATATCTGTTATACTAGTGTATGGGGAAAGCGGGCCATTCTGGGAGAGGAAGGTAAGTAGGAGATATCTGTGATTCTAGTGTATGGGGACAGCGGCCATTCCGGGAGAGTAAGGTAAGCAGGAGATATCTGTTATACTAGTGTATGGGGATAGCGGCCATTCCGGGAGAGAAAGGTAAGCAGGAGATATCTGTTATACTAGAGTATGGGGATAGCGGCCATTCCGGGAGAGAAAGGTAAGCAGGAGATATCTGTTATACTAGTGTATGGGGATAGCGGCCATTCGGGGAGAGGAAGGTAAGCAGGAGATATCTGTTATACTAGTGTATGGGGACAGCAGGCCATTCCGGGAGAGGAAAGTGAGCAGGAGATATCTGTGATACTAGTGTATGGGGACAGCGGCCATTCCGGGAGAGGAAGGTAAGCAGGAGATATCTGTTATACTAGAGTATGGGGACAGCAGGCCATTCCGGGAGAGGAAGGTAAGCAGGAGATATCTGTGATACTAGTGAATGGGGACATTGGGCCATTCCAGGAGAGGAAGGTAAGCAGGAGATATCTGTGATACTAGTGTATGGGGACAGCGGGCCATTCCGGGAGAGGAAGGAAAGTAGGAGATATCTTTGATACTAGTGTATGGGGACAGCAGGCCATTCCAGGACAGGAAGGTAAGCAGGAGATATCTGTGATACTAGTTTATGGGGACAGCGGCCATTTCGACAGAGGAAGGTAAGCAGGAGATATCTGTTATACTAGTGTATGGGGATAGCGGCCATTCCGAGAGAGGAAGGTAAGCAGGAGATATCTGTTATACTAGTGTATGGGGACAGCGGCCATTCCGGGAGAGGAAGGTAAGCAGGAGATATCTGTTATACTAGTGTATGGGGATAGCGGCCATTCCGGGAGAGAAAGGTAAGCAGGAGATATCTATTATACTAGTGTATGGGGACAGCGGCCATTCCGAGAGAGGAAGGTAAGCAGGAGATATCTGTTATACTAGTGTATGGGGACAGCAGGCCATTCCGGGAAAGGAAGGTAAGCAGGAGATATCTGTGATACTAGTGTATGGGGACATTGGGCCATTCCAGGAGAGGAAGGTAAGCAGGAGATATCTGTGATACTAGTGTATGGGGACAGCAGGCCATTCCGCGAGAGGAAGGTAAGTAGGAGATATCTGTGATAATAGTGTATGGGGACAGCAGGCCATTCCGGGAGAGGAAGGTAAGCAGGAGATATCTGTGATACTAGTGTATGGAGACAGCGGGCCATTCTGGGAGAGAAAGGTAAGTAGGAAATATCTGTGATACTAGTGTATGGGGACAGCCGGCTATTCCGCCAGAGGAAGGTAAGCAGGAGATATCTGTGATACTAGTGTATGGGGACAGCGGGCCATTCCGGGAGAGGAAGGTAAGTAGGAGATATCTTTGATACTAGTGTATGCGGACAGCAGGCCATTCCAGGAGAGGAAGGTAAGCAGGAGATATCTGTGATACTAGTGTATGGGGACATTGGGCCATTCCAGGAGAGGAAGGTAAGCAGGAGATATCTGTGATACTAGTTTATGGGGACAGCGGCCATTCCGCCAGAGGAAGGTAAGCAGGAGATATCTGTTATACTAGTGTATGGGGATAGCGGCCATTCCGAGAGAGGAAGGTAAGCAGGAGATATCTGTTATACTAGTGTATGGGGACAGCGGCCATTCCGGGAGAGGAAGGTAAGCAGGAGACATCTGTTATACTAGTGTATGGGGATAGCGGCCATTCCGGGAGAGAAAGGTAAGCAGGAGGTATCTGTTATACTAGTGTATGGGGATAATAGCCATTCCGGGAGAGGAAGGTAAGCAGGAGATATCTGTTATACTAGTGTATGGGGACAGCGGCCTTTCCGAGAGAGGAAGGTAAGCAGGAGATATCTGTTATACTAGTGTATGGGGACAGCAGGCCATTCCGGGAGAGGAAGGTAAGCAGGAGATATCTGTGATACTAGTGTATGGGGACATTGGGCCATTCCAGGAGAGGAAGGTAAGCAGGAGATATCTGTGATACTAGTGTATGGGGACAGCTGGCCATTCCGCGAGAGGAAGGTAAGTAGGAGATATGTGTGATAATAGTGTATGGGGACAGCAGGCCATTCCGGGAGAGGAAGGTAAGCAGGAGATATCTGTGATACTAGTGTATGGAGACAGCGGGCCATTCCGGGAGAGGAAGGTAAGCAGGAGATATCTGTTATACTAGTGTATGGGGAAAGCGGGTCATTCCGGGAGAGGAAGGTAAGTAGGAGATATCTGTGATTCCTGTGTATGGGGACAGCGGCCATTCCGGGAGAGGAAGGTAAGCAGGAGATATCTGTTATACTAGTGTATGGGGATAGCGGCCATTCTGGGAGAGAAAGGTAAGCAGGAGATATCTGTTATACTAGTGTATGGGGATAGCGGCCATTCCGGGAGAGGAAGGTAAGCAGGAGATATCTGTTATACTAGTGTATGGGGATAGCGGCCATTCCGGGAGAGAAAGGTAAGCAGGAGATATCTGTGATATTACTGTATGGGGACGGCGGGCCATTCCACCAGAGGAAGGTAAGTAGGAGATATCTGTGATACTAGAGTATGGGGACAGCGGGCCATTCCGGGAGAGAGAGGTAAGCAGGAGATATGTCTGTGATACTAGTCTATGAGGACAGCGGGACATTCCGCCAGAGGAGGGTAAGTAGGAGATATCTGTGATATCTCCTGTTTTACCTTCTTGATGAATGGTCCGATATCTTAATTTCTACAATTTCAGGTGAAAATGTTCATTTTTCACCTGCTTTGTAGAAAATTAAGTGATGATGAATAGGCCCCTCTGTGAGAAGCGAATTTCCCAGTAATGCTAAAAAATAACCTTAGTATCAGGGCTGGTGTGATATGCTCAGCCGGCCCTGCGCTGAATTAATTCCTTCTCCATTTGGCTCTCACCCTGCAGCCAGAGGCATTGCGTAAGGGGCACTACTGCTGTCGGCATTGCGTGAAAGGGGCACTACTCACTCCTGAGCTCCGCCTTCTGGTTCCCATAGTGGTTGTAGGGAGAGATATCACGATGTTTCACAGTACCCACAGTACCGAGCGTGAGAAGCAGCCAGACGGCGGCGGTCGCAGGAGAGAGGATGTAGGTAAGTACAGTGTGCTTTCTGTGTGTCTTCATATGTAAGGGGCATTAATACTGTGGGCACTGTATAGGGGGCACTACTGCTGTGGGCTTTGTATACAGGCCGCCAAGTGCCGCGCCGGGCCCAGGTAAAAGGGGTGTGGCCTAATCACAGGAGGTGTGGTCACACCCCCTTTGAGAAAAAAAACGTTTTGGCGCGCTGGTGAAGAGGCGCTCTGAGCCCCCTCAGCCTGGTGCATAAACAGTGGGGGGTGCGATCAGCTTGATCTCTCCCCCCACAGGCCTAGGAGATGGCTGAGGCTGCTTCTTAGAAGCCGCGAGCAGTCTCCCAGTGCAGCCCAGCACATAGCAGTGTGTGCTGGGCTGCTGTGATGTAAGAGGGGGGGGAGCGGTGCCAGGTAATTAGTACCCGCTTTCCCCCTCTCGGCGCACCTGATTGTATGGGAGGCACTACTACTGTGGCATTGTATAGGGGCACTACTGTGGGCATTTTATAAGGGCACTACTGCTGTGGGCATTGCATAGGGGGCACTACTGCTGTGGGCATTGCATAGGGGGCACTACTGCTGTGGGCATTGTGTAAGGGGCACTAGTAATGCGTAATAAGGGACACTACTATGTAGTGTAATGTGAATTAGGGGCCGTAATTGCGGTGTAGTGGTACTATTGTGTGGTCACGCCCTTCCTTGTGAGACCAAACCCCCTTTTTTCTGTAAGAAGTGGGAGGGTGAAAATGTATAGTTTGCGGGAGGGTGCTGAACATGAGCAGTGCGCTTCAGTTGTTACATAGCAAGATTTGAGCCCACTGGGAGGGAATTGCATCTTAGCTGATTATATTACTTTCATAGTAGTGATAGGTCCAGTTGTATGTAGGGGATGGGTACGGCATCCCGACGAGGTTACAATCCTGACGCCTCCCGGTAAATAAACCTACCCTAACCCCTAACGCTACCCTTCCCTCCCCGCTTAAACCCCCCCACCGCAGCCTAAACCTAACCTCCCCCCACAGCCTAAACCTAACCCTCCCCCTAATGCTAGTACATACCATCGGTGGTCGATGATCGCGATGGTGGACGGTGCAGGGCCTCCGGCCAGCTGAGTAAGCCTTAGCTTACTCAGGCTGGCCGGCTCGCTAGGCCAGGAAACTGCGTCCGTCGACGCAGTCCCTAGCCTTACCACTCCTGGAAAACGGGGCTGACACGCCCCCGTTTTCGGGAATGCCAGCCGTTCCCACACCACCCCTTAAATGCCTCTACCTGTCTACCTGTCAATCAGACAGAGGCATTGAAGGAGTTGCGTGCGCTTACCCAGGACCCATTCTGCACACATGCTGAATCAGCCCCTCTGTCTGAAAGGCTTGGTTCATTTCTTCCACTGTCCTTTCCTAGACACTCTGCAGTGTCTGCACTCTACCTGAATGGCTAGGCCAATCTCTTCCAGTGTCCTCTCTTGGGCACTCTGCCCATGTGACAGCGGGAGAGGAAGGTGATAGTGGGAGCATATTATGGATGAGCTTTGGCATTAGCTGGCAGGTTATGTAGATGGATTGTACAGTGGTTTGTGTACAACTCCCAATTGTCGGGAGTCTGCGCATGTGCAGAACGGATCCTGCGTGATCGATCGCAGTCCCCCCTTAGCTGTAGCACGGCTGACATGCTGCTGAGTTTGGGGGCATAGCGGGGGCAGACATAAGGACCATTGTACAAAATATGGGCGTTTTGCCTCCATTTTGTAGACGTGCCATGCCCAGGGTCTACATGGGCGGACGCAGACTTCATGGACACGTGCTGGCCAGTTCCGAGAGCCAGTCTAAGTTTTAGGTTACGCAGTCTGGCCAAAGCAGCAACCCGGTCGCGATGGTGATTCAAAGCATCGTCTACGGACACTGAGCTCGGATTGAAGATGACGCAGGAAGCGTCTGTTTCCTACAGACACCGCTGTCCTGTGGCTATGCAATACTGTCTCTCGCTGGATCAGGCCTTAAGACCACTGCCTCAGGAAGCCTCGTTGTAAACATGCCACTGGTGGCATTCATGCTGGATAGTTGGCATAAAAGCAGGGCGTGAAGGGTTCGCAGTCAGGGGCCCTAAATTCAGCTAACAGAAATATCCACTGTTGTTGGGATCAGGGCGGCCTCTTTCATCTCCATGATGGCCGTGCTGTGCTTAAAATCTTTGTACAATGGATTAATTTAATGGTGATTAAGACAATGGGGCTTATTTATTATTTATTGGGTTTTAGACCTGATAGAATTTCTTATCGTCGCTATTCGTGGCAATAAGAAATTTTGTACCAGCCAGATGTTATTAAATACACACTTCCCGGGAGGGAGCAGCCAGGTTGGCAGAGAGGGGACGTGGCAGGTGGGAAAGGGTGTGTGGTGGTGCAATCACATCATCGTGGACCCACCCCCTGCTATACAGTGCCAAGGAAACAGGCATCATATAGTGAGGGGCAGGGCTCACCACGAATCGCATCAGTGGCCCTCCGGACCACCCACTTGTGCCATACATGCCTACCCTCCCGGTTTTCGCGGGAGGCTCCCGATTTTTCGAGTAACCCCCCGCACCCCCGGAAGGGTAGGCATTTCTCCCGCATTCTGCCCACTTCCTAGTGAAGTGGGCAGAATGAGGAGAATACCCGCGGCGATCGCGGGTCTCCGTGTAGGGGGCGGGGCTTAAAACGTGATTCTACATGAATCACGTCATTTGGTCACGCCCCCTATGCAAATGCTATCCAATCACGGCAATTTTAGCGTGAGGGGGGGGGATTAATGACGTGAATCATCAGGCCCCGCCCCCCATTGCCTCCCTCCTGCTTCTCTTACCCGGGCTTCTCCAGGGAAGAGATCTCCAAAGGTAGGCAACTCTGACTTGTGCTTTATAGGTGGGTGGCCACGGGGGGAAGGGGGGCACGAGTGGGTGGAGGGGAGCCTCACGACCATTCTGGGAGTGTAGGCAAGTATGATTAAATATCACATCCAGGGACAGGGGCTGCAATAGAAGTTCCTCCCTGTTATGTGTGAAGTAATGTGATGGCATCAGCCATTACTTTATGCTGTGCTTGCGTGGTCATCAGACTATGGTCCTCATTCAGAGGCGGTCACTAGAAGCGATCGCTCTCTCTGAATGAGGGCGGCCACTTCTTTTTTTTTTTTTTAATGCAGCCTCCTTTTCGCTAGCTAAGCTGTGGGTTACCACCCACAGCTTAGCGACCGACCAGGGTGATGGTCGCGATGGTCAAGACCATCGGGGCTTGCGACGAGACCCTAAGGTTGGGTCTCGGCAACCGCAAGCCCCAGGGAGCTTCCTGCTCTGATCGAGCAGAAAGCTCCCCACTGACATCACTGCTGCTGTCAGTGCATCCGCCCACAAAATGGCAAGCGTTCCGACAGGAACGCCTCCGTTTGTGTAAACGCCTACAAAACGGACCGAGCCGTCGATCAACATCCACAGCCCGGCCCTTTTGTAGTGAGCTTCGGAGCGAAAGAGTTTCTCTCTTGCTCCGGGGCTTGCGCACGCGCAGTGCGGCTGCTGCGCGTGCGCAGGGCCTAACCATCGACCCGGTTGCGAGCGACCGGGTCTGAATGAGGTCCTATGTGTGAGTGGCTATTACATGGGAGGGATCTGGAGGATCGCTCTCCCAGTAAATTCTGTGATATGTAGCCCATAGGGTACAATGGCGTTAGCTATCGAGACCAAGCTCCGGAATGCGCTAAATCATGGTACATCTCAGACTATGGTAACCCAATATCGGGAGGGGCTTCCGGCCCCCCGGAAAGGCAGGCCAGCCTCCCAGGCTGCCCCCCTGACTAATAGAAACCCCAGCATTGTGGCCCCACCCCCTGCCTCACAATGGCGTTATTGTCGGCATTGTGAATAGGGGGTGAGGCCACAATGATGCGATCGCAAGGCCCCGCCCCCAGCCCGGCCCCCCAATGCGGCACCATTACCCGGTCACCCCCCCCCCCCTGCTGTACGGAGATATTCAGCTGAATATTGATAAGTATGTGGTAACCCCCATAGAAACATATGGGAACTGCTATTGCGATGGGAAACTGCAGCAGATTCCTCCAATATGTGCTGCGGAATCTCTGTCATACATTTAGGGGATACTTACATTACTTACAGACATTTCCTGCAGAATGTGTTTAATAAATATGCCCCTATATACTGTAATATCATTTCTCGGCTAGTGAGGATTTGATATACAGTATCAGTACAGATTCTGTGCACAGACAGCAATGTGACATACAGTGGGGTAGTTTGAGTTTTTAATTTGCATTCCTCAGACCAAAGTCCTTTGTAATGTACCCGGGCTGTGCCAGGAATGCAAATGCTGTCACTTCAAACTGCAGAGTCCCAGGGAAGATGTCACACTGATAACAGCCTGGTTACTGTGTCACACATACAGATACAGCAAAGGGAAAGGCTTTAACTCTCTGGTTCCCAGGCCTATCAGCTGCGAGGAAAACGTGACTATTGTAACAGTGAGTGCTGGAGAAATATGTAACGTATTACAATACTGGACAATATATCAATACTGTGCATGTAGCAATAAAAGCATTAATAATCTGATTTTTTTTCTGTTTAAAAGTAATGGAGCATACACACGATCAGATTTGTCAGATGAACGATTGAACGATTTGAACGATTTTAGCAAAGTTTTGAACGATTTGAATGATTTTTGACTGCATTAAAATGAATGGAATCATCCAAGTCTGACTGCAAACACATCAGATGTCAGATATCGTTATCTGACAAACAGGAACGCGCATCGTTCATCGTCCATCGTTCAGGCATGTCAGATATGTCAGATTTTCCTTCAGATATGAACGACTGAATGATTTTTACATCGTTATCGTTCAGATCTGAAGGAAAAATCTGACCGTGTGTATGCACCATTATTTGCGAGCTGTTTATTTTCGTTTTATTATTAATTATTATTATTATCCTATATTCATATGGCACCACAAGGGACCCGCAGCGCCTTACACAGTACATAAACAGGAACAGTATGAACAAGAAAACAATGACTTACAGTACAGAACATTGCAGGACACGGACAAGGTTTCTAAACATTGCTGCATCAGGAGCCATAGCACCCAAACACACAACAGGGCGGCAGAACCAGGGTTACCTACCCTCCCGATTCGTCCAGGAGCCTGATGAAAATCGGGTGCCGCTTCCGCCCCCTGAAAAGGCAGGTATGCCGGCCGCCGACCCATCCCCCCCCCCCGTGGTTACTCTAGAACCCCCTGCAGGGGGCGGGGCCACGATGACGCGATCATTGCAGTATCATGCCCCGCCTGTGGAAGCCTGACAGCCCCCTCCGTGAAGGAGGAAGCTGAAGGTAGGCAACTATGGGCAGCACCCAAAGGTCTGCTGCCATTGTAGGCTGTGAAAAACTGATGATGGTATAAGCATACTTGCCTACTTTTGAAAAAGCATTTCAGGGAGATTGTGAAAGCAGCACCGATGAGCGTGCGGGAAAGTGGGCGTGTACTGCTACATCTGAGAGGCGTGTCATAAAATTGATTTACATCCAAATGTAAATGAGCCCCAAGTCAGTTAGTAAGATCTGCTTGTTGATGAAAACACACTGATACTTCTCAGAAAATACATGTAACCACAGGGATCATTGTGTCTTATAACCAATGCAGGGAAATTATACTAATTATCCTATTTGAATGTATATATCTCTGTTTTCTGTTATATAACAGTGTCGTAATGGGGTAAGGTGAAATGAGGGAGATTACTAGACTCTTCAGGGAGACAGGGAGATTGCGGCTATTTCAGGGAGTCTCCCTGACAATGAGGGAGAGTTGGCAAGTATGCGTATAAGTGAGGGGAGGAAAAGCACATGGGAGATGAGGGCCCTGCTCGTGAGAGCTTACATTCTAAAGGGGAGGGGCAGACAGACAGTGGAGACACAGTGGGAGAGACAGTGATGAGAGCTGTTGATCAAGGAAAACACTCGTTGGGAGATATAAAGGACAGTACTCTATGCCTAAACCAACACACGTTAATGTAGACAAAACAAGAAACAACCACAAGTAACAGGGCAGAACCTGTGTAATGATGGTACACCTTTGTCATGTCTTCAATTCAGTGACATGACATTACGGAGCACTTTCATACCAAGTAATGTGACACAGCTACAAAAGCTACTTCTTGCCTCAAGCATAATATAGATAGGTGTGTGTGTGTATATATGTATATATATATATATATATATATATTATATATATATATATATATATTGCATGCACTAGTTCATGCACTAGTTATGCTTTGGCCCATACTTGCCACAAATTGTGGGAGGCTCCCGATTTTTTGGGTAGTCCCCCGCACTCCCGGTAGAGTAGGCAGATCTCCCGAATCCCGCTCACTTCCTAGTGAAATTGGTGGGATGGAGAGATAATACCAGGAATCATCTGTCCATAGGGAGGGAGGGAGAGCTAAAATTAGGCGATCCGCGTCATTTTTAGCTCCGTCTCCACACCATGGACCTGCGAGTGGTCACGAGAAGTCCCGGCCAGGACTGAAAGAGACATTTCTTTTTTTTGTGACCTCAGCGGCACCCTGCAGTGACAGACCCTCCCTTAGCCAGCCCCCTAAAACTGCCTAATGGTAGCACCGGCCCTGCCTCCTGAAGTGGATGTTAGCAACTCCTCTCCAGGCTTCTCCCGGAGGGGAGGGTGACTTTAAAAGTTGGCTTTGGCCCCACCTGTCCACCCACGGACCCAGAACGCTTATCTTTTTTAGTTGGAGGCTGTCATATGGCTTGCTCTGATTGGCTGTCACTCTTTCAGCCTTTCAGAGATTTGTACAATGTGACAGCCCCTTGCCCTTCTTGCTAGCCTAGTAGTAGCTCTGCTACTGCTCTATAACTCCGTCACTGTGGGTCTCTTCTGCACATGGTAGTAATCATCGAATGGTTGCTGACCGATGGTAACACACCATCAATAGGTTTTATGCGATGGCGGAAACCCTGGAGCCATTTGATACCACACTTACGATGGCCCTTTCTAAGGGAAGGTGACGGCACAGACCCATAGAATAATATTTATCCCATAGTCATGACCCTCCCAGGCTGTGCATGTAGTGCTGCCTTTTATATAAAGCTGCATGCTTAGCCTGAGTAGGGGGATTGTGCGGTCACGTCACTCTCTGTTCTCCACGCAGCTAGTGGGGGGCCACAAGGCGTGTCCATACTGGGGCGCAACATTCCTATCTGCAGCTCTGCTCAGAGCGTCTCTACAATTGGAAAGGGTTTTAATTCTTTCTGCAAGATCCATCATAGCTGTGACAGGACAAGTTACCTCCGGCACAGCCAAGACGAGCAATTACATTGAGGATTAAGCGACCTCTAGCAGATGGTTCTCATATGGACAAATAATCCAAGGGGAAGTTGTCTGATCTTACATGTAGGATTACTCTCTCATCTTACCCATCCCAAATGACTGACTATGACTTACTGTATGCTACAGTGTACAGATGGAGCAGCCTTTATTGACAAATGGTCAGTAATTATTTTCCAGTCAAATAAATTTCCCATAGCTGTTAAATTCAGTGAAATTTGCAGCGCATCACAGAATATAAACTAAAGTCTGCTTCACCTGTATTATATTCTTGACAGGGAGAAAATAATTTGGCACTTGCTCCCACTGGCTACAAAGTAGCTAGAACAGAGGCAAACATTGGGGTCTTCCATAGCATTGGGGACATCTAAACATGTATTTAAAAATGTATTTGAAGGAAAAACTATTCAACTTTACTCGTATTCAATTAAACAGACTTTAGTGGCTTGTTAAAATGTCAATTTTTACTCTTAGAGAAGGTTTTTTGTATTGTTTTACTAAGAAAACAGATGTTCTTATAGTTGCCTAGATATCATTGGAAATGACAACCTAGGGCCTCACTTAGGATTGAGCGATTGCGCGGCTGGGGCGGGCATTTACAGTATAATGCGGGAGCAATAAAGTGCTCTATGACTGGGCTGCTTTGAATTTAAAGTTTCTAATGTGGTCGCATCAAAATACAGTTACAGCCTATCAGCAATTGGTTTAAGCGGAGTTGATGTGGTCGCATAGCAACAACTTGATGATGGTGATTGGTATTTAGAAGGGGAACTTTGCTCCTGAGGGTTGGATGAAAACAAAATGAGACCCATAATGTGTATTCTATTCTATAAATCCGAGATGACTCCGCAGAAGAGGCGGGAGGTGGTGGGAATAATGGCAGCGTAGCGTTATATAACGTGGGGGGTAGAGAACATTTCCTCTTCTTTCACACATTAAGCCCTACCTGTGAGGATCTCCATTGGGTATTCCCAAACATGAAAACATCAGTGCCAACGCCTTAGCTATGGTACTCGAATGTATATATCTCAGCGGCACTGCCTCCGGATAACCCTTAGCATTGACTACCACGACCAGTATATACTAGGGGTGTGCACCGGCCACTTTTCGTGTTTTGTGTTTTGGTTTTGGATCTGGATCTTTCTTCGTGTTTTGGATCTGGATTGGTTTTGCCAAAACCACCCTTCCGTGTTTTGGGTTCTGGGTTTTGTGTTTTGGATCTGTATTTTTTTGAAAAAAAGCATAAAAACAGCTAAAATCACAGAATTTGTAGGTTTTTCTGCTCCTATGCTATTATTAACCTCAATAACCTTAATTTCCACTCATTTCCAGTCTATTCTGAACACCTCACACCTCACAATAGTGTTTTTATGTCCAAAAGGTTGCACCGAGGTAGCTGGATGACTATGCTAAGCGACACGAGTGGGCGGCACAAACACGTGACCCATCTAGGAGTGACACTGCAGTGGCAGACAGGATGGCAGTTAGAAAAACTAGGCCCCAAACTGTACATAATGCAAAGAAAAAAAGAGGTGCAAGATGGAATTGTCCTTGGGCCCTCCCACCCACCCTTATGTTGTATAAACAGGACATGCACACTTTAACAAATCAATCATTTCAGCGCCAGGGTCTGCCACACAACTGTGGCTGAAATGATTGGTTCGTTTGGGCCCCCACAAAACAAGCTGGCAATTAATGTGTCCCTGCACAAACTGGCTCTACGGAGGCAAGATGTCATCCTCATCCTCCTCATCCACCGATTCCTCACCCTCTTCAGTGTGTACATCCTCATCCTCACAAAGTATTAACTCGTCCCCACTTGAATCCACCACCACAGGTCCCTCTGTACGTTCTGGAGGCTGGTCTCCCTGGAAGAGCTGATAATTCATTTTGATGAACATCATCTTCTCCACATTCTGTGGAAGCAACCTCCTACGCCTTTCGCTGACAAGGTTCCCGGCTGCACTAAACACTCTTTCGGAGTACACACTGGAGGGGGGGCAACTCAGGTAAAATAGAGCCAGTTTGTACAGGGGCCTCCAAATTGCCTCTTTTTCCTGCCAGTACAGGTATGGACTGTCTGACATGCCTACTTGGATGCTGTCACCGATGTAATCCTCCACCATTCTGTCAATGGTGACAGTATCATATGCAGTGACAGTAGACATGTCAGAAATTGTTGCCAGGTCCTTCAGTCCGGACCAGATGTCCAAACTTGGTCCTGCCTGCCCTGCATCACCGCCAGCGGGTTGCTTAGGATACCTAAGTTTTTTCCTGGCAGCCCCAGTTGCGGGAGAAAATGAAGAAGGAGCCGTTGACGTGTCACGTTCCGCTTCAGCTGACAGTGTGTTCACCAGCAGGTCTTTGCACCTCTGCAGGCTTGTGTCGGCCGGAAAGAGAGACACCACATAGGCTTTAAACCTAGGATCGAGCACGGTGGCCAAAATGTAGTGGTCTGATTTCAACAGATTGACCACCCTGGAATCCTGGCAAAGCGAATGAAGGGCTTCATCCACAAGTCCCACATGCCGAGCGGAATCGCTCCGTCTTAGCTCCTCCTTCACTTTCTCCAGCTGCTTCTGCAAAAGCCTGATGAGGGGAATGACCTGACTCAAGCTGGCAGTGTCTGAACTGACTTCACGTGTGGCAAGTTCGAAGGGCTGAAGAACCTTGCACAACACGGAAATCATTCTCCACTGCGCTTGAGTCAGGTGCATACCCCCTCCTTTGCCTATGTCATAGGTGGATGTATAGGCTTGTATGGCCTTTTGCTGCTCCTCCATCCTCTGAAGCATATAGAGGGTTGAGTTCCACCGCGTCACAACCTCTTGCTTCAGGTGATGGCGGGGCAGGTTCAAGAGTGTTTGCTGGCGCTCCAGTCTTCGGCACGCAGTCGCTGAATGGCGAAAGTGGCCAGAAATTTTTCGGGCCACCCAAAGCGTCTCCTGCACGCCCCTGTCGCTTTTCAGAAAATTCTGCACCACCAAGTTTATTGTGTGAGCAAAACATGGGACGTGCTGGAATTTGCCCAGATGTAATGCCCGCACAATATTGGTGGCGTTGTCAGATATCACAAATCCCCAGGAGAGTCTAAGTGGGGTAAGCCACTGGGCGATGATTTCCCTCAGTTTCTCTAAGAGGTTGTCGGCGGTGTGCCTCTTACTGAAACCGGTGATACACAGCGTAGCCTGCCTTGTAACGAGCTGGCGTTTCTGAGATGCTGCTACTGGTGACGCTGCTGCTGTTGCTGCGTAAGGTGATACATCTACCCAGTGGGCTGTCACAGTCATATAGTCCTTAGTCTGCCCTGTTCCACTTGTCCACATGTCCGTGGTTAAGTGGACATTGTGTACAACGGCATTTTTCAGGACACTGAGGACACTTTTTCTGACGTTTCTGTACAGTCTCGGTATCGCCTGCCTAGTGAAGTGGAATCTAGACGGGATTTGGAACCGGGGACACACTACCTCCATCAATTGTCTAAATCCCACTGCACTAATGGCGGATACCGGACGCACGTCTAACACCAACATAGCAGTCAAGGCCTCAGTTATACGTTTTGCTTCAGGATGACTGCTGTCGTACTTCATCCTCCTCGCTAAGGACTGTTGGAGGGTCAATTGTTTAGTAAAAGTAGTGGTGTTCCTACTTCCTCTCTGGGATGATGAACGACTCCCAGCAGCAGCAGCAACAGCAGCAGCGGCAGCAGTAGGCGTAGCAATGCAGGATCCTCCGGAGGAATCCCGGATAGGAGAGTCAGTCATGCCAGTGATATGGCCTGCAGGACTACTTCCGATCCTGACTAAGGAGGAAATTGACGAGGAGGGAGTTGACGGTGTGGTTTGCAGGCGCTTGGATACAACAGGACAACGGGATTTAGGTGTCCCTGGACTGCTTACGGTCTGAGCCAAAGTTTCTGAACTTGACAGTAACTTTTTATGAACGCGCTGCAGGTGCCGTATAAGGGAGGATGTTCCTAGGTGGTTGACGTCCCTACCCCTACTTATTTCACCTTTACATATGGTACATATGGCAAGACAGTTGTTGTCCGGATTTGGATAGAAATATTGCCAGACCAAAGAGGTGGAATGTTTGGTCTTCTGCCCAGGCATGACCGTGATGGGCTTTTTCATCCCACGGACAACAACTGTCTCCCCCGGAGCCTGATTTAAACAAACCACATCACCATCAGAATCCTCCTCGCCAACTTCCTCCTCAGCGCCAGCTACACCAGTATCCTCATCCTGTTGTACTTCAACAGTGACATCTTCAATTTGCATATCAGCAAGTGGACTGTGGGTGCTCCTTTCAGCACTTGCAGGGGGCGTGCAAATGGTGGAAAGAGCCACCTCTTCCCGTCCAGTGCTGGGAAGGTCAGGCATCGCAACCACCACCACACTTGGACTCTCCTTGGGGATTTGTGATATCTTCTTAGAAAGCACAGTTCTTCGCTGTGCTTTTGCCAGCTTAACTCTTTTGATTTTTTTAGTGGGAGGAGTGCTTCCATCGTCATGTGAAGCTGAACCACTAGTCATGAACATACTAGGGATCGACCTTAGCCGTTCCTTGCCACTCCGTGTCGTAAATGGCATATTGGCAAGTTTACGTTTCTCTTCAGCTGATTTAAATGTCTTTTTCAAGGTCATTTTCCTGAACTTTGCCATTTGGGATTGTATGTGCCCTCTACTATGACATTGGGCATCGGCCTTGGCAGACGACGTTGATGGCATGTTATCGTCTATGTCATGACTAGTGGCAGCAGCTTCAGCACTAGGAGGAAGTGGTTCTTGATCTTTCTCTATTTTATTTTTATCGGAGAAAGTTTGGTCCTCCATTTATGTTATATCGATTTGATATATACGTGCGGCTAAACACAGAAAATAATTTTTTTTTTGGTTTGGACTGGAGTGTACTTTGTGGGTTACAGCACCCTTTAACGGTCAAGCCAGCCGGCCCTTTACTTATGACACAGGCGCACTCTTGGCACTACTTTGTTGATGCCCGTGCGGCTACTGCGCACACAATTCACAAACACAGAAAATAATTTTTTTTTGGTTTGGACTGGAGTGTACTTTGGGGGTTACAGCACCCTTTAACGGTCAAGCCAGCCGGCCCTTTACTTATGACACAGGCGCACGCTTGGCACTACTTTGTTGATGCACGTGCGGCTACTGCGCACACAATTCACAAACACAGAAAATAATTTTTTTTTGGTTTGGACTGGAGTGTACTTTCGGGGGTTACAGCACCCTTTAACGGTCAAGCCAGCCGGCCCTTTACTTATGACACAGGCGCACTCTTGGCACTACTTTGTTGATGCACGTGCGGCTACTGCGCACACAATTCACAAACACAGAAAATAATTTTTTTTTGGTTTGGACTGGAGTGTACTTTCGGGGGTTACAGCACCCTTTAACGGTCAAGCCAGCCGGCCCTTTACTTATGACACAGGCGCACGCTTGGCACTACTTTGTTGATGCACGTGCGGCTACTGCGCACACAATTCACAAACACAGAAAATATATTATTTTTTTAGCACTTGGGGGGAGCACCCCTGATGGACAGAGCACCCCCTGGACAACACTACAGCACCCCTTTAGGACTGGGACACTGCACAGGACTTTGGAGTGGACACAGCCCCTATGGAGAACTGACTGCACAACACAGTCCAGCCAGCCCCTATGGACTTTGAAGTAGTGGACACAGCCCCTATTAACAACAGCAGCACAGCACAACACAGCCAGCCCCTATGGACTTTGAAGTAGTGGACAACAGCAGCACTACACTACACTACACTACACAGCACTAACTCCCACCCTCCCTCTTCACTGTCCACAGCCGAGTGAGAAAATGGCGCCGACGCGGGTACCTTATATAGGATCCAAAACCCGCGAGACTCGGAAGGCGGGATGATGACGTTTTGCCTCGATGTCAGATCCGAGTCAGGCGGGAAAAGTCGAGCCTGACTCGGATCGGACTCGGATCGGGGGGGCTCGGGGGGGTTCGGATTTCAGAAATCCGAACCCGCTCACCCCTAGTATATACTGATGTTGCCGAGCTCAATTCTCTACCGACAAGGATTATGCCAATATGCTCAAAATAGATCTGCACAATAGCTATGTGTGAAGGGGGGTTGTGAAAGCAGGTCAAGGCCAGGTTCTCTGCTAGACCGGAAAATACCACCAATATCTCCTACATGGATTCCAGCCAGTAGAACCTAAGCAAGACTCACTCATGTTTTATCCTCTCCATGATGGTCCCAACATATTTCAGTGTGTGCCATTTTTAGCATTAGTGGTACAAGTACCTGTGGAGCCATTAGCTGTTCCATCCTCTCCCCTTGGAACTCTGGGCCTGATTCAGAGCCGGACGCTATTTGCGCTCGCTCGTTCAGAAAGAGGGGCCGGCTATTTAAATAGAGCGCTCGCTCTTTGCGGGCTGTTGACGCCTCTATGTCTGAGCGAGCGAACGAAACATGCGCTCGCTATTTTGTAAAGACGCCCCCTGGCACGCCTGCGTTTGGATCTCCACTCCCCGTTTTCAAGCACCTTCCCCTGTTACCACCCACAAACGCCTCATCCTGTCACTCAAATTAGCAGGCACTCGCAATTTTGCGAACACACGTTTTCCGACCGCATTGACTGGTTGGCGCATGCGCATTACGACCCATATGCATGCGCAGATGTGCGAACATCGCTCGGAGCAAATGAGCGGCCGCTTACGAGCGGCTCTGAATCAGGCCCTCAGTACGTCATTTTGTAACTATAAAATAAAGTGCATCCCCAGCAGGTTGGGAAGCCTCCTATACCTCATACCCTCTAGTTACAACTCATTTGCTAGGACAACACCGTTCAGCTGGTTCCGTGCACAGTCCTAGTAGGGGAAGCTGTCCTGGTATCTGGTAACAATCCTCATCTCTTGCCTCGGATGTCAGCCTTTCATCCGAGGTCTCTCCCAGCGAGACAGCTCTGTGCTCCTTTCTCCAAGGTCACTATTGGCAACACTTATATTCCCATGGGTTTCCCACGGTTTCTTTGTCATGGTTCTGAATTCATTACATGCTTGAGGACGTTGTCAAACAGAGAGAAATCTCACCCAAAGGCGAGGGGATAAGACAAGGGCTTCTAACCTGTCTTTGTGTTCCCTGACTGTGACCGATAAGGCCACAATTCCTCCATCATTGCGTATACGGAACTAATTTTCTATATTCCCCCATACGTAGAGTTGTATGTATCTCAGCAGTCGGTCCACCCCTACCAGTGCCCTTGATATAATACTCACCATCATCACTCACATCTGTCCTTTCCTTGGTGTAAGTGGAGATGTGATTGGATTACATATGGCGCTGCAAAATATGATTGGTTCCTGAGCATGCGTAGAGCAAACACAAGCAAGATACACTTCACAAACAGACCCCACAATTGTAATTAAAGTCAAATTCGACACAGTTTGTGGCATTCATTACTACCATTTCCCTTAAAAGAAGCATACATTACAAGAATCAATATCATTTCATCATTTTTCCACATTCTAAAAGCTATGTGCACATAGGGGCTGATGCAGGGTTCAACACAAGTCGGCCATAATTGCACTCTCATACGCAGAGCTGTTTGCACCTCTGTGCTCAGGCCACCATTATCCCCGCGCTATCATCATCATCATCATCATCAGGGCGCCCTTGTCTTATCCTTGGTGAAAAACATATGTCGGGATACAGGCTTATTTAAAGTTCTGGGGCAACTGTGCATAGCCCCCACAGTCTTGTTAACTTGCCTACATGAACACGCCCCATTATAGCCCAATTATGTGTCAGGTTTCAGGCCTAGGATCGGCCGTTACCGCTGCGCCGACTTCCCCTGACTTCTCGTGCGGTCAGACGTCTGGTACAGCGGCGGGTGACGAGCTGAGGATTATGCCTTAGGTACATTATTGTCTGGGTCCGCTCTGTGATTTGGTTTCCTTCATGGACGCAGCCATGACAGTCTGTATCACCTGACTGACCCTCTATCCAATGGTGGCTTGGTTGTTGTCAGCTGACGCTGTCCTCCAATGATCTGCTACCTCTGGGTATATAACTAGGCTCCAGACAGCAGGAAGTTGCCTGTGCAATGTTGTTGCTACTTGCCGTCACTACATTCCAGGTTCCCTTGTCGTTATACCCTTGAGTCTCTAAGTGCCATCTCCTTGTGCAGCAGTGCGTCAGAATACCTTGCCTGTGTGCTTTACAAGTATCCTCTCCTAGTGCAGCAGTGCGTCTTTCTGAAGTATATCACTCGGGCCATCGTTTGTTGTATCTATTCCCACGGATATCGGATACCTGACCAAAAGACCGTGACCTGCCTGCTGGGTGAAGCTTAAACCCATATCCCGCTTGGAGGGATCACTGATGAACACCTCCCAGCAGGTTAGACTCCGCGCCTTTGGCTAAGTCACGCCAACATCTGATATTTGTGGATGAGATCATACATTCAGGCCCCTCGCCTCTGATTCCTCCCTTAACTCCGGACCTCAGCTTTCAACCGCTCAGTAAGGGTTCCCTCAGTGCCAAGCCTGAAATAATTTCCATTCAGTCGCCAGTCAAGATGCGACAGAAATGTATACGACTCCGCTCTGCTTCAGCACCAGATAGACAATAGAGCGACAATATCCTGGCGCTGACAGGCGGGAACATTGTGCAAAACCAGACGGGGAGTGATGTCACAATTGGTCCAGCTCCAGCCTTGTGCCTTAGTCAGCCGCTGCACATAGCTCAGTGATTTGTCATTTAATAGTATAAAGTCTCTTATAATGGCCCTACAATTAGAGTGATAGCCATTTAGTAACAGAGGCTGTCGCAGAGGCCATTAACACATCAGATGGCTTCTCCTCACCAGCCTGATGCATGATGTGACCGTAACCTCCCGGGTGCTGAGATATTAGATGTATAACGGGACCTCGGGAGCATCCGCTCAGCTGAGTAAAATTTGTTTTGTGCCCCAGAAGGCCGAAGCTTGGGGAGTATTTCCAGGTACAAACCACAGATAAAACCCTTTGGGTTAAAAACTCCCAGAGCTCACAACAATCACACTTATAGGATGCTCCAGGCAGCAGCTCTCATTAGATCCAAGAGCTGTACAAACCTTAATAAAGAAATATCTGCAGGTTAGACAGAGGAAATCACTGCTCACCAGCAACACTGTGCATGGCGACGTTATCACACACACGCCAGTTACTGACGCTCTGTGCAGCGATCACCAAGACAGAGTATAATAGCGGCGTCTTCTCACTACTTTTACTAACATGGCTAGTAATGGTCCAAATCATTTCAATGGGATTATTATTACTGGTTACCCCAGGAGTTTGGAGCCAAACGTGCGTCAGGCTTATAGTCCAATATTTACACCAATACTGTAACGTGGGGCCAATATTACAGCCAGCAATGCATCAAAATGCTTCCGATCAGGACCACCCTCCCCCCTGTACAAACTCACTGCATATCTATAGTTGTGAGAAAAGGAGACTATTCTTAGGGGATTGTTCAATTGGCCACAAGTGTTTCGAAAATCTCACACCACAGGGTTTTACCCACAGGCATTAGGTGTTTGCTATTCATTTGAGTGCGAGAATTTCAGCCGCAGTAATTTCCAAAAGGAATTATAGCGGTTTCTTTGTCACAGCCCCAGAGTATGTGCAAACTCAGGGAAAATACCTGTTTTAAGTTAATAATGTTGGGACTTGCTTCAGAAACCCGTGGACACCCCCTGTAATGAATAATGAAGCAATTGGAAGTTTCCAAATAGCTGAAGAGAAACAGAACGATTGCTATAAGAATGAGGTCATTTAAACCGCTAGGATGGCAAGATGACATGAAGGCTGATCACATGACTTAGCTGGCCTATGGTGGGACAGGGGTGTGTCTGTGTTGGGCGTTATATAGAGGCTAGGGCCTCTTTATTTTACATCCTATTTGTTCCTATCATACATTTATTATACCAGTGCTTCCCATCACACATCTATTATACCAGCGCTTCCCATCACACATCTATTATACCAGTGCTTCCCATCACACATCTATTATACCAGCGCTTCCCATCACACATCTATTATATCAGCGCTTCCCATCACACATCTATTATATCAGCGCTTCCCATCACACATCTATTACACCAGCGCTTCCCATCACACATCTATTATACCAGCGCTTCCCATCACACATCTATTATATCAGCGCTTCCCATCACACATCTATTATATCAGCGCTTCCCATCACACATCTATTACACCAGCGCTTCCCATCACACATCTATTATATCAGCGCTTCCCATCACACATCTATTATATCAGCGCTTCCCATCACACATCTATTATACCAGTGCTCCCCTTCACATCTATTATACCAGCGCTTCCTATATTACATCTATTATACCAGCGCTTCCCATCACACGTCTATTACACCAGCACTTCCCATCACACATCTATTATACCAGCGCTTCCCATCACACATCTATTACACCAGCGCTTCCCATCACACATCTATTATACCAATGCTTTCCTTCACATCTATTATACCAGCGCTTCCCATCACACATCTATTATACCAGCGCTTCCCATCACACATCTATTATACCAATGCTTCCCATCACACATCTATTATACCAGCGCTTCCCATCACACATCTATTATACCAGAGCTTCCCATCACACATCTATTATACCAGCGCTTCCCATCACACATCTATTATACCAGCGCTTCCCTTCACATCTATTATACCAGTGTTTCCCATCACACATCCATTATACCAGCGCTTCCCTTCACATCTATTATACCAGCGCTTCCCATCACACATCTATTATACCAGCGCTTCCCATCACACATCTATTATACCAGAGCTTCCCATCACACATCCATTATACCAGCGCTTCCCATCACACATCTATTATACCAGAGCTTTCCATCACACATCTATTATACCAGCGCTTCCCATCACACATCCAGTGGCGTAACTATAAATTTTGCTCCCCCATGCCAAAAAAGTTTCAGGCAACCCCCCCCCCCGCCCAAAGATCAAACACACCCAAAGACTACGTTTAAGGTGTGTGGTTACATGATACAGCAACGTGCTTTACACATTATGACACACTAAGTAATGCCACTTATAACACAGTGTGCCACACCGGAATGCCCCTTACAACACATTATGCCATACCGGAGTGCCCCTTACAACACATTATGCCACACAGCAATTCCCCTTACACATCCCACACAATAATGCCACATATAACACATAATGACATACAGTAAAGCGCTTATAACAAATTTATGCCATGCTGTAATGCCCCTATTTCACATTATGCCACACTGTAATGCCACATACAACAGATTATGCCACATACAACACATTATGCCACACAGTAATGCCCCTTACACATTATGCCACACAGTAATGCTCCTAATAGCACATTGTGCACACAGTAATGCCAAATACACATTATGCCAAACAGTAATGCCCATTACATCCCACCCTGACAGATCTACTTCACCAACCCTCCTTTCTGCTCCTGCCAGTCCGTCACCTCAGCTCAAGACAGGTTGCACAGTTTTTATGTCCGTGTAGAAACAGATTATTGGGAACATAGTTTATAACCTGTAAACTGTGTATCAAATTAGTGCCCCTTATACAGTGCCCCCTGTAGTTGTGCCCCAAAATGCAATGCCCCCTATACTAGTGCCCCTTATGCAATGTCCCCTGTAGTAGTGCCCCTTATGCAATGCCCCCTGTAGTAGTGCCCCTTTTGCAATGTCCCCTGAAGTAGTGCCCATTATGCAATGTCCCCTGTAGTAGTGCCCATTATGCAATGCCCCCTGTAGTAGTGCCCCTTTTGCAATGTCCCCTGTAGTAGTGCCCCTTATGCAATGTCCCCTGTAGTAGTGCCTCTTATGCAATGCCCCCTGTAGTAGTGCCCCTTATGCAATGCCCCCTGTATTAGTGCCTCTTATGCAATGCCCCCTGTAGTAGTGCCCCTTATGCAATGCCCCCTCTAGTAGTGCCCATTATGCAGGGCCCACTGTAGTAGTGCCCCTTATGCAATGCCCCCTGTAGTAGTGCCCCTTATGCAGTGCCCCCTGTAGTAGTGCCCCTTATGCAGTGCCCCCTGTAGTAGTGCCCATTATACAGGGCCCCCTTTAGTAGTGCACATTATGCAGGGCCCCCTGTAGTAGTGCCCATTAAAGTAGTGCCCCCTGTAGTAGTGCCCATTATGCAGGGCCCCCTGTAGTGCCCCTTCTAGTAGTTAGCCCCCTGTAGTGCCCCTTCTAGTAGTTAGCCCCCTGTAGTTAGCCCCCTGTAGTTAGCCGCCTGTAGTTAGCCCCCTGTAGTTGCTCCCCCCCTCCGCGCGCACACAAACACACACACACACAAAAGAAAAAAACACAAACACTTACCTTTATCCCCGTTCCAGTGCTGCTGCCATCCATACCCCGGTGTCCGATCCTCGGCACTATGGGAGTGACGTCATTACGTCACTCTCATAGTGCCCTGCGGGACCCGGAAGACGGAGGGAGCTCCGTCCTCCGGCTGCCGCCGCGGGTTTGAATAGGAGCCGGGCGCCCGCTGGTAACACACTCAGCGGGTGCCCGGCAGATGGAGGGTGCTGCACCCTCCGTAGTTACTACTACTGCCCCCGTCGCCCCCAAGCTACCTAGCGCCTAAAAGCCACCGCGGGGGCTGCAGGGGCAGTAGTTACGCCACTGCACACATCTATTATACCAGCGCTTCCCATCACACATCTATTATACCAGCGCTTCCCATCACACATCTATTATACCAGCGCTTCCCATCACACATCTATTATACCAGCACTTCCCATCACACTTGCGCTTCCCATCACACGTCTATAATACCAGCGCTTCCCATCACACGTCTATCATACCAGCGCTTCCCATCACACATCTATTATCCCAGCGCTTCCCATCACACATCTATTATACCAGCGCTTCCCGTCACACGTCTATTACACCAGCGCTTCCCATCACACATCTATTATACCAGCGCTTCCCATCACACATCTATTACACCAGCGCTTCCTATATCACATCTATTACACCAGCGCTTCCCATCACACATCTATTACACCAGCGCTTCCCATCACACATCTATTACACCAGCGCTTCCCATCAGACGTCTATTACACCAGCGCTTCCCATCACACGTCTATTACACCAGCGCTTCCCATCACACGTCTATTATACCAGCGCTTCCCATCACACATCTATCATACCAGCGCTTCCCATCAGATATCTATTACACCAGCACTTCCCATCACACGTCTATTACACCAGCGCTTCCCATCACACATCTATTATACCAGCGCTTCCCATCACACGTCTATTACACCAGCGCTTCCCATCACACATCTATTACACCAGCGCTTCCCATCACACATCTATTATACCAGCGCTTCCCATCACACATCTATTACACCAGCGCTTCCTATATCACATCTATTGCACCAGCGCTTCCCATCACACATCTATTACATCAGCGCTTCCCATCACACATCTATTACACCAGCGCTTCCCATCACACATCTATTACACCAGCGCTTCCCATCACACATCCATTACACCAGCGCTTCCCATCACACATCCATTACACCAGCGCTTCCCATCACACATCCATTACACCAGCGCTTCCCATCACACATCTATTACACCAGCGCTTCCCATCACACATCTATTACACCAGCGCTTCCCATCACACATCTATTATACCAGCGCTCAGTGCCAGATTAATGTCCACATGGGCCTGGAGCTGATATTTATAAAGGGCCTATTGTGTGCCGCTGCACGGGGGGTGACAAGCGCTTCGGCGGTGTGACTAGTGATGTGTGGGCGTGACCAGTGTTATGTGGGTGTGGTTTGTGCTGTGGGTGTGGCTATCTCCATGGACGGCATAGCTAACGCCTACTTTCAACCCCCTAACCCCCCCCCCTCGCCTATCTAGAGCATCTGCTCTGTCCTCTCTGCAGGAAGGGCTGGGGGTGTGGCCTAATCAGGGGAGGGGTGGCTGCTCCCCATTGAGCTAAAAAAAACACTTTTGCAGCGTCGCTGTAAGCCCCTCAGCCCGGCACTAAGCCGGGGGAGGTACGATCAGTGTGATTGCTCCCCCCCCACAGCCAAAGGGGACTCCTCTGGATGCTGCTCGCACATGCTGTGTGCTGGGCTACTGTGAAGGAGGGGGGTGGCTCTGGACTGCGAGTAGAGATCTGGCAAATTTCAAAACCCTCAAATCAGTAGCCAGGCATATTTACAAACATCATAATAGTAATCCTAATACTTTGCAGGCTTTTGGAATGAGACACATCCAAATGGGGATTCGTGGAGGAAATTTGGATGAAGAGCTTCTCAGAGCAGAAACGAAAATGATTTTCCTGATGGATAGTTTACATCCTAAAGGCCTCAATGAATTTCATTTTCTCTGATTAACAACTGTCTTTGGGGGTCTATTTACTAAGCAGTGTTAGGAGACAGAGGGCCTGATCCAGACCCGCTCGCGAGCGGGTCGATGTTGGCCCAGTGCGCATGCGCATGACGGAGCCGTCTCCGTCGTGTGCATGCGTGAGACCCGGATAGCGATGGCCAAGCCGTCGCTCTGGGTCTCGTACCAAAGGGGGCGTGCTGTCGATGTTGAGTGACAGCACGCCCCCTTTGGTGGGCGGGCCGGGGGCGTGGCTGGCCAGACGGAGGCGTTCCCATGGGAACGCCTACTGTCTGTGGCCGGCCCCACTGACATCACAAGTGATGTCAGTGGGAGAGCTTTCGGCTCTGATAGAGCCGAAAGCACTCTAGGGCTTGTGGCAATGAGACCCTACCACAAGGGTCTCGTCGCAAGCCCGATGGTCGCGATGGTCTTGACCATCGCGACCATCATCCTGTCCACTCGCTCTAGCTGTGGGTGGTCATCCACAGCTATGCAAGCGGCCAGGAGGCCGCTCTAAAAAAACAGCCTGTGAGATGAGTCTCCTAACACTGCTTAGTAAATAAAGCCTATATGTCTATTTGTTCGAAATATGAAGAATGATGTCTCAGCAAATCATTCCTAATGATATAATTAATTCCAATCTAATTATCAATAACTAAAAACGTCACTCTTATCGAGAGAAAAAGAATGGATAGAAGGTTTGATTCAAATCTGAGATAATTATGTCTCAATAACCTTAGGAGCCATGAATGTTATATGACCCTATGGTAGTAATAAGAATTGCTATCTTGGGATAATGATAACATCTGGGTTATAGGTTTATGAATGGTGAACAATTAAGATGGAACTGAATATTTTTTTACAAAACTCACAAGTATCTATCAGAGATGCTCATTATGACTCCCGTCTTAGTAGAGGTCGGTCCTGGGGAAAAGACCCCTTTGTGAGAGATATATATATATATAAACAGAATATGAACATGGTTTATTATTAGGTTTTATTTGAAGACATAATGGGTATGGTCTAGAGTTTCAAATGATCATCAATAGACATTTAATTTTTTGAATAATTGATGTCAGAACCCAAATATTATTTAAATGATATCTACTGACATCACCATACATGTCAGCAGTGCCAGATTAAGGTCTACATGGGCCTGGAGCTGAAATGTATGAAGGGCCAATTGTGTGCTGCTGCAGGGGAATGTGATAACCTCTGTGGCAGTGTGACTAGTGATGTGGGGACATATGAACACATCATGACCAAACAGGTCCACAATGTAGGCCACACCATCCCGCAGGTGTACTCTTACCTCAAAAATCTGGGCTGGTGCATCGATCATATGGAACATCCGTGTGTTAGTGCTGTGGGTAAGCCGATCAGCTGCTTAATGCTGTTATCACTAAGGCGGCTATAAACGCCGCGAGACCGGAAGTGCGCGATCACACCTTGCCGCACTTCCGCGTGTCAGCTTGGCCCGCATGTTACTATACGGTGGCCCAAACAGATCAAAGGGCTAATGGAATCCCACCTAGGTTACACTTCCGCGTGTCAGCTTGACACGCATGTAGCAATACGGTAACTTAAATGGGTCAGAGTACTAGTGTTTGGCCGCAATGCCGCTAATCAAATAAGGAAATCAATAATCAACCACTGTGTCAGGAGTTAAAAATGTCACACTAAGGGAGCCTGATAGTATCGTGCCAATATGCCTGTACACTACAACACTAAAACAATGCAAATATAACATACATAGATATTAAAACAAATACTTCAATAATCCTTGTGGTACTAAATAATTAAATACCACAGCACCATTGAAATATCAAACTAAACTAACATATTAAAATTTATAGTCACACTAATTAGTGCAATTCTCAGAGTGTTTGATTACAACATATGACAAACACTTAGATAAGCAAATAGATGACACAAAGACCACACTATATTATAGTGTGAATAATTATGTATTATATATATTTTTAAACAAAAATAGGTACTACGTATTATGACAAACCAGTATAGGACCAAGGTGGGATAATAAAACCCCTTAATCAAACCAGCAACGTATATGTAATTAAAGAAATACATTCAATGGATTACATTCATTTAATCCTCTGGGCATCACTGTGCCCAGTTCGTGAATCCAAAAACTTTCACGTCTTTTTAATGTGACAAGCCTATCACTGCCCTGTTTGGGTGGTATCCAATCAATGAGTTTACATCTTAATGAAGATGCTTGATGGCCTTGTTCTATAAAGTGCGGTATATGCAGGTAGATTTGCACATTTCTCCTAACAAGTCACATATATTATGCTGGGTGATATATTGTTATATATCATTTTTTGGGGAGCCTGTTAGACATGTCAACATGTTCTTTTTTCTTTTCTTCACAGAAAATGTGTTATTTTGTATATGTTTGATCATTTGGATGTGGTCTTGATAAAGGTCCGGCTGGGGACCGAAACGTTGACCCAAACATTGATGCATCCAAAACAAGTGTGAAAATCGGTTATGAATAAAGATTATTTTATATACGGCGAGTGCCTCCTTCCATCGTATGGTAAATTCAAGTATTTAAATGGGATCTACGGATTCTTGGAAGCACCCCAATGTTGTCTCCTTCTTAGTTGAGAGTGCAGGACAATTCCCGGTGTGTGTATGTATGTATGTATGTATGTATATATGTACAGTATGTTTGTACCTTGACAATGGGACAGGTGCGTCCTGAAACGTTGGTGGTGTTACAAATGTGTATGTAATACAGTTTTACTACAGTATTTACACAACTCTCCGAGTGCCACAGCTTGTTTGTGTCGGTCGTCTACATGGATTCTTCCTGAAGGCACCGGAGTTGATGAATACCTGACAGGAGAATGCCAATCCGAGTGGGAGTGTATGTAATTATATATAGACATACAACAATGGATTGGGTACGAGATGCCGGCGCTCAGGATCCTGCCAGTCAGAAACACCTGATGCCGGCATCACAACAGGGTTAGGATAACAACACTTGTCGGTCAGTATCCTAACCCGCCCTCCCCACTGCCTAATACTAACCTCCCCCCTAGTGCCTAAACCTAACCCCCCCTAGTGTCTAACCCTCCCCCTAATGCTTAACCCTTACCCCAGTACTTACAGTCGGGATGCCGGGGCCAGGATTCTGACAGGTGTGAGGTTTCCAGCGCTGGCATTGTAAGCTCCGGAATCCCGACTGTCGGTAGGATGACAGCATCCAATACCAGTGAAGGCGGCACTCTGACTGCGATTATGGATCACACAGGACCCCCAAGATGCTTTTAACATTTCAGAATCCAATACTTAGGTTGTTTCATCATGAAAGAACCTAAAGCCAGGTACACACTAGGTCGACGTTTGGCTGACCCGCAAATTATCTGACGATTGGTAAGTGTATACATACTTGCCAATCGTCTGCCCTATGACCCGGGCTTGACAGCTGCACACAGATGGGATATGTCTGTGAACTATATCGTACACATTCATATACGCTGTACACACCCGGCGACGCACTATGGATATATCGCCAGTTCAGTGGAACGAGCAATATATCTATCAGTGTGTACCCAGCTTAAGTAAAGAGTTCTGAAATGTTGAAAGCAACTGGATGTCCAGTGCGGTCTATAATCACCGTCAGGGTGCCGCCTTTATTGGCATATATGTGTGGATGCCAACCTATTGCAGAAGTTGGCAATTAAGGAGGACACCGGTGCAAATTTTATTTATGTGCATGGGAGTGCCGGCTTCAATAACTGATTATACACATAGGTATACACATTGCATATGTACACACATATATACACACACATTTTACATATATACACACACATTATATATACAGTGTGTGTGTATATATATATATATATATATATATATATATACATACAATACACACATTATATATACAGTGTATGTATATATATATATATATATATATATATATACACACACACATATGTACTTGAATACATATACACACTAGGGGTGAGCGGGTTCGGATTTCTGAAATCCGAACCCCCCCGATCCGAGGCAGATCCGAGTCAGGCTCGACTTTTCCCCGCCTGCCTTGGATTCTGAAATCGAGGCAAAACGTCATCATCCCGCCTTCCGAGTCTCGCGGGTTTTGGATCCTATATAAGGTACCTGCGTCGGCTGTGGACAGTGAAGAGGGAGGGTGGGAATTAGGTCTGGCTGGGCTGTGTAGTGTAGTGTAGTGCAGAGTAGTGTTGTGCTGTGCTGTGCTGCGCTGTGCTTCTGTTGTCCACTACTTCAAAGTCCATAGGGGCTGGCTGTGGTGTGCTGTGCTGCTGTTGTCCATAGGGGCTGTGTCCACTACTTTAAAGTCCATAGGGGCTGGCTGGACTGTGTTGTGCAGTCAGTTCTCCATAGGGGCTGTGTCCACTCCAAAGTCCTGTGCAGTGTCCCAGTCCTAAAGGGGTGCTGTAGTGTTGTCCAGGGGGTGCTCTGTCCATCAGGGGTGCTCCCCCCAAGTCCCAAAAAAATATATATTTTCTGTGTTTGTGAATTGTGTGCGCAGTAGCCGCACGTGCATCAACAAAGTAGTGCCAAGCGTGCGCCTGTGTCATAAGTAAAGGGTCGGCTGGCTTGACCGTTAAAGGGTGCTGTAACCCCCAAAGTACACTCCAAACCAAATAACAAAATATTTTCTGTGTTTGTGAATTGTGTGCGCAGTAGCCGCACGTGCATCAACAAAGTAGTGCCAAGCGTGCGCCTATGTCATAAGTAAAGGGCCGGCTGGCTTGACCATTAAAGGGTGCTGTAACCCCCAAAGTACACTCCAAACCAAATAACAAAATATTTTCTGTGTTTGTGAATTGTGTGCGCAGTAGCCGCACGTGCATCAACAAAGTAGTGCCAAGCGTGCGCCTGTGTCATAAGCAAAGGGCCGGCTGGCTTGACCGTTAAAGGGTGCTGTAACCCCCAAAGTACACTCCAAACCAAATAACAAAATATTTTCGGTGTTTGTGAATTGTGTGCGCAGTAGCCGCACGTGCATCAACAAAGTAGTGCCAAGCGTGCGCCTGTGTCATAAGTAAAGGGTCGGCTGGCTTGACCGTTAAAGGGTGCTGTAACCCCCAAAGTACACTCCAAACCAAATAACAAAATATTTTCTGTGTTTGTGAATTGTGTGCGCAGTAGCCGCACGTGCATCAACAAAGTAGTGCCAAGCGTGCGCCTGTGTCATAAGTAAAGGGCCGGCTGGCTTGACCATTAAAGGGTGCTGTAACCCCCAAAGTACACTCCAGTCCAAACCAAATAAAAAAATATTTTCTGTGTTTGTGAATTGTGTGCGCAGTAGCCGCACGTGCATCAACAAAGTAGTGCCAAGCGTGCGCCTGTGTCATAAGTAAAGGGCCGGCTGGCTTGACCATTAAAGGGTGCTGTAACCCCCAAAGTACACTCCAGTCCAAACCAAATAAAAAAATATTTTCTGTGTTTGTGAATTGTGTGCGCAGTAGCTGCACGTGTATCAACAAAGTAGTGCCAAGCGTGCGCCTGTGTCATAAGTAAAGGGCCGGCTGGCTTGACCGTTAAAGGGTGCTGTAACCCCCAAAGTACACTCCAGTCCAAACCAAATAAAAAAATATTTTCTGTGTTTGTGAATTGTGTGCGCAGTAGCCGCACGTGCATCAACAAAGAAGTGCCAAGCGTGCGCCTGTGTCATAAGTAAAGGGCCGGCTGGCTTGACCGTTAAAGGGTGCTGTAACCCCCAAAGTACACTCCAAACCAAATAACAAAATATTTTTTCTGTGTTTGTGAATTGTGTGCGCAGTAGCCGCACGTGCATCAACAAAGTAGTGCCAAGCGTGCGCCTGTGTCATAAGTAAAGGGCCGGCTGGCTTGACCGTTAAAGGGTGCTGTAACCCCCAAAGTACACTCCAAACCAAATAAAAAAATATTTTCTGTGTTTGTGAATTGTGTGCGCAGTAGCCGCACGTGCATCAACAAAGTAGTGCCAAGCGTGCGCCTGTGTCATAAGCAAAGGGCCGGCTGGCTTGACCGTTAAAGGGTGCTGTAACCCCCAAAGTACACTCCAAACCAAATAACAAAATATTTTCGGTGTTTGTGAATTGTGTGCGCAGTAGCCGCACGTGCATCAACAAAGTAGTGCCAAGCGTGCGCCTGTGTCATAAGTAAAGGGTCGGCTGGCTTGACCGTTAAAGGGTGCTGTAACCCCCAAAGTACACTCCAAACCAAATAACAAAATATTTTCTGTGTTTGTGAATTGTGTGCGCAGTAGCCGCACGTGCATCAACAAAGTAGTGCCAAGCGTGCGCCTGTGTCATAAGTAAAGGGCCGGCTGGCTTGACCATTAAAGGGTGCTGTAACCCCCAAAGTACACTCCAGTCCAAACCAAATAAAAAAATATTTTCTGTGTTTGTGAATTGTGTGCGCAGTAGCCGCACGTGCATCAACAAAGTAGTGCCAAGCGTGCGCCTGTGTCATAAGTAAAGGGCCGGCTGGCTTGACCATTAAAGGGTGCTGTAACCCCCAAAGTACACTCCAGTCCAAACCAAATAAAAAAATATTTTCTGTGTTTGTGAATTGTGTGCGCAGTAGCTGCACGTGTATCAACAAAGTAGTGCCAAGCGTGCGCCTGTGTCATAAGTAAAGGGCCGGCTGGCTTGACCGTTAAAGGGTGCTGTAACCCCCAAAGTACACTCCAGTCCAAACCAAATAAAAAAATATTTTCTGTGTTTGTGAATTGTGTGCGCAGTAGCCGCACGTGCATCAACAAAGAAGTGCCAAGCGTGCGCCTGTGTCATAAGTAAAGGGCCGGCTGGCTTGACCGTTAAAGGGTGCTGTAACCCCCAAAGTACACTCCAAACCAAATAACAAAATATTTTTTCTGTGTTTGTGAATTGTGTGCGCAGTAGCCGCACGTGCATCAACAAAGTAGTGCCAAGCGTGCGCCTGTGTCATAAGTAAAGGGCCGGCTGGCTTGACCGTTAAAGGGTGCTGTAACCCCCAAAGTACACTCCAAACCAAATAAAAAAATATTTTCTGTGTTTGTGAATTGTGTGCGCAGTAGCCGCACGTGCATCAACAAAGTAGTGCCAAGCGTGCGCCTGTGTCATAAGTAAAGGGCCGGCTGGCTTGACCGTTAAAGGGTGCTGTAACCCCCAAAGTACACTCCAAACCAAATAACAAAATATTTTCTGTGTTTGTGAATTGTGTGCGCAGTAGCCGCACGTGCATCAACAAAGTAGTGCCAAGCGTGCGCCTGTGTCATAAGTAAAGGGCCGGCTGGCTTGACCATTAAAGGGTGCTGTAACCCCCAAAGTACACTCCAGTCCAAACCAAATAAAAAAATATTTTCTGTGTTTGTGAATTGTGTGCGCAGTAGCCGCACGTGTATCAACAAAGTAGTGCCAAGCGTGCGCCTGTGTCATAAGTAAAGGGCCGGCTGGCTTGACCGTTAAAGGGTGCTGTAACCCCCAAAGTACACTCCAGTCCAAACCAAATAAAAAAATATTTTCTGTGTTTGTGAATTGTGTGCGCAGTAGCCGCACGTGCATCAACAAAGTAGTGCCAAGCGTGCGCCTATGTCATAAGTAAAGGGCCGGCTGGCTTGACCGTTAAAGGGTGCTGTAACCCCCAAAGTACACTCCAAACCAAATAACAAAATATTTTTTCTGTGTTTGTGAATTGTGTGCGCAGTAGCCGCACGTGCATCAACAAAGTAGTGCCAAGCGTGCGCCTGTGTCATAAGTAAAGGGCCGGCTGGCTTGACCGTTAAAGGGTGCTGTAACCCCCAAAGTACACTCCAAACCAAATAAAAAAATATTTTCTGTGTTTGTGAATTGTGTGCGCAGTAGCCGCACGTGCATCAACAAAGTAGTGCCAAGCGTGCGTCTGTGTCATAAGTAAAGGGCCGGCTGGTTTGACCGTTAAAGGGTGCTGTAACCCCCAAAGTACACTCCAAACCAAATAACAAAATATTTTCTGTGTTTGTGAATTGTGTGCGCAGTAGCCGCACGTGCATCAACAAAGTAGTGCCAAGCGTGCGCCTGTGTCATAAGTAAAGGGCCGGCTGGCTTGACCATTAAAGGGTGCTGTAACCCCCAAAGTACACTCCAGTCCAAACCAAATAAAAAAATATTTTCTGTGTTTGTGAATTGTGTGCGCAGTAGCCGCACGTGTATCAACAAAGTAGTGCCAAGCGTGCGCCTGTGTCATAAGTAAAGGGCCGGCTGGCTTGACCGTTAAAGGGTGCTGTAACCCCCAAAGTACACTCCAGTCCAAACCAAATAAAAAAATATTTTCTGTGTTTGTGAATTGTGTGCGCAGTAGCCGCACGTGCATCAACAAAGGAGCAGCGCCAAGCGTGCGCCTGTGTCCCATAAGTAAAGGGCCGGCTGGCTAATTTCTGAAAGGGTGGTGTAACCCACAAAGTGCACTACTCTCCAGCAAAAATAAAAAAATATTTTCTGTGTTTGTGTGCGCCTTAGCCGCACGTATATATCAAATCGATATAACATAAATGGAGGACCAAACTTTCTCCGATAAAAATAAAATAGAGAAAGATCAAGAACCACTTCCTCCTAGTGCTGAAGCTGCTCCCACTAGTCATGACATAGACGATAACATGCCATCAACGTCGTCTGCCAAGGCCGATGCCCAATGTCATAGTAGAAGCCACATACAATCCCAAATGACAAAGTTCAGGAAAATTACCTTAAAAAAAACATTTAAATCATCTGAAGAGAAACGTAAACTTGCCAATATGCCATTTATGACACGGAGTGGCAAGGAACGGCTAAGGTCTTTCCCTATGACTAGTGTGTGTCATACTAGTATGACTAGTATGTTCATGACTAGTGATTCAGCTTCACATGACGATGGAAGCCCTCCTCCCGCTAAAAAAATCAAACGAGTTAAGCTGGCAAAAGCACAGCAAAGAACTGTGCGTTCTAAGAAGATATCACAAATCCCAAAGGAGAGTCCAAGTATGGTGGTGGTTGCGATGCCTGACCTTCCCAGCACTGGACGGGAAGAGGTGGCTCTTTCCACCATTTGCACGCCCCCTGCAAGCGCTGAAAGGAGCACCCACAGTCCACTTGCTGATATGCAAATTGAAGATGTCACTGTTGAAGTACAACAGGATGAGGATATTGGTGTAGCTGGCGCTGAGGAGGAAGTTGGCGAGGAGGATTCTGATGGTGATGTGGTTTGTTTAAATCAGGCTCCGGGGGAGACAGTTGTTGTCCGTGGGATGAAAAAGCCCACCACGGTCAGGCCTGGGCAGAAGACCAAACATTCCACCTCTTTGGTCTGGCAATATTTCTATCCAAATCCGGACAACAACTGTCTTGCCATATGTACCATATGTAAACGTGGATTAAGTAGGGGTAGGGACGTTAACCACCTAGGAACATCCTCCCTTATACGGCACCTACAGCGTGTTCATAATAAGTTACTGTCAAGTTCAGAAACTTTGGCTAAGACCGTAAGCAGTCCAGGGACACCTAAATCCCGTTGTCCTGATGTATCCAAGCACCTGCAAACCACACCGTCAACTCCCTCCTCGTCAATTTCCTCCTTAGTCAGGATCGGAAGTAGTCCTGCAGGCCATGTCACTGGCATGACTGACTCTCCTATCCGGGATTCCTCCGGAGGATCCTGCATTGCTACGCCTCCTGCTGCCGTTGCTGCTGTTGCTGCTGCTGGGAGTCGTTCATCATCCCAGAGAGGAAGTAGGAACACCACTACTTTTACTAAACAATTGACCCTCCAACAGTCCTTTAAGTATGACAGCAGTCATCCTGAAGCAAAACGTATAACTGAGGCCTTGACTGCTATGTTGGTGTTAGATGTGCATCCGGTATCCGCCATTAGTACAGTGAGATTTAGACAATTGATGGAGGTAGTGTGTCCCCGGTTCCAAATCCCGTCTAGATTCCACTTCACTAGGCAGGCGATACCGAAACTGTACAGAAACGTCAACAAAAGTGTCCTCAGTGTCCTGAAAAATGCCGTTGTACCCAAAGTCCACTTAACCACGAACATGTGGACAAGTGGAACAGGGCTAAGGACTATATGACTGTGACAGCCCACTGGGTAGATGTATCACCTTACGCAGCAACAGCAGCAGCGTCACCAGTAGCAGCATCTCAGAAACGCCAGCTCGTTCCAAGGCAGGCTACGCTGTGTATCACCGGTTTCAGTAAGAGGCACACTGCCGACAACCTCTTAGAGAAACTGAGGGAAATCATCGCCCAGTGGCTTACCCCACAAATCCTGGGGATTTGTGATATCTGACAACGCCACCAATATTGTGCGGGCATTACATCTGGGCAAATTCCAGCACGTCCCATGTTTTGCTCACACAATAAACTTGGTGGTGCAGAATTTTCTGAAAAGCGACAGAAAAATTTCTGCCCACTTTCGCCATTCAGCGACTGCGTGCCGAAGACTGGAGCGCCAGCAAACACTCATGAACCTGCCCCGCCATCATCTGAAGCAAGAGGTTGTGACGCGGTGGAACTCAACCCTCTATATGCTTCAGAGGATGGAGGAGCAGCAAAAGGCCATTCAAGCCTATACATCCACCTATGACATAGGCAAAGGAGGGGGTATGCACCTGACTCAAGCACAGTGGAGAATGATTTCCGTATTGTGCAAGGTTCTCCAGCCCTTCGAACTTGCCATACGTGAAGTCAGTTTAGACACTGCCAGCTTGAGTCAGGTCATTCCCCTCATCAGGCTTTTGCAGAAGCAGCTGGAGAAAGTGAAGGAGGAGCTAAGACAGAGCGATTCCGCTCAGCATGTGGGACTTGTGGATGAAGCCCTTCTTTCGCTTTGCCAGGATTCCAGGGTGGTCAATCTGTTGAAATCAGACCACTACATTTTGGCCACCGTGCTCGATCCTAGGTTTAAAGCCTATGTGGTGTCTCTCTTTCCGGCCGACACAAGCCTGCAGAGGTGCAAAGACCTGCTGGTGAAAACACTGTCAGCTGAAGCGGAACGTGACACGTCAACAGCTCCTTCTTCAGTTTCTCCCGCAACTGGGGCTGCCAGGAAAAAACTTAGGTATCCTAAGCAACCCGCTGGCGGTGATGCAGGGCAGGCAGGACCAAGTTTGGACATCTGGTCCGGACTGAAGGACCTGGCAACAATTTCTGACATGTCTACTGTCACTGCATATCATACTGCAGGGACTGATGTGAATGGCCAAATATTCTCTGTAAAGCGCTGCGGAATATGTGTGCGCTATATAAATAACTGGTAATAATAATAATAATAATACTGTCACCATTGACAGAATGGTGGAGGATTACATCGGTGACAGCATCCAAGTAGGCATGTCAGACAGTCCGTACCTGTACTGGCAAGAAAAAGAGGCAATTTGGAGGCCCCTGTACAAACTGGCTCTATTTTACCTGAGTTGCCCCCCCTCCAGTGTGTACTCCGAAAGAGTGTTTAGTGCAGCCGGGAACCTTGTCAGCGAAAGGCGTAGGAGGTGGGTTCCACAATATGTGGAGAAGATGATGTTCATAAAAATGAATTATCAACTCTTCCAGGGAAACCAGCCTCCAGAACGTACAGAGGGACCTGTGGTGGTGGATTCCAGCAGGGACGAGTTAATACTCTGTGAGGATGAGGATGTACACAACACTGAAGAGGGTGAGGACGACATCTTGCCTCCGTAGAGCCAGTTTGTGCAGGGACAGATTAATTGCCAGCTTGTTTTGTGGGGGCCCAAACGAACCAATCATTTCAGCCACAGTCGTGTGGCAGACCCTGGCGCTGAAATGATTGGTTTGTTAAAGTGTGCATGTCCTGTTTATACAACATAAGGGTTGGCGGGAGGGCCCAAGGACAATTCCATCTTGCACCTCTTTTTTTTCTCTTGAATTATGTACTGTTTGGTGCCTAGTTTTTCAAACTGCCATCCTGTCTGCCACTGCAGTGTCACTCCTAGATGGGCCACGTGTTTGTGCCGCCCACTCGTGTCGCTTAGCATAGTCATCCATCTACCTCGGTGCAACCTTTTGGACATAAAAACACTATTGTGAGGTGTGAGGTGTTCAGAATAGACTGGAAATGAGTGGAAATTAAGGTTTTTGAGGTTAATAATAGCATAGGAGCAGAAAAATCAACACATTCTGTGATTTTAGCTGTTTTTATGCTTTTTTTAAAAAAAATACAGATCCAAAACACAAAACCCAGAACCCAAAACACGGAAGGGTGGTTTTGGCAAAACCAATCCAGATCCAAAACACGAAGAAAGATCCAGATCCAAAACCAAAACACGAAAAGTGGCCGGTGCACACCCCTAATACACACATATGTACATACATACACACACACATACATAGGTGGCAGACAGTACACTGACCTGTGGGAAGGAATGCTGGTTTCTTCTCACGGCTGGTGAAAGCTTAGTCCTTCCTTTGCAGGGCAGCTCAGCCTCTGCACTCCACTCGATAGGCTGACCTTATACTGTAGTTTAATTTCTGTGCCCAGCTATTGATTATGTTGCCCATGGAGGGGGGTAGTGGCCCTTTGGGTGAATGGGACTGTGCTGCAGATGATCCGGGGGACTGGAGCATATGGTGACCCAAGGGACACAATTGCAGATGGCATGGGGAACTTTAGTACAACCTGGGGCGGAGCTTCGGCCAGCAAGGGGGCAGGGCTTCGGGTGCCATGGGGCGGAGCCTCCTACTGCAGGGAGAGGATATTCGGACAGCCAGTGACGTGTGAGTTCTGACAGCCGATGCGGGCTGCTGGGTGAATGGTCCAAACTTAGGATACTCCATCACTGCAATGCAGTGTCGGATTCAAAGCAGTGCAGACAGTGGCCTGATTCAGACCCGGTCGCTCTGACAGAGCGCTCGCTCTGAATCAGGGCCGGGTTTTGTTTTTTTTTAGAATGGCCTCCTGGCCGCTCGCATAGCTGCGGGTGACCACCCACAGCTACAGCGAGCGGCCATGATGATGGTCGCGATGGTCAAGACCATCGGGCTTGCGACGAGACCCTTGTAGTAGGGTCTCGTGGCCGCATGCCCCAGAGAGATTTCGGCTCTAACAGAGCCGGAATCTCTCCACTGGCATCACTCGTGATGTCAGTGGGGCCGCCCCCAAATGACAGGCGTTCTCATGGGAATGCCTCCGTTTGGGCAGCCACCCCCCCAGCCCGCCCACCAAAGGGGACGAGCTGTCACTCAACATCGACAGCACGCCCCCTTTGGTGCGAGACCTGGAGTGACGGTTTGCCTGTTGCTAGCCGGGTCTCGCGCATGCGCACGACGGAGCCGGCTCCGTCGTGCGTATGCGCTGTGGGCCACCATCGACCCGGTTGCGAGCACTCAGCGCTTGCGACCGGGTCTGAATCAGGTCCCGAGTTCTCAGGGATTTTTTTTTTCCTGTCTGCACTGTGTTGAATCCTGTGGGCCTATTTTAATAGTGGGCCTGGAGCTGTAGCTCCACCCGCCCCATTAGTAATCCGGCCCTGCTTCCCATCACACATCCAGGGGAATAGCGAGGGTGGTTCCAGTGGAGCATGAGCTCCGGGCGCCAAAATGGACAGAGGACGTCATTCAGGTTTCCGGAATTCATGAGGCGTTGCACAGTATGATGACCACCTGTTTGTATTATCTCTGTTTGTTTGCTTTATGGGCCATATTCAATTGGCGGCAAAAACAGTTATCGGCGATACTTTTTCGCCGATGATATCACTTTTGCCGCTTTCCAGTTATCCCCGTATTCAATTGTTCTGACTTTTTGCCAGTGCAAAAACTCAATGCATCAGGACCTGCAAAAAAGTATCATCTATGAATAGGTGGCGAGAAAAAGTGCAGAATTGGGGTTTTGGGGTGCAAACTTCCAAAAACCACCCTGCACCCCTTGGACAGTCCCCCCAAAGGTATTGTGTTTCAAAATTTTTTTAAAAAGTACCACGGGACACACCAAAAAACTACTTTTTTTTGGAGGCGAAAAAAAAAAGTTGGGGGACAAACTTCTAAACTAGCGAAATAGACTCAGGGGGGTCCCCAAGTATGCGCCAGGTGTATTTTTGTTTGCAGGTGGTTGCAGCAGGTGGATTTTTCACATTTTAGAAAAGTTCACATTACCTATTTTAAAATATGCTTGCACCCATTTTCAGGCACCCCAAATTTGATTAGTTATTTTTTTTTAAAAAAACTTGCTATATTCGATTCTTCACCACTTCTTCAAAGACGCAAAATTGCAGCTAATCAGACCATTTAAACACCCCTAATACCTGCAGCAGGGCTATTTGGGGGTACCCATAGTGAACCCCCATGTCAGAGCATCTTCTGGGGGGTATCAGCCTCATTTCCCCAAAAATGACAGCAGTTTTTTGGTCATTTCATTTTCGCCGGGTCCTGTTTTTCCCGATTTGGAATTGAATACGGGGATATGCGGGGACGAGCACGATACTTTTTCGCACCCAAAACCTTCGATGTCGGTGAAAAGTCTGGCAACAGACTTATTGCATCTAATTGAATATTGCCCCTATATCCTAAATAAGATACAGATCTGAGATCAGTTTCTACATTTCATGCTGTCAGAATGATTACAGAGTGACCTGTCAGAGTGATTACAGAGTGATCAGAGAGACCTGTCAGAGTGATTACATTCACTTCTCATCTGTAATTCCCTCCCCTATGTACCATGGGATCGGCTCTTTGCCCGTCCACTCCTTTCTTATTGGCTTCTGTCACCACCCCTCTCCTCTCCTTTTCTTATTGGCTCTGTCACCTCCCCTCTCCTTTCTTATTGGCTTCTGTCACCACCCCTCTCCTCTCCTATTCTTATTGGCTCTGTCACCTCCCCTCTCCTCTCTTATTGGCTTCTATCACCACCCCTCTCCTCTCCTTTTCTTATTGGCTCTGTCACCTCCCCTCTCCTCTCTTATTGGCTTCTATCACCACCCCTCTCCTCTCCTTTTTTTATTGGCTCTGTCACCTCCCCTCTCCTCTCCTTTTCTTATTGGCTCTGTCACCTCCCCTCTCCTCTCCTTTTCTTATTGGCTCTGTCACCTCCCCTCTCCTCTCTTATTGGCTTCTATCACCTCCCCTCTCCTCTCCTTATTGGCTTCTATCACCTCCCCTCTCCTCTCCTTATTGGCTTCTGTCACCTCCCCTCTCTTCTTCTTTTCTTATTGGCTTCTGTCACCACCCCTCTCCTTGGGAAGCAATCGGGAAGCCGACTGCCTTTATACCGGCAGCCGGCTTCCCGACTGTCTTATCCCGGCAAGGGTGAAATACCAGGTGTCTGGATGTAGACGCCTGCATTTCCCCGACGCCGGGAGACCGGCGCCCGGCATCACGATCGTAGTGATGCCGGGTGCCACGAGCGGACAGCCGCGGGGGGGGAGGGTTAGGTTTAGGGCTCCCGGGGGGGGGACTTAGGGTTAGGCACCCCCCTGGGAGGGTTAGGCTAGGGGGAGGGAGGGTTAGCGTTAGGCACCCCCGGGGGGGACTTAGGGTTAGGCACCCCCCCAGGGGACTTAGGTTTAGGCACCGGGGAAGGGGGTGGTTAGGGTTAGGCACTTAGAGGGGGGATTAGGGTTAGGCATTTGGGGGGGAAGTTAGGGTTAGGTACTTGGGGGGGAAGTTAGGGTTAGGCACCCCTAAGGAGGGTTAGGTTAGTAAATACTTACCTATCCACGATCGGGATTTCCAGCGCTGTCGGCCTTCCTCTGCGTCGCACTCTGCTCCTGTCGGGCTGCCGCTGACGGGAGTCGAACCTCCAGCCATGCGGCCGACGGTATATCATACCCATTCCCTCTCCTCTCCTTTTCTTATTGGCTCTGTCACCTCCCCTCTCCTCTCTTATTGGCTTCTATCACCACCCCTCTCCTCTCCTTATTGGCTCTGTCACCTCCTCTCTCCTCTTCTTAATGGCTCTGTCACCTCCCCTCTCCTGTCTTATTGGCTTCTATCACCACCCCTCTCCTCTCCTTTTCTTATTGGCTCTGTCACCTCCCTCTCCTTTTCTTATTGGCTCTGTCACCTCCCCTCTCCTCTCTTATTGGCTGTGTCACCTCCCTTCTCCTTATTGGCTCTGTCACCACCCCTCTCCTCTCCTTTTCTTATTGGCTTCTGTCACCACCCCTCCTCTCCTTTTCTTATTGGCAGGTATGAGTTTAAAAAAAGTCACTGCTTTGCTATATAAAGTAATGAGGTGTTCCCAGGCATGACCACACAGTGGCCCTCATTCAGAGCCGTACGCTCTGAGCAGAGCGCACGCTCTGAATGAGGGCCGCCCTCCATGAAAATGGAGCGTCCTCCTGGACGCTCGTATAGCTGTGGGTCACCACCCACAGCCTATACGAGCGTGCAGTTTGATGGCCGTGATGGTCGTGACCATCGCGACCATCGAAACTGCGAGCCGGAGCCTGCGGTTGAGGTTTTTAACCGCAAGCCCCGGAGTGATTTTGGCTCTATCAGAGCCAAAATCACTCCCACTGACATCACTAGTGATGTCAGTGGGCCGGCTTCTGACGGGAGGCGTTCCCGTGGGAACGCCCCCGTCAGGGAGGCACGCCGCCGGCACGCCCACCAAAGGGGGCGTGCTGTCAATCAACATCGACAGCACGCCCCCTTTAATCAGACACAACGAGCGAAGGACTTTCCTTCGCTCGTCGCGTCTGGCGCATGCGCATGACGGAGCTCCCTCCGTCGTGCGCATGCTCAGTGCAGAACATCGACCCACTTGCGAGCGGACAGCCGCTCGCGAGTGGGTCTGAATCAGGGCCAGTGTTATTTGAAAGATCTTTTAAAAAATACTGTATTAGGAGACCTGAAATAGTGGTGTTAGACAGAACATGATTAGTAGTACTCACATTAATATGCTGTAGGTGCAATGTATATGTGTGAAGTAGGAGCATAGCTGAGAATGGAGCTTCCTATAGGTGTTCCCCCTCCAGTGACAGCTGCTTGGGGCAGTGATTGCAGTAATAAGCTGTGCACCCTGTGGAATTTCGCTTTTGCACATGTATTCTGTCAATATAAGTTAAATGATCAGAATATATAATACAATCTGCTCTATTGATAACAATGATTCAAATGAGATAAAAGTCAGATCCTAGGTGCTATACCTACATAAAGCAGTGCCAAAGCAGCTACCCCTTACTGCCAGATAGTGTATCACCAAAGCATTCTATTCCTCCAATGGGACCTCAATGCCCAGCGTGATACTGCCACTGTTTGCTGTTTTTCTCTTCATTTCAGTATTCCCCCCACAGGCTGGCCATACCCCACTGGCACAGTTGAGTACAGGAAGGGGGCGCTAAGATATACACTTTCTCTGGGCGCCATGCTTCCGCGCTACTCCTCTGCACACATCTATTATACCAGTGCTTCCCATCACACATCTATTATACCAACGCTTCCCATCACACGTCTATTCTACCAGCGCTTCCCATCACACCTCTATTACACCAGCGCTTCCCATCACACATCTATTCTACCAGCGCTTCCCATCACACATCTATTATACCAGCGCTTCCCATCACACATCTATTACACCAGCGCTTCCCATCACAAGTCTATTCTACCAGCGCTTCCCATCACACCTCTATTACACCAGCGCTTCCCATCACACATCTATTCTACCAGCGCTTCCCATCACACATCTATTATACCAGCGCTTCCCATCACACATCTATTACACCAGCGCTTCCCATCACACGTCTATTACACCAGCGCTTCCCGTCACACGTCTATTACACCAGCGCTTCCCGTCACACGTCTATTACACCAGCGCTTCCCGTCACACGTCTATTACACCAGCGCTTCCCGTCACACATCTATTACACCAGCGCTTCCCGTCACACATCTATTACAGCAGCGTTTCCCGTCGCACATCTATTACACCAACGCTTCCCATCGCACATCTATTACACCAACGCTTCCCATCGCACGTCTATTACACCAGCGCTTCCCATCACACGTCTATTACACCAGCGCTTCCCATCACACATCTATTACACCAGCGCTTCCCATCACACATCTATTATACCAGCGCTTCCCATCACACATCTATTACAGCATTACAGCAGCGATTCCCATCGCACATCTATTACACCAACGCTTCCCATCGCACATCTATTACACCACCGCTTCCCATCACACATCTATTACACCACCGCTTCCCATCACACATCTATCACACCAGCACTTCCCATCACACATCTATTATACCAGCACTTCCCCTTACTTACTTATGGTACCACCCCATCTTTCCCTGTATTATGGAGCTTCCATCTTCCTATTTAGTTTAGCCTCGTCGGCTCTGAAGTGACCCCCCCACCTTTACTGGCTGCTGTGGATTTCTGTATGTGGGGACCTTTCCCATCCGCATATGTGGGCTCTTTGTGTGGTATTTCCCTCACACAATAATTGGGTCTGACTTCCCCTCTCTTCAACAATTTAGGGTGCAGGTGGACTCTTCCCCTTCTCAGTGGGGAGTGAGTGAGATGTCCACCTCTGTGCTCACTGATAGGATTCACCCCAGCTCTGCATATCACTCCACCCCCCTATCTCTGACAGGGCAAATTAGACAGAGCAGTATCACTCCGCTCCTCTCTGACGTTACAGATAAGATGGCCATTGACATCGATAGTTAGAAACCATCAATGGTTGCCCGTCAATGGCCGATGATTTTACCATTGATGGCAGAGATGCAGATAGTTAGCTTCACCAACCGATGGTCATCCCTGGTCCATGACTGACTGGTTCATTGGCCAATCAGAGATGGAGGTGTGGCTTCGCGGGTGTGGGGGCGGAGCTATGCTCCGTGTCCCGACACCTTGAAAAAAATAAAATAAACTATTCGGTTATGTTCTGCCGCCGATGAAGGGAGACCATCTGGTTCTCCCCCATCGATGGGAAAAACATTCAACATCGGCCATAAACCATCAATGATTATGAATCATTGATGGTCATTCCTAACACACAGAGGGCGGGATGCTTCAAAGGGAGAAATGCGGTCAAACCCTGAAAATGCAGGTTTGACCGCATTTTTCATATGTACCAAGCAGGGGCGTATTTCGCCATCCAGGGCCCCCTCCTCTCTTTTCGGCATCAGCAGCGCACTGATAGGTTCAGCAAATAAAAGTGTAGTGGTCGCTCACATCAGCTCAACGATATTGCAGAGGTTCTTGTAAAGGGCGGGGTTTACTCTGAACCACAGAAAAAGAGGATATTCCCTCCAGGACACTGCAATAATATCAGCAAGAATACTTGAATCCTATATGATAATTCAGAGGTATTAGTTGCATACATTTTCAAATATATGATTAAGCGCTGGGCCAGCGTCAAGGCTCCTCTATACCGGCGTACCTAACATTAAGGGGTTCACGTCTAAGGCGCAGGGCACCCCAAAAGAATCCAGCCAAGGACCATCCCCAGGGCATCACACGAATAGGGAAAAACGGTGATAGTGAAGTGTAAAGTATAGATGTGTACAGATAATCAATAAGTGTTAATATAATAAGAACGAATTAAAATGACATAAATAATAAACAAACAAATAAAAAGTGATGAAAAAGTATCTATGTGACAGGTTCATTAGACTCCGGGCACTAGTCTGTGCCCGGAGTCTACTGCGCATGCGCAGGACAATGGGAAAATGGTGCAGCAGCCTTTTTCCCGGCGATGTCTCTACTGCGCATGCACAGATCTCCGGGAAAATGTCTGCTGCTTTCTGTGCCTCTCCAGACAGCTTAGGACTTTGGAGTGGTAACAATTAGAAAGTATGGGTGCAGGGTGTGCGGTGTAGGTCCCCCTGGACACAGGGGCCCTTGTGCGCCGCACACCCTGCACCCATTATTGATACGCTGCTGGCATCAAGCCCCGGAATGCGATTACAGTCCGGGGCTTGGTTACGGTAGGTAACACCATCTTCCTGATGGTAGAAGCCTATGGGCTTCAATCTTGAGAGCGCTGTGAAGAGATCCAATCTGATCCCTCCCAACACCATCAGCGGCACGTGCGTCCTTCTGCACATGCGCAGAAGGACACCAGAGAGGCTTCTGGGTCATAGACCTGGAAATACCTCCATCACAAAGGACCACTCTTACCAAGAAAGCTGTCCTTTGCGGTATTCGTCATGCATACCAGCGTTACTAACTCCGGCATGCACGTGAAGATTGGCAGGATGCATCACTATGCTGAATCACTCTGCCACTCTCTCTCTGACAGGACAAATCACACAGAGTTGTCTCACTCCGCCACTCTCTCTCTCTGACAGGACAAATCACACAGCGCTGTCTCACTCCGCCACTCTCTCTCTCTCTGACATGACAAAACACACAGCGCTGTCTCACTCCACCACTCTCTCTCTCTGACAGGACAAATCACACAGAGCTGTCTCACTCTGCCACTCTCTCTCTGACAGTACAAATCACACAGAGCTGAATCACTCCGCCACTCTCTCTCTAACAGGACAAATCACACAGAGCTGTCTCACTCCGCCACTCTCTCTCTGACAGGACAAATCACACAGAGCTATCTCACTCTGCCACTCTCTCTCTAACAGGACAAATCACACAGAGCTGAATCACTCCGCCACTCTCTCTCTAACAGGACAAATCACACAGAGCTGTCTCACTCCGCCACTCTCTCTCTGACAGGACAAATCACACAGAGTTGTCTCACTCCGCCACTCTCTCTCTCTGACAGGACAAATCACACAGCGCTGTCTCACTCCGCCACTCTCTCTCTCTGACATGACAAAACACACAGCGCTGTCTCACTCCACCACTCTCTCTGACAGGACAAATCACACAGAGCTGTCTCACTCTGCCACTCTCTCTCTGACAGGACAAATCACACAGAGCTGTCTCACTCCGCCACTCTCTCTCTGACAGTACAAATCACACAGAGCTAAATCACTCCGCCACTCTCTCTCTAACAGGACAAATCACACAGAGCTGTCTCACTCCGCCACTCTCTAACAGGACAAATCACACAGAGCTGTCTCACTCTGCCACTCTCTCTCTGACAGTACAAATCACACAGAGCTGAATCACTCCGCCACTCTCTCTCTAACAGGACAAATCACACAGAGCTGTCTCACTCCGCCACTCTCTCTCTGACAGGACAAATCACACAGAGCTATCTCACTCTGCCACTCTCTAACAGGACAAATCACACAGAGCTGAATCACTCCGCCACTCTCTCTCTAACAGGACAAATCACACAGAGCTGTCTCACTCCGCCACTCTCTCTGTGACAGGACAAATCACACAGAGTTGTCTCACTCTGCCACTCTCTCTCTCTGACAGGACAAATCACACAGCGCTATCTCACTCCGCCACTCTCTCTCTCTCTGACAGGACAAATCACACAGAGCTGTCTCACTCCGCCACTCTCTCTCTCTGACAGGACAAATCACACAGAGCTGTCTCACTCTGCCACTCTCTCTCTCTGACAGGACAAATCACACAGAGCTCTCACACTGCCACTCTCTCTCTAACAGGACAAATCACACAGAGCTGTCTCACTCCACCACTCTCTCTCTGACAGGACAAATCACACAGAGCTGTCTCACTCCGCCACTCTCTCTCTGACATGACAAAACACACAGCGCTGTCTCACTCTGCTACTCTCTCTCTCTGACAGGACAAATCACACAGAGCTCTCACACTCTGCCACTCTCTCTGACAGGACAAATCACACAGAGCTGAATCACTCCGCCACTCTCTCTCTCTGACAGGACAAATCACACAGAGCTGTCTCCCCCATCCGCCACTCTCTCTCTGACAGTACAAATCACACAGAGCTGAATCACTCCGCCACTCTCTGACAGGACAAATCACACAGATCTGTCTCACTCCGCCACTCTCTCTCTCTCTCTGACATGACAAAACACACAGCGCTGTCTCACTCCACCACTCTCTCTCTCTGACAGGACAAATCACACAGAGCTGTCTCACTCTGCCACTCTCTCTCTGACAGGACAAAGCACACAGAGCTGAATCACTCTGCCACTCTCTCTCTCTGACAGGACAAATCACACAGAGCTGTCTCCCCCATCCGCCACTCTCTCTCTGACAGTACAAATCACACAGACCTGTCTCACTCCGCCACTCTCTCTCTGACAGTACAAATCACACAGAGCTGAATCACTCCGCCACTCTCTGACAGGACAAATCACACATCGCTGTCTCACTCCGCCACTCTCTCTCTCTGACAGGACAAATCACACAGACCTGAATCACTCCGCCACTCTCTCTCTGACAGTACAAATCACACAGAGCTGTCTCACTCCGCCACTCTCTCTCTCTGACAGGACAAATCACACAGAGCTGTCTCACTCCGCCACTCTCTCTCTCTGACAGGACAAATCACACAGCGCTGTCTCACTCCGCCACTCTCTCTGACAGGACAAATCACACAGACCTGTCTCACTCCGCCACTCTCTCTGACAGTACAAATCACACAGAGCTATCTCACTCCGCCACTCTCTCTCTGACAGGACAAATCACACAGAGCTGTCTCACTCCACCACTCTCTGTCTGACAGTACAAATCACACAGAGCTATCTCACTCCGCCACTCTCTCTCTGACAGGACAAATCACACAGAGCTGTCTCACTCCGCCACTCTCTCTCTGACAGTACAAATCACACAGAGCTGTCTCACTCCGCCACTCTCTCTGACAGTACAAATCACACAGAGCTGTCTCACTCCACCACTCTCTCTCTGACAGTACAAATCACACAGAGCTGAATCACTCCGCCACTCTCTCTGACAGGACAAATCACACAGAGCTGTCTCACTCCGCCATTCTCTCTCTGACAGTACAAATCACACAGAGCTGTCTCACTCTGCCACTCTCTCTCTGACAGGACAAATCACACAGAGCTGAATCACTTCGCCACTCTCTCTGACAGGACAAATCACACAGAGCTGTCTCCCCCATCCGCCACTCTCTCTCTGACAGTACAAATCGCACAGACTGTCTCACTCCACCACTCTCTCTCTGACAGTACAAATCACACAGAGCTGAATCACTCCGCCACTCTCTCTATGACAGTACAAATCACACAGAGCTGTCTCACTCCGCCACTCTTGTCACTAAAATGAAGAGATGTAACAAGCTTTGGAGAGAAATAAAGTGGAGTAGTTGACCAAAGCAACCAATCATCTTCTGTTATTTCAAAGGGGTCAATTCAATTAGCTGTAAAGGGGACGAGTTGCTGTTGCAAACGTGTAGAAACACCAGCAACAGCAGCTGAACTTGAAAAAGGGTGGGATGTAGTGTGACGGGTGAGATGAGGTCTGGGGAGAAAAGTAGCAGATAAAGGCAATGATGTAGTGTGACGGGTGAGAGGAGGGCTGGTTAGAGTATTAGCAGAGTGAGGGTGGGATGTAGTATGTGGGGAGGGAGAGCAGTAGCAGAGTGAGGGTGGGGTGTAGTATGTGGGGAGGGAGAGCAGTAGCAGAGTGAGGGTGGGGTGTAGTATGTGGGGAGGGAGAGAAGTAGCAGAGTGAGGGTGGGGTGTAGTATGTGGGGAGGGAGAGCAGTAACAGAGTGAGGGTGTAGTATGTGGGGATGGAGAGCAGTAGCAGAGTGAGGGTGTAGTATGTGGGGAAGGAGAGCAGTAGCAGAGTGAGGGTGTAGTATGTGGGGAGGGAGAGCAGTAGCAGAGTGAGGGTGGGATGTAGTATGTGGGGAGGGAGAGCAGTAGCAGAGTGAGGGTGTAGTATGTGGGGAGGGAGAGCAGTAGCAGAGTGAGGATGTGGGGAGGGAAAGCAGTAGCAGAGTGAGGGTGGGATGTAGTATGTGGGGAGGGAGAGCAGTAGCAGAGCGAGGGTGCAGTATGTGGGGAGGGAGAGCAGTAGCAGAGTGAGGGTGGGGTGTAGTATGTGGGGAGGGAGAGCAGTAGCAGAGTGAGGATGTAGTATGTGGGGAGGGAGAGCAGTAGCAGAGTGAGGGTGTGATGTAGTATGTGGGGAGGGAGAGCAGTAGCAGAGTGAGGGTGGGATGTAGTATGTGGGGAGGGAGAGCAGTAGCAGAGTGAGTATGTAGTATGTGGGGAGGGAGAGCAGTAGCAGAGTGAGGGTGTAGTATGTGGGGAAGGAGAGCAGTAGCAGAGTGAGGGTGTAGTATGTGGGGAGGGAGAGCAGTAGCAGAGTGAGGGTGGGATGTAGTATGTGGGGAGGGAGAGCAGTAGCAGAGTGAGGGTGGGATGTAGTATGTGGGGAGGGAGAGCAGTAACAGAGTGAGGGTGTAGTATGTGGGGAGGGAGAGCAGTAGCAGAGTGAGGGTGTAGTATGTGGGGAGGGAGAGCAGTAGCAGAGTGAGGGTGGGATGTAGTCTGTGGGGAGGGAGAGCAGTAGCAGAGTGAGGGTGGGATGTAGTATGTGGGGAGGGAGAGCAGTAGCAGAGTGAGGATGTAGTATGTGGGGAGGTAGAGCAGTAGCAGAGTGAGGGTGTAGTATGTGGGGAGGGAGAGCAGTAGCAGAGTGAGGGTGTAGTATGTGGGGAGGGAGAGCAGTAGCAGAGTGAGTATGTAGTATGTGGGGAGGGAGAGCAGTAGCAGAGCGAGGGTGCAGTATGTGGGGAGGGAGAGCAGTAGCAGAGTGAGGGTGGGGTGTAGTATGTGGGGAGGAAGAGCAGTAGCAGAGTGAGGGTGTAGTATGTGGGGAGGGAGAGCAGTAGCAGAGTGAGGGTGGGATGTAGTATGTGGGGAGGGAGAGCAGTAGCAGAGTGAGGGTGTAGTATGTGGGGAGGGAGAGCAGTAGCAGAGTGAGGGTGTAGTATGTGGGGATGGAGAGCAGTAGCAGAGTGAGGGTGTAGTATGTTGGGAGGGAGAGCAGTAGCAGAGTGAGGGTGGGATGTAGTATGTGGGGAGGGAGAGCAGTAGCAGAGTGAGGGTGTAGTATGTGGGGAGGGAGAGCAGTAGCAGAGTGAGGGTGTGATTTAGTATGTGGGGAGGGAGAGCAGTAGCAGAGTGAGGGTGGAATGTAGTATGTGGGGAGGGAGAGCAATAGCAGAGTGAGGGTGGGATATAGTATGTGGGGAGGGAGAGCAGTAGCAGAGTGAGGGTGTGATGTAGTATGTGGGGAGGGAGAGCAGTAGCAGAGTGAGGGTGTAGTATGTAGGGAGGGAGAGCAGTAGCAGAGTGAGGGTGTAGTATGTGGGGAGGGAGAGCAGTAGTAGAGTGAGGGTGTAGTATGTGGGGAGGGAGAGCAGTAGCAGAGTGAGAATGTAGGATGTGGGGAGGGAAAGCAGTAGCAGAGTGAGGGTGGGATGTAGTATGTGGGGAGGGAGAGCAGTAGCAGAGTGAGGATGTAGTATGTGGGGAGGGAGAGCAGTAGCAGAGTGAGGGTGTGATGTAGTATGTGGGGAGGGAGAGCAGTAGCAGAGTGAGGGTGGGATGTAGTATGTGGGGAGGGAGAGCAGTAGCAGAGTGAGTATGTAGTATGTGGGGAGGGAGAGCAGTAGCAGAGTGAGGGTGTAGTATGTGGGGAAGGAGAGCAGTAGCAGAGTGAGGGTGTAGTATGTGGGGAGGGAGAGCAGTAGCAGAGTGAGGGTGGGATGTAGTATGTGGGGAGGGAGAGCAGTAGCAGAGTGAGGGTGGGATGTAGTATGTGGGGAGGGAGAGCAGTAACAGAGTGAGGGTGTAGTATGTGGGGAGGGAGAGCAGTAGCAGAGTGAGGGTGTAGTATGTGGGGAGGGAGAGCAGTAGCAGAGTGAGGGTGGGATGTAGTCTGTGGGGAGGGAGAGCAGTAGCAGAGTGAGGGTGGGATGTAGTATGTGGGGAGGGAGAGCAGTAGCAGAGTGAGGATGTAGTATGTGGGGAGGTAGAGCAGTAGCAGAGTGAGGGTGTAGTATGTGGGGAGGGAGAGCAGTAGCAGAGTGAGGGTGTAGTATGTGGGGAGGGAGAGCAGTAGCAGAGTGAGTATGTAGTATGTGGGGAGGGAGAGCAGTAGCAGAGCGAGGGTGCAGTATGTGGGGAGGGAGAGCAGTAGCAGAGTGAGGGTGGGGTGTAGTATGTGGGGAGGAAGAGCAGTAGCAGAGTGAGGGTGTTGTATGTGGGGAGGGAGAGCAGTAGCAGAGTGAGGGTGGGATGTAGTATGTGGGGAGGGAGAGCAGTAGCAGAGTGAGGGTGTAGTATGTGGGGAGGGAGAGCAGTAGCAGAGTGAGGGTGTAGTATGTGGGGATGGAGAGCAGTAGCAGAGTGAGGGTGTAGTATGTTGGGAGGGAGAGCAGTAGCAGAGTGAGGGTGGGATGTAGTATGTGGGGAGGGAGAGCAGTAACAGAGTGAGGGTGTAGTATGTGGGGAGGGAGAGCAGTAGCAGAGTGAGGGTGTGATTTAGTATGTGGGGAGGGAGAGCAGTAGCAGAGTGAGGGTGGAATGTAGTATGTGGGGAGGGAGAGCAATAGCAGAGTGAGGGTGGGATATAGTATGTGGGGAGGGAGAGCAGTAGCAGAGTGAGGGTGTGATGTAGTATGTGGGGAGGGAGAGCAGTAGCAGAGTGAGGGTGTAGTATGTAGGGAGGGAGAGCAGTAGCAGAGTGAGGGTGTAGTATGTGGGGAGGGAGAGCAGTAGTAGAGTGAGGGTGTAGTATGTGGGGAGGGAGAGCAGTAGCAGAGTGAGAATGTAGGATGTGGGGAGGGAAAGCAGTAGCAGAGTGAGGGTGGGATGTAGTATGTGGGGAGGGAGAGCAGTAGCAGAGTGAGGGTGTAGTATGTGGGGAGGTAGAGCAGTAGCAGAGTGAGGGTGTAGTATGTGGGGAGGGAGAGCAGTAGCAGAGTGAGGGTGCAGTATGTGGGGAGGGAGAGCAGTAGCAGTGTGAGGGTGGGATGTAGTATGTGGGGAGGGAGAGCAGTAGCAGAGTGAGGGTGTAGTATGTGGGGAGGGAGAGCAGTAGCAGAGTGAGGGTGTAGTATGTGGGGAGGGAGAGCAGTAGCAGAGTGAGGGTGCAGTATGTGGGGAGGGAGAGCAGTAGCAGAGAGAGGGTGGGGTGTAGTATGTGGGGAGGGAGAGCAGTAGCAGAGTGAAGGTGTGATGTAGTGTGGGGACTGGGGAGGGAGAGCAGTAGCAGAGTGAAGGTGTGATGTAGTGTGGGGACTGGGGAGGGAGAGCAGTAGCAGAGTGAAGGTGTGATGTAGTGTGGGGACTGGGGAGGGAGAGCAGTAGCAGAGTCAGGGTGTGGGGACTGGGGAGGGAGAGCAGTAGCAGAGTGAGGGTGGGATGTAGTGTGGGGACTGGGGAGGGAGAGCAGTAGCAGAGTGAAGGTGTAGTATGTGGGGAGGGAAAGCAGTAGCAGAGTGAGGGTGGGATGTAGTATGTGGGGAGGGAGAGCAGTAGCAGAGTGAGGGTGTAGTATGTGGGGAGGGAGAGCAGTAGCAGAGTGAGGGTGTAGTATGTGGGGATGGAGAGCAGTAGCAGAGTGAGGGTGTAGTATGTGGGGAGGGAGAGCAGTAGCAGAGTGAGGGTGGGATGTAGTATGTGGGGAGGGAGAGCAGTAACAGAGCGAGGGTGTAGTATGTGGGAGGGAGAGCAATAGCAGAGTGAGGGTGGGATATAGTATGTGGGGAGGGAGAGCAGTAGCAGAGTGAGGGTGTGATGTAGTATGTGGGGAGGGAGAGCAGTAGCAGAGTGAGGGTGTAGTATGTAGGGAGGGAGAGCAGTAGCAGAGTGAGGGTGTAGTATGTGGGGAGGGAGAGCAGTAGTAGAGTGAGGGTGTAGTATGTGGGGAGGGAGAGCAGTAGCAGAGTGAGAATGTAGGATGTGGGGAGGGAAAGCAGTAGCAGAGTGAGGGTGGGATGTAGTATGTGGGGAGGGAGAGCAGTAGCAGAGTGAGGGTGTAGTATGTGGGGAGGTAGAGCAGTAGCAGAGTGAGGGTGTAGTATGTGGGGAGGGAGAGCAGTAGCAGAGTGAGGGTGCAGTATGTGGGGAGGGAGAGCAGTAGCAGAGTGAGGGTGCAGTATGTGGGGAGGGAGAGCAGTAGCAGAGTGAGGGTGGGATGTAGTATGTGGGGAGGGAGAGCAGTAGCAGAGTGAGGGTGTAGTATGTGGGGAGGGAGAGCAGTAGCAGAGTGAGGGTGTAGTATGTGGGGAGGGAGAGCAGTAGCAGAGTGAGGGTGCAGTATGTGGGGAGGGAGAGCAGTAGCAGAGTGAGGGTGGGGTGTAGTATGTGGGGAGGGAGAGCAGTAGCAGAGTGAAGGTGTGATGTAGTGTGGGGACTGGGGAGGGAGAGCAGTAGCAGATTGAAGGTGTGATGTAGTGTGGGGACTGGGGAGGGAGAGCAATAGCAAAGTGAAGGCGTGATGTAGTGTGGGGACTGGGGAGGGAGAGCAGTAGCAGAGTGAGGGTGTGGGGACTGGGGAGGGAGAGCAGTAGCAGAGTGAGGGTGGGATGTAGTATGTGGGGAGGGAGAGCAGTAGCAGAGTGAGGGTGGGATGTAGTATGTGGGGAGGGAGAGCAGTAGCAGAGTGAGGGTGTAGTATGTGGGGAGGGAGAGCAGTAGCAGAGTGAGGGTGCAGTATGTGGGGAGGGAGAGCAGTAGCAGAGTGAGGGTGCAGTATGTGGGGAGGGAGAGCAGGAGCAGAGTGAGGGTGGGATGTAGTATGTGGGGAGGGAGAGCAGTAGCAGAGTGAAGGTGTGATGTAGTGTGGGGACTGGGGAGGGAGAGCAGTAGCAGAGTGAAGGTGTGATGTAGTGTGGGGACTGGGGAGGGAGAGCAGTAGCAGAGTGAGGGTGTGGGGACTGGGGAGGGAGAGCAGTAGCAGAGTGAGGGTGTGGGGACTGGGGAGGGAGAGCAGTAGCAGAGTGAGGGTGTGATGTAGTGTGGAGACTGGGGAGGGAGAGCAGTAGCAGAGTGAGGGTGTGATGTAGTGTGGGGACTGGGGAGGGAGAGCAGTAGCAGAGTGAAGGTGTGATGTAGTGTGGGGACTGGGGAGGGAGAGCAGTAGCAGAGTGAAGGTGTGATGTAGTGTGGGGACTGGGGAGGGAGAGCAGTAGCAGAGTGAAGGTGTGATGTAGTGTGGGGACTGGGGAGGGAGAGCAGTAGCAGAGTGAGGGTGTGGGGACTGGGGAGGGAGAGCAGTAGCAGAGTGAGGGTGTGATGTAGTGTGGGGACTGGGGAGGGAGAGCAGTAGCAGAGTGAGGGTGGGATGTAGTGTGGGGACTGGGGAGGGAGAGCAGTAGTAGAGTGAAGGTGTGATGTAGTGTGGGGACTGGGGAGGGAGAGCAGTAGCAGAGTGAAGGTGTGATGTAGTGTGGGGACCGGGGAGGGAGAGCAGTAGCAGAGTGAAGGTGTGATGTAGTGTGGGGACCGGGGAGGGAGAGCAGTAGCAGAGTGAAGGTGTGATGTAGTGTGGGGACCGGGGAGGGAGAGCAGTAGCAGAGTGAAGGTGTGATGTAGTGTGGGGACTGGGGAGGGAGAGCAGTAGCAGAGTGAAGGTGTGATGTAGTGTGGGGACCGGGGAGGGAGAGCAGTAGCAGAGTGAGGGTGGGATGTAGTGTGGGGACCGGGGAGGGAGAGCAGTAGCAGAGTGAAGGTGTGATGTAGTGTGGGGACTGGGGAGGGAGAGCAGTAGCAGAGTGAGGGTGGGATGTAGTGTGGGGACCGGGGAGGGAGAGCAGTAGCAGAGTGAAGGTGTGATGTAGTGTGGGGACTGGGGAGGGAGAGCAGTAGCAGAGTGAGGGTTGGATGTAGTGTGGGGACCGGGGAGGGAGAGCAGTAGCAGAGTGAGGGTGGGATGTAGTGTGGGGACCGGGGAGGGAGAGCAGTAGCAGCAGAATGAGGTTGTGATGTAGTCCCCGTGTGTGGGAAGGGAGGGTAGTAGCAGCAGAGGATGGGAGGGAACATTGCACAGAGTCCTCCCCGGGAGACGAGCTGGGCTTCCACAAAGCTGAATGAGCCTCTCCAGTTCCTCCATTCATCCCCAGCCCCCTCTCTGATGCTGCAGTCGGGGAGAGCAGAGCAGCGATGTACGGTAAGAAGCTGCCTATCCCTGTACACCCTGCACACCCTGGCCACAGGGGCACTACCGGGGGTATACACTCTATTCACGGTGTATCTGTTTGTAACCTGTATATGTGTACACTATATATCTGTATCCTGTGTGTGACCTGCAGCTGGCACAGTGTATGGTATATGGAGTCATCTCTATGTACTATATATCTGTATCCTGTGTGTGACCTGCAGCTGGCACAGTGTATGGTATATGGAGTCATCTCTATGTACTATATATCTGTATCCTGTGTGTGACCTGCAGCTGGCACAGTGTATGGTATATGGAGTCCTCTGTATATACTGTATATCTGTATCCTGTGTGTGACCTGCAGCTGGCACAGTGTATGGTATATAGAGTCCTCTGTATATACTGTATATCTGTATCCTGTGTGTGACCTGCAGCTGGCACAGTGTATGGTATATGGAGTCCTCTGTATATACTGTATATCTGTATCCTATGTGTGACCTGCAGCTGGCACAGTGTATGGTATATAGAGTCCTCTGTATATACTGTATATCTGTATCCTGTGTGTGACCTGCAGCTGGCACAGTGTATGGTAGATGGAGTCCTCTGTATATACTGTGTGGCCTGCAGCTGGCACAGTGTATTGTATATGGATTTGTATCTATCTATCTATCTATCTATCTATCTATCTATCTATCTATCTATCTATCTATCTATCTATCTATTTATCTATCTCATATCTTTCTATCTCGTATCTATCTATCTATCTATCTATCTATCTATCTATCTATCTATCTATCTATCTATCTATCTATCTATCTATCTATCTATCTATCTGTATCCGGTGTGTGACCTGCAGCTGGGACAATGGATGGTGCATGGAGACATCTGTATCCTGTGGGTGTCACATGCTGTCGCTGTGGGGACACTGCAGTGTTTAGGGGTCCCCCAGCTGGACGTGGTGTGATACATGTGCTGTGGGGAATGTAGTGTTGTTCTTGCCTGCACATTGTCCTGTCTTACAGTAGCTCAGGTCTCTAATTACATGGGAAACCTTCACCCTATTTGTGCCTGAATGACCCTATATCTGTGTCACTTTACTATGATGAATTTAATCTGCTGCAAATGTTTACAACACTTTCCCCTAGTCCTAATAATAATAGTCCTGTAACCAGCTCATGGCCGGTGCATACCCCCCCCCCTTCTGTTACAATATGAGGCAGGTATCTGTGATTTCATGGACTAATAACTCTTGTGACTCATGTTGCATATTGCATTTATTACTTTATAATTAGATCACCTGTGTTTGCATAGAGCCTGATTTAGATGTGTGGTCTGTTGCAGCCACCTCTGTGTCTTTTGCTTCAGCTGCGACTGCGTCTATATGCTAATGGTCTTCCTATTGAGGCGCCCACCAGCTGCGACGCTACTCCGTAGCCGTGCGTATGAAGACGCACCATCTAAGATTGCATCAGCCCTATGGAGGTGCAGATTCTCTGTTTGATCATGGCCGCCTGTGTCAGTACAACATCGTCTTTAGACGCTGACCGCGACACACCCGCGTTTGGCTGGCGGCCATTCTGTTACCACACAGAGACGCCCAGTGAAAATAACTCTGTGTCCAAATTCATTTTGCACCTCGGAGCGGTAACCATCAGGGTTCGTGCGCAGTGCGACTCGGATGCACGCGCAGACTGAAAACATTGCACGCTTGCGTCCGACATTGGTGCTGCATCCACCTTTTGAATCAGTCGCTATGTTACATTCCGCACCGCCAGCTCTGCCTTATCAGTGTGGGGATGTTACTGCCGAGGATGTGGGGTCTGTGAGTATCAGACCGCCTTAGTGACTGTGGGGTCTACGGACTAAGGGGTCTATTTACTAAGCAGTGTTAGGGGACAGAGTGAAAAGTGATAAGAAAGTGATAAGGTACCAGCCAATCGGCTCCCAACTGTCATCTCACAGGCTGTTTTTGAAAAATGACAGTTGGGAGCTGATTGGCTGGCACCTTATCACTTTCTTAACACTGTTCACTCTGTTTCCTAACACTGCTTAGTAAATAGACCCCTAAGCCTTGGAGAGAGAGAAATTGGACTGAGGTAAAGTACCAGCCAATCAGTTCCTAATGGCCACTTTACAAGCTGAGTTTGAAAAATGACAGTTAGGAGCTGATTGGTTGGTGCTTTATCCCTCTCCACTTTAGCTCTCTCCAAGGCTTAGTACATAGAACCCTGTGATTGATGGAGCCTCTAATTTGCACATCCCTCCCAAAGCTGTCACTGGTATTCCCCGTAAATATATCTGCCTCTCTGCCTGGCACAATGAAATGTTTGCCCTGAGAGAATGAGAGATCTTGTAAATTTCACATTTCCACATAACGTTAGAATAAAACAAGATGGATATAAATAGGATAAAATAACACAAAATAAAACATAGGAACATTAGCATCTTTAGAGGCGGCCCCGGGCTGCTTGTCTGCGGAATTTACATTTAAATTGATTCCTGAATATTTCTGATAGCGTGCGAAACTGTCTTGTTATATTTTTTTGTTTGGCGTGTAGCGTATACGATTTTCTGCCGCAATGAAGGCAGTTTTCAGGCCAGAGAAGCTTACAATCTAACTTTGGGTGACTGAGATATAGACCAAGGTAACACAGAGTTAACGGCGGGATTCAAACACCAAGGGACGAGGGGTCTCCAGCAAGTCTGTTGGTCTCATTGGTATTCTGTGAAATGTTATTAAAACACTACTCAGCTAAAGGTGACCAACATGGATAAAGAGTCCAATATATATCTGAGCTCGCACAGATAACGTGCTCTGAGAAGTCGCCTTATCTGAAACATGTCGTCTTCCTGTTTGGTGAATGGATTGGTCACAGTTCCTTAGTTCCTCTATTATTCTCGTTTACTGGGCTTTAAAAATATGTTTTCGGCCATTGTTTTGCATTCGGCCCTCTGTATCACTGAGCCGTCCCTTCCTAATGTTGGCGCATTTAAAATTCCATGCCTCTGCTGTAACTTCATTATTGCTCTGTCAATGTGTTATGTAACTGGGGAATAAACCTGATTTACAGCTGGCGATGTCCTTTCTATCCGACGGTGAGAAAACACATTTGTGCCGCAACCAAATAATATCTGTGGTAGATAATAGCAGGTGATATCCATGCGTCCGGCACAGGGGTGCGGGCTGGATGTCATTGAGATACCATGCAAATAGAGGACACCAATACCCTTGCCTTGCTCTAAGTTCTGATCCATTTCGCGGGCGGCTTGCTGTCCTGTCATTTCATTCTAGTCCTGTTTTATTGTTTAATGAATGTAGTGAATGAACTCTCATTACTTTGACACACCAAAAGGTCTTTGATCTAGGATTTTCCATGGCTGTCCCAATGGTTTACACTCTTGGGGGTAAATTTACTAAAGTGAGAGTTTATAGAAGTGAGTTTTAAAAATGATGTGGCCCATAGCAACCAATCAGATTCTAGCTATTATCTTCTAGAAGGTGCTAGTTAAATGTTAAGTAGAATCTGATTGGTTGCTATGGGCAACATCACTTCTAATAACTCTCACTTTAGTGAATTTACCCCCTGATGTTTGAGATCAGTGGGACGCTGCTCCCAGGATTACTGGATGGATTCATGTGTAGGCCGCGGACATTGCACAGTCCATGAACTGTTTTAGGGCATAATACATTTTGTGGCTTTTCTTTAACGTGCTGACTTCAAATGCACTAAAAGCAGACTAGTGATGGGCAAGAGGCGCCCCCAGAGCGGAATACGTCCCCTGGACCACCCACCTGCGCCCCCCAGTTACTTCCTGCTTTGATTTGTTTGTTCCGGTTTGTAACACTTGTCTAAAATGGCTGCTGATATGTCATTACCGATAGCCGTCTCTTTCTTTTATTAAATGTAACGTTTTACTGTATTAGCGAGATAACGTTTAATGCGCGGCCCTCTGACGGTTAAAGGGCCGCCCAGTGCGGCCCCTGGGGTGTATCGGGTTGCCTGTCACTGCTGTAGAGAGAGAATCTGAGATCCGAGGCGCGCGGAAGGAGGCATCTGGCACGGTGAAAGTCCTGATTTTATTGGGGTAATCCTTATTTATCACTGCCGCCAATGAGCAATATGTTCAGGGTGTATATTGACTGTTTTAACCGTGTATTGTGCATAAATTCATTAATTATTTTCTTGTATTTGGAGGTTGGGGTGGATTAGTCATTAATTACACGGACATAATCCACAGACCATGGCATTGGTTTTTCTCACACATTGATTGAATCTTAGGTGTGGGGACGGCGAGTACAGAGAGTCAGCGCCCGGCTGTCCCTATCACACTGAAGTGGCTCTTGTTACTGTAATGATCTCAGTAGTGTGATTACTGCAGTATATGAGAGGAAGACAGAGACTTCCTCAGCCGGGATCATTGTGTGTCACACTCCCCCCCCCTCCTTCACTGCCTCATTCTTATGTGACCAGAACAACACTTCTCATTTGTTACTTTGTATACTAGAATGGTGGGAAATAGAGAAGTTATTCTGGAGTCACTGGGTCTGTATACAATCATTCCGTGTGTGTGACCAGCTGCACAGTACCACTTCACAGGTTCTGATTGCTATGTGTAATTCTCAGTGTATACAATCATCCCGTGTGTGTGACCAGCTGCACAGTACCACTTCACAGGTTCTGATTGCTGGGTGTAATTCTCAGTGTATACAATCATTCCGTGTATGTGACCAGCTGCACAGTACCACTTCACAGGTTCTGATTGCTATGTGTAATTCTCAGTGTATACAATCATTCCGTGTATGTGACCAGCTGCACAGTACCATTTCACAGGTTCTGATTGCTATGTGTAATTCTCAGTGTATACAATCATTCCGTGTGTGTGACCAGCTGCACAGTACCACTTCACAGGTTCTGATTGCTATGTGTAATTCTCAGTGTATACAATCATTCCGTGTGTATGACCAGCTGCACAGTACCACTTCACAGGTTCTGATTGCTATGTGTAATTCTCAGTGTATACAATCATTCCGTGTGTGTGACCAGCTGCACAGTACCACTTCACAGGTTCTGATTGCTGGGTGTAATTCTCAGTGTATACAATCATTCCGTGTATGTGACCAGCTGCACAGTACCATTTCACAGGTTCTGATTGCTATGTGTAATTCTCAGTGTATACAATCATTCCGTGTGTATGACCAGCTGCACAGTACCACTTCACAGGTTCTGATTGCTATGTGTAATTCTCAGTGTATACAATCATTCCGTGTGTGTGACCAGCTGCACAGTACCACTTCACAGGTTCTGATTGCTGGGTGTAATTCTCAGTGTATACAATCATTCCGTGTATGTGACCAGCTGCACAGTACCACTTCACAGGTTCTGATTGCTATGTGTAATTCTCAGTGTATACAATCATTCCGTGTATGTGACCAGCTGCACAGTACCATTTCACAGGTTCTGATTGCTGTGTGTAATTCTCAGTGTATACAATCATTCCGTGTATGTGACCAGCTGCACAGTACCACTTCACAGGTTCTGATTGCTGGGTGTAATTCTCAGTGTATACAATCATTCCGTGTGTGTGACCAGCTGCACAGTACCACTTCACAGGTTCTGATTGCTGTGTGTAATTCTCAGTGTATACAATCATTCCGTGTGTATGACCAGCTGCACAGTACCATGTCACAGGTTCTGATTGCTGTGTGTAATTCTCAGTGTATACAATCATTCCGTGTGTGTGACCAGCTGCACAGTACCACTTCACAGGTTCTGATTGCTGTGTGTAATTCTCAGTGTATACAATCATTCCGTGTGTGTGACCAGCTGCACAGTACCACTTCACAGGTTCTGATTGCTATGTGTAATTCTCAGTGTATACAATCATTCCATGTGTATGACCAGCTGCACAGTACCACTTCACAGGTTCTGATTGCTATGTGTAATTCTCAGTGTATACAATCATTCCGTGTATGTGACCAGCTGCACAGTACCACTTCACAGGTTCTGATTGCTATGTGTAATTCTCAGTGTATACAATCATCCCGTGTGTGTGACCAGCTGCACAGTACCACTTCACAGGTTCTGATTGCTGGGTGTAATTCTCAGTGTATACAATCATTCCGTGTATGTGACCAGCTGCACAGTACCACTTCACAGGTTCTGATTGCTATGTGTAATTCTCAGTGTATACAATCATTCCGTGTATGTGACCAGCTGCACAGTACCATTTCACAGGTTCTGATTGCTATGTGTAATTCTCAGTGTATACAATCATTCCGTGTGTATGACCAGCTGCACAGTACCACTTCACAGGTTCTGATTGCTATGTGTAATTCTCAGTGTATACAATCATTCCGTGTGTGTGACCAGCTGCACAGTACCACTTCACAGGTTCTGATTGCTGGGTGTAATTCTCAGTGTATACAATCATTCCGTGTATGTGACCAGCTGCACAGTACCACTTCACAGGTTCTGATTGCTATGTGTAATTCACAGTGTATACAATCATTCCGTGTATGTGACCAGCTGCACAGTACCATTTCACAGGTTCTGATTGCTGTGTGTAATTCTCAGTGTATACAATCATTCCGTGTATGTGACCAGCTGCACAGTACCACTTCACAGGTTCTGATTGCTGGGTGTAATTCTCAGTGTATACAATCATTCCGTGTGTGTGACCAGCTGCACAGTACCACTTCACAGGTTCTGATTGCTGTGTGTAATTCTCAGTGTATACAATCATTCCGTGTGTATGACCAGCTGCACAGTACCATGTCACAGGTTCTGATTGCTGTGTGTAATTCTCAGTGTATACAATCATTCCGTGTGTGTGACCAGCTGCACAGTACCACTTCACAGGTTCTGATTGCTGTGTGTAATTCTCAGTGTATACAATCATTCCGTGTGTGTGACCAGCTGCACAGTACCACTTCACAGGTTCTGATTGCTATGTGTAATTCTCAGTGTATACAATCATTCCATGTGTATGACCAGCTGCACAGTACCACTTCACAGGTTCTGATTGCTATGTGTAATTCTCAGTGTATACAATCATTCCGTGTATGTGACCAGCTGCACAGTACCACTTCACAGGTTCTGATTGCTATGTGTAATTCTCAGTGTATACAATCATTCCGTGTATGTGACCAGCTGCACAGTACCACTTCACAGGTTCTGATTGCTATGTGTAATTCTCAGTGTATGCAATCATTCCGTGTGTGTGACCAGCTGCACAGTACCACTTCACAGGTTCTGATTGCTGTGTGTAATTCTCAGTGTGTACAATCATTCCGTGTGTGTGACCAGCTGCACAGTACCACTTCACAGGTTCAGATTGCTGGGTGTAATTCTCAGTGTATACAATCATTCAGTGTGTGTGACCAGCTGCACAGTACCACTTCACAGGTTCTGATTGCTGTGTGTAATTCTCAGTGTATACAATCATTCCGTGTGTATGGCCAGCTGCACAGTACCACTTCACAGGTTCTGATTGCTATGTGTAATTCTCAGTGTATACAATCATTCCGTGTATGTGACCAGCTGCACAGTACCACTTCACAGGTTCTGATTGCTATGTGTAATTCTCAGTGTATACAATCATTCAGTGTATGTGACCAGCTGCACAGTACCACTTCACAGGTTCTGATTGCTATGTGTAATTCTCAGTGTATACAATCATTCCGTGTGTATGTGACCAGCTGCACAGTACCACGTCACAGGTTCTGATTGCTGTGTGTAATTCTCAGTGTATACAATCATTCCGTGTGTGTGTGACCAGCTGCACAGTACCACTTCACAGGTTCTTATTGCTGGGGTGTAATTTTCAGTGTATACAATCATTCCGTGTGTGTGACCAGCTGCACAGTACCACTTCACAGGTTCTGATTGCTGTGTGTAATTCTCAGTGTATACAATCATTCCGTGTATGTGACCAGCTGCACAGTACCACTTCACAGGTTCAGATTGCTATGTGTAATTCTCAGTGTATGCAATCATTCCGTGTGTGTGACCAGCTGCACAGTACCACTTCACAGGTTCTGATTGCTGTGTGTAATTCTCAGTGTGTACAAGCATTCCGTGTGTGTGACCAGCTGCACAGTACCACTTCACAGGTTCTGATTGCTGGGTGTAATTCTCAGTGTATACAATCATTCCGTGTGTGTGACCAGCTGCACAGTACCACTTCACAGGTTCTGATTGCTGTGTGTAATTCTCAGTGTATACAATCATTCCGTGTGTATGGCCAGCTGCACAGTACCACTTCACAGGTTCTGATTGCTATGTGTAATTCTCAGTGTATACAATCATTCCGTGTATGTGACCAGCTGCACAGTACCACTTCACAGGTTCTGATTGCTATGTGTAATTCTCAGTGTATACAATCATTCCGTGTGTGTGACCAGCTGCACAGTACCACTTCACAGGTTCTGATTGCTGTGTGTAATTCTCAGTGTATACAATCATTCCGTGTATGTGACCAGCTGCACAGTACCACTTCACAGGTTCTGATTGCTGGGTGTAATTCTCAGTGTATACAATCATTCCGTGTGTATGACCAGCTGCACAGTACCACTTCACAGGTTCTGATTGCTATGTGTAATTCTCAGTGTATACAATCATTCCGTGTGTATGTGACCAGCTGCACAGTACCACGTCACAGGTTCTGATTGCTGTGTGTAATTCTCAGTGTATACAATCATTCCGTGTGTGTGACCAGCTTTACAGTACCACTTCACAGGTTCTGTTTGCTGGGTGTAATTCTCAGTGTATACAATCATTCCGTGTATGTGACCCGCTGCACAGTACCACTTCACAGGTTCTGATTGCTATGTGTAATTCTCAGTGTATACAATCATTCCGTGTGTATATGACCAGCTGCACAGTACCACTTCACAGGTTCTGATTGCTGTGTGTAATTCTCACTGTATACAATCATTCTGTGTGTGTGACCAGCTGCACAGTACCACTTCACAGGTTCTGTTTGCTGGGTGTAATTCTCAGTGTATACAATCATTCCATGTGTGTGACCAGCTGCACAGTACCACTTCACAGGTTCTGATTGCTGTGTGTAATTCTCAGTGTATACAATCATTCCGTGTATGTGACCAGCTGCACAGTACCACTTCACAGGTTCTGATTGCTATGTGTAATTCTCAGTGTATACAATCATTCCGTGTGTATATGACCAGCTGCACAGTACCACTTCACAGGTTCTGATTGCTGTGTGTAATTCTCAGTGTATACAATCATTCCGTGTGTGTGACCAGCTGCACAGTACCACTTCACAGGTTCCAATTGCTGTGTGTAATTCTCAGTGTATACAATCATTCCGTGTGTATGACCAGCTGCACAGTACCACTTCACAGGTTCTGATTGCTGTGTGTAATTCTCAGTGTATACAATCATTCCGTGTGTGTGACCAGCTGCACAGTACCACTTCACAGGTTCTGATTGCTGTGTGTAATTCTCAGTGTATACAATCATTCTGTGTGTGTGACCAGCTGCACAGTACCACTTCACAGGTTCTGATTGCTGTGTGTAATTCTCAGTGTATACAATCATTCCGTGTATGTGACCAGCTGCACAGTACCACTTCACAGGTTCTGATTGCTGTGTGTAATTCTCAGTGTATACAATCATTCCGTGTGTATGACCAGCTGCACAGTACCACTTCACAGGTTCTGATTGCTGGGTGTAATTCTCAGTGTATACAATCATTCCGTGTGTGTGACCAGCTGCACAGTACCACTTCACAGGTTCTGATTGCTGGGTGTAATTCTCAGTGTATACAATCATTCCGTGTGTATGACCAGATGCACAGTACCACTTCACAGGTTCTGATTGCTATGTGTAATTCTCAGTGTATACAATCATTCCGTGTGTGTGACCAGCTGCACAGTACCACTTCACAGGTTCTGATTGCTGTGTGTAATTCTCAGTGTATACAATAATTCTGTGTGTGTGACCAGCTTTACAGTACCACTTCACAGGTTCTGTTTGCTGGGTGTAATTCTCAGTGTTTACAATCATTCCGTGTATGTGACCCGCTGCACAGTACCACTTCACAGGTTCTGATTGCTGTGTGTAATTCTCAGTGTATACAATCATTCCGTGTATGTGACCAGCTGCACAGTACCACTTCACAGGTTCTGATTGCTGTGTGTAATTCTCAGTATATACAATCATTCCGTGTGCATGATCAGTTGCACAGTACCACTTCACAGGTACTGATCGCTGTGTGTAATTCTCAGTGTATACAATCATTCTGTGTGTGTGACCAGCTGCACAGTACCACTTCACAGGTTCTGTTTGCTGGGTGTAATTCTCAGTGTATACAATCATTCCATGTGTGTGACCAGCTGCACAGTACCACTTCACAGGTTCTGATTGCTGTGTGTAATTCTCAGTGTATACAATCATTCCATGTATGTGACCAGCTGCACAGTACCTCTTCACAGGTTCTGATTGCTGTGTGTAATTCTCAGTGTATACAATCATTCCGTGTGTATGACCAGCTGCACAGTACCACTTCACAGGTTCTGATTGCTGTGTGTAATTCTCAGTGTATACAATCATTCCGTGTGTGTGACCAGCTGCACAGTACCACTTCACAGGTTCTGATTGCTGTGTGTAATTCTCAGTGTATACAATCATTCCGTGTGTGTGACCAGCTGCACAGTACCACTTCACAGGTTCTGATTGCTGTGTGTAATTCTCAGTGTATACAATCATTCCGTGTATGTGACCAGCTGCACAGTACCACTTCACAGGTTCTGATTGCTGTGTGTAATTCTCAGTGTATACAATCATTCCATGTGTATGACCAGCTGCACAGTACCACTTCACAGGTTCTGATTGCTGGGTGTAATTCTCAGTGTATACAATCATTCCGTGTGTGTGACCAGCTGCACAGTACCACTTCACAGGTTCTGATTGCTGGGTGTAATTCTCAGTGTATACAATCATTCCGTGTGTATGACCAGATGCACAGTACCACTTCACAGGTTCTGATTGCTATGTGTAATTCTCAGTGTATACAATCATTCCGTGTGTGTGACCAGCTGCACAGTACCACTTCACAGGTTCTGATTGCTGTGTGTAATTCTCAGTGTATACAATAATTCCGTGTGTGTGACCAGCTTTACAGTACCACTTCACAGGTTCTGTTTGCTGGGTGTAATTCTCAGTGTATACAATCATTCCGTGTATGTGACCCGCTGCACAGTACCACTTCACAGGTTCTGATTGCTGTGTGTAATTCTCAGTGTATACAATCATTCCGTGTATGTGACCAGCTGCACAGTACCACTTCACAGGTTCTGATTGCTGTGTGTAATTCTCAGTATATACAATAATTCCGTGTGCATGATCAGTTGCACAGTACCACTTCACAGGTTCTGATCGCTGTGTGTAATTCTCAGTGTATACAATCATTCTGTGTGTATGGCCAGCTGCACAGTACCACTTCACAGGTTCTGATTGCTGTGTGTAATTCTCAGTGTATACAATCATTCCATGTGTATGATCAGTTGCACAGTACCACTTCACAGGTTCTGATTGCTGTGTGTAATTCTCAGTGTATACATTAATTCCGTGTGTGTCACCAGCTGCACAGTACCACTTCACAGGTTCTTATTGCTGGGGTGTAATTCTCAGTGTATACAATCATTCCGTGTATGTGACCAGCTGCACAGTACCACTTCACAGGTTCTGATTGCTGTGTGTAACTCTCAGTGTATACAATCATTCTGTTTGTACGGAGTAGCTGCACAGTACCTCTTCACAGGTTCTTATTCCTGGGGTGTAATTCTCAGTGTATACATTAATTCTGTGTGTACGGAGTAGCTGCACAGTACCACTTCACATGTTCTTATTGCTGGGTGTAATTCTCAGTGTATACATTAATTATGTGTGTATGACCAGCTGCACAGTACCACTTCACATGTTCTTATTGCTGGGGTGTAATTCTCAGTGTGTACATTAATTGTCTGTGTTTGACCAGCTGCACAGTACCACTTCACAGGTTATGTTTGCTGGGTGTATATATTCTGTGTGTAAAGAGAGCTGCACAGTATCACTACACATGTTCTGATTGCATCATGTAGTTCTCAGTATATATATTAATTCTGAGTCTATGGGCAGCTGCACAGTATCACTACACATGTTCTGATTGCATCATGTAATTCTCAGTATATATATTAATTCTGTGTCTATGGACAGCTGCACAGTATCACTACACATGTTCTGATTGCATCATGTAATTCTCAGTATATATATTAATTCTGTGTCTATGGACAGCTGCACAGTATCACTACACATGTTCTGATTGCATCATGTAATTCTCAGTATATATATTAATTCTGTGTCTATGGACAGCTGCACAGTATCACTACACATGTTCTGATTGCATCATGTAATTCTCAGTATATATATTAATTCTGTGTCTATGGGCAGCTGCACAGTATCACTACACATGTTCTGATTGCATCATGTAATTCTCAGTATATATATTAATTCTGTGTCTATGGGCAGCTGCACAGTATCACTACACATGTTCTGATTGCATCATGTAATTCTCAGTATATATATTAATTCTGTGTCTATGGACAGCTGCACAGTATCACTACACATGTTCTGAATGCAGGATGTAATTCTCGTTTATACTGTACATTTATTCTGTGTTGATGGCCAGCTGCACAGTATCACTTCTCATATTCTGTTTGCTGGATGTAATTCTCGTGTATACATTTATTGTGTGTTGATGGACAGCTGCACAGTACCACTTCTCATATTCTGTTTGCTGGATGTAATTCTCGTGTATACATTTATTGTGTGTTGATGGACAGCTGCACAGTACCACTTCTCATATTCTGTTTGCTGGATGTAATTCTCGTGTATACATTTATTGTGTGTTGGTGGACAGCTGCACAGTACCACTTCTCATATTCTGTTTGCTGGATGTAATTCTCGTGTATACATTTATTGTGTGTTGATGGACAGCTGCACAGTACCACTTCTCATGTTCTTATTGCTGGATGTAATTCTTGGTGTATGCATTTTTATTCTGTGTGTGCGGACAGCTGCACAGTACCACTGCAGCATAGTACTACTTCTCTTGTTCTATATTCTGAATGAAATAATAATACCCCGTTGTTTATCGGTACACACGGACCTGCAGTCTCGGTACTCTGTAGGCCATTCTAATGCTGGGCATACACTATACAATTATCTGTCAGATATCTGTCCAATCTGGCTGGTTGGAAGGAAAACCTGATAATGTATGGGAGCAAATGACAATCCATCGTATGGTTTTAAACACTGAAAAAAGGAGAAAAAAAATTGTTCAAATTGGTTATATTTGTGAGTTTTATGCTGCCCATCCACTACTAGATGCGGGGATACCGGCACGATTACCACATCATAATCGCGCCGTCGTCCCCCTAGGGGTGAAGCGCATACACTGAACGTCTGAACGTTCAGTGTATGCAGATAAATCATCCCCGAACATGGCAACCTGACGGCGGTCGTCAGGTTGAACGTCATGTTCCGGCGATGATAGATGTTAAAAACCACCAACAGGCGCGCGCATCACTGGTCGTTTTTAATATTTTACTGCCCGATTTGCGGGCAGTAAAACAGTTTTACTGTTATTGTTTTACCGTTCCTGATGCATGTATGGTATGGGCTTTCCTTACTCCTTCCCTTTGTAAATAACACCTGACTGTGCACATGTAAGTCAGTGTACAAATATAAATATATTTTGTTTTTTTATCTCTGAAACCTCAAATGTTTTGTTTTAAGACGGTCGTTATCGCTCAATCGCTAGGTTTAATCGCCTAGTGGATGGGCAGCATTAACCAATTTGTCCGAACAACCATTTTTGTCTGTTCTCCAGTGTTTGTGAGGAAATGGACGATTGTCATTTGCTCCCATACATTACCAGGTTTTCATTCCAACCAGCCAGATTGGTCAGATGTCTGACAGATAATTGTATAGTGGATGCCCAGCTTTAGTCTGTGATCTCAGTATGTATCCTCGCATATCATTTCCTGTTAAAAATTCGGATTGGGGTTATACTGGAGTTAGATGCAACCTGTCATGTTTACAGTGGTGTAAGGGTTATTGTGCTACATGTAAAATCAAACATTACCTACTTGTTAGCTACAAATCATTGACTAGCAGCGTTTACTGGGATTATCTATTAATTATGCCATGTTATGGAATACGGAGCTGTCTGTCTATGAATTCACTTATCACAGTCCTGGTCTATCTATCTATCTATCTATCTATCTATCTATCTATCTATCTATCTATCTATCTATCTATCTATCTATCTATCTATCTATCTCCTATCTATCTATCTATCTATCTATCTATCTATCTCCTATCTATCTATCTATCTATCTATCTCATATCTATCTATCTATCTATCTATCTATCTATCTATCTATCTATCTCCTATCTATCTATCTATCTATCTATCTATCTATCTATCTATCTATCTATCTATCTATCTATCTATCTCCTATCTATCTATCTCCTATCTATCTCCTATCTATCTATCTATCTATCTATCTATCTATCTATCTATCTATCTATCTATCTCATATCTATCTATCTTTCTATCTATCTCATAACTATCTATCTATCTATCTATCTATCTATCTATCTATCGTTATATATGTATTTGTATTTATTTTTGGTACTGTATAGAACTTATATATGTTGACATATCACTTAGTATTTGCTCTCATAGGGCGTGTCACAGTGGTGATGTCGCACGCAAACGGCGATGTTCTAAGTCTGCGCATGCGTCCAAATCGCACCATTCATGCGTCCTGCTTTCCTGGCACAGGAGGCAGCACAGAATCGGATGTCCTGTGTGAGAATTATAGTGTGCGTTCCTGGGAGGTAACGGGAGTAGCGAAGCTGACGCAAGCGTGTCGCCGAGACCGGCTGCGCTTAAAGACGTACAATAGTTCATATAGGAGGCCTATATTCAGACAGAGAAACAGAGCTGGTGCAAGTTTCGTTGATGTGACCGATGGTGTGACTGATGGCGTGACCGATGGCGTGACCGATGGTGTGCCAAAGTGCAGGATACAATTAATTGTTGTCCTTACGTGAACGCTGTTGTACAATATAACTTCCTGTTCTACATGATAAAAATACATCTTATCCCCAGACGGTAAAAGCCCCATCTCTGTGAGACTCCCATAAGCTAGGCGCGCCTTTAACCAGTTTCCTAAATATAGAACTACATAATGCTAAAAAATGACCAACAGTCATGTTTCCATTCCAGCATTTAGCGCAGGAACTGACATGAACAGAATACAGCACTACAGAGCAGCACATGGCTCTTGGGATAGATTATTTTATGAATAAAACATTTGACATAGATAAACATACAGGGATCCAGCGTTGAGATAGGAGTCTATGTACTAAGCCTTGGAAAGAGAGATAAACTGAATTAAAGTACCTACCAATCAGCTCCTAACTGTCACTCTTCAAACACAGCCTATAAGATGACAGGAGCTGATTGGTTGGTTGTATTTCTGCAGTTATCATGATATGAAAGAGCTGGGCTGCCTAGTATTTATATTTATTTATTTATTACCAGTTATTTATATAGCGCACACATATTCCACAGCGCTGTACAGAGAATACTTTGTCCATTCACATCAGTCCCTGCCCCAGTGGAGCTTACATTCTGTATTCCCTATCACATGCTCACACATACACACTAGGGATCATTTTTGCTAGGAGCCAATTAACCTACCAGTATATTTTTGGAGTGTGGGAGGAAACCCACGCAAGCACAGGGAAAATATACAAACTCCACACAGTTAGGGCCGTGGTGGGAATTGAACCCACGACCTCAGTGCTGTGAGGCAGTAACACTAACCATTACACTGTCTGTGCTGCATTGCTCCAAGTGATCTAATGCACAATGTAATAATAACCCACTCACACTGATCATACACTATGTGGCAGCACTTAATGTGGCGATACAATGTGTTGCTGTATGACCATCAGTGGTTTAGAAGCCATTATATTCTGTACCATATCTGCCTGTAATGTGAAGCCGGTGGGTATTGTGATGTTTTCCTGCTATGCTGCTTTTATCCTCAGTGGTTTTTTTTTCGTCGTTATTCAGTTTGGCATTAAACTTTCATTCATTGCCTAAGGACTGACAACAGTGGCTGCTGTGTTTCCTCTTGTGCTCCTAATCTGGAGTCCAACAGAAACGCACATTGCTCTGGCCCCCCCCCCCCCCGGTGCCTGTCATCGCGGGACAAACAGGCACCGTTATGGTCGCTGGACCGGTGGTCAGTGTAATTTGTAAGCATGGGCTCTATTTGGGGGCCGGTTGGCCGAATTTCAAGGCACTGTGAGGGAGCAGATGACTGATGACTGAACGGCGGGCTTAGGGCCTGATTCATCAAGAATCGCAGTTGCTAATACGCACGCAATCGGCCGAATGTTGCGTTGTGCGCATGCACAGGCATCGCATAGCTATTGTGCTCAGTACTGCGATCACAGAGGCTACGCAGACCCCTCGCAGACTCACTGACAGGAAGCCCTGTTTGTGGGAGGTGATGGGGGGATTGGGCGGGGAAATGCAGGCGTGTCAGTGCATTCGCACGCCGTTGCAGGGGCGTGCATAACTTAGCAACTGCGTTGCCCCTGCACAGTGTGAGGTCGCATAGCGTGCGTGGAAGTTAGCAATTCCTGAGTAAGATCTGGGCTGGTGCAAGTGTGCGTATGGGTCCGATGTTACAGATTATTTCGCTGTGTTGCTAAAGTATACGGATGTGAGTAAGGGGAAGTGGGCGTCCTTATGTCAGGCTGCGATCGCAATTGCGAATGCAAACATTTTACATGTCACCGCTGATATTAACAACTGTGTTGTGTGCGTATTAGCAGAATAGCGATCCTTGATGAATCAGGCTCTTAATTCAGCCCCGGATGCAGTGGCGATTTGGTCGCAAATGACCGATTTATTTTTTTTGTGCGCATGCGTTGGAGCACCAGTGCGCATGTACTGCAATGATGCTGCGGCTTCGGTCGCAATGTGGGGATAAGCGCAGTCTGATTGACAAGCGACATTTGTTTATAAAAACGGAGCCCCGTTCCCGCCACTAAGCAGAGCTGTGTCGCCTCCATTTATGGGGTGTGCTGAAGCCGGAGATTGCCTCCTCCTCTACCGACAATTCATTGGCGTCTGCACCTTAGTTATACTGGACATCCTGAGCAACCTTAGGCACTCACGATGGGCGCGATGTATCAGATCAGAGAACTCGGAGGTGGGCGTGTCATTATGTTCATCGTTAACATAACTTATCGGCGAAGCAGACGAAGCACCGACCAGGACTGCGTCCACCTTTGCATCAGGCCCAATGCGCAGATATACGCCCATTACTCTAGTTCTAGTATACTAGCTGGGATACCCTGCATTGCCCGGGTGGAAAACTGGACCCTGAAGTACACCTGCAGCCTTCATTTGCTTACATTGTCCTCGCCTATAACCCCATTCCATTGATCTTGAAAGGACCCCTCTGTTGTTTGCTAACATGCATGCAAACAGTGGTGTAACTACCGTGGGCGCAAGGGGTGCGGCTGCCCCTGTGGCCCGCCTCTCCCCCTGCACCCAGTCATGCACACAAGGTGGCCCGGTGTTCATTTGGTGCCGACCCGCCAGCCCTGTTGTAGGGACACGGGGACGTGAGTTGCTGGGGGGGCATAATGTGTAAGGGGCATTACTGTGTGGCATAAGGATATAAGGAACATTACTGTGTGGCAAAATGTGTAAGGAGCACTACTATTGTGTGGAATAATGTGTGATATGGGGCACTATTACTATGTGGTATGATCTGTAAAGGGCATTACTGTGTGGCATAATGTGTAAGGGGCATTACTGTGTAGTGTAAGAGGAATTACTGTGTAGTGTAATGTGTAATGCTGGCCATACACTAGTACGACCAGCATAAGATAAGATTTATCTTATGATTTCCCTTGAACTCCCCAGCAGCTCCCTGGCAGTCCCGTCCGCACAATTTGGTGCTTATGTTCATACGATCTCATGTACGATCATTCGCCCCGATGCATCGTGTGTCCGACCGTCCGAACTGCGTTATTTAAAAAGAAAAGACTGATGCACGCATGGATGAGGGAGATCCGTGATGCATGCATCTGTCTTTAATAAAAGAAACACAGATGCAGAGATGGTTCAGTGAGAGCCATCCGTGCATCTGTAAAAAAAATACGCCGTGCCCCCCCCCCGCCCAAAGAACAGCCAGCCCCGGGCTTTTAGTGACCCAGTGCTGGTTGTGCACTTTTTCGGGGACAACCAATGGAGGGGTCCCCCGAATTCTGCGTAACCAGCACTGGGCTCTGACTCAGTCCCGGTTCTGGAAATACAGGGGGAAAAAATGCGTAGGGCCCCCCTGTATTCTTCAAAACCTGCATCAGATTTTTTCTAGCGGGGGGCTGATGACACAGCCCGGGGAGCCCTTTCACTGGGTCCCCAAGCCGAAGCATCAACCCGGAGCGCTAGTCAGCCCAGGCTGGGGATCCCAGGGAAGCTGGGGACCCTCCCAATAAAGGGGACCCCCCCTCCAGGGCACCCCAGGCCCTGGCTGATAGCCCGGGGCTATTCCCTGGCATCCCTGGGGCGGTGGGTGACGGGTTGATAGTGTATAAGTGTAGTGTAAAAAAAGAAATGAAAACATTGGGCCTGATTCAGACCCACTCGCGAGCGGCTGTCCGCTCGCAAGTGGGTCGATGGTCTGCACTGAGCATGCGCACGACGGAGGGAGCTCCGTCGTGCGCATGCGCCAGACACGACAAGCGAAGGACTTTCCTTCGCTCGTTGTGTCTGATCAAAGGGGGCGTGCCCCTTTGGTGGGCGTGCCGGGGGCGTGCCTCCCTGACGGGGGCGTTCCCACGGGAACGCCTCCCGTCAGAAGCCGGCCCACTGACATCACTAGTGATGTCAGTGGGAGTGATTTTGGCTCTGATAGAGCCAAAATCACTCCGGAGCTTGCGGTTGAAAACCTCAACCGCAGGCTCCGGCTCGCAATTTCGATGGTCGCGATGGTCACGACCATCACGGCCATCAAAATGCACGCTCGTATAGCCTGTGGGTGGTGACCCACAGCTATACGAGCGTCCAGGAGGACGCTCCATGAAAATGGAGGCCGACCCTCATGCAGAGCGTGCGCTCTGCTCAGAGCGTACGGCTCTGAATGAGGGCCTTTGTCTTTATGAGTAGAACTGCATGTCCCAGCAAGCCTCCCCTGCATGCTGGTATTTGGAGAACCATAAGTACCAGCATGCGAGGTGGGTACCTGTAGTTCACCTGTAAAGAAATGTTTAAAAAAACAAAATACACACACACCATGACAGTATAGTTTTAATACATACATACATACATACATACTCACAATTACTCACCTACATTAACTGGACTGATCCTCATCGAATGAACGGCTCTCACCGTTGTAGTCAATGGTGGGAGCCGTTCATTGGCTGAGAGAGGCGGGGGCTGAGGTGCTGCGCTCGGCGGAGTGTGTGGATTGGTCGGGCTGTCTGCAATCAGACGCTGGTTGCAAACATTGCTTGAAGATTAATAATTCACAGCTTGGAATGAATTCATTATACGGGTAGATGGGCTGACAGTGAGGCACTGCTGGGCCCCCACCGCTGTCCGGATGTCAGTCTCTGAGGAGAGGATCACGCTGGCGATCTCCCGCTGACTCTCATCCACCGAGCATGATAACTGTGCAACATCTGACATTTCACCTGATATTCCCCCATCCCCAATACTCTTATTACACCTCCAGCTGTTATTGGAAACTGCGCTCTGCTCTTGGCTGCTGCCCCAAAGTGCACTCTGCTGATTATCCTTCATCAGCGTAATGCAGGCAGAACGGCACAAATCGCTCCGTGCTCACAAGAGCAGTACTGGATTTACAATTAGCGTCTCACTGCGGCCCGTGTGTAGGGAGGCACATTGCACCGTCAGATGTTATACTGCAGAGATTGCTCCTGTGCATTACAGGCAGATCTCACTAAAGTGCTAATACCCCCTACCCTCATTATCAGTTATAATGAATGGACATTGTAGTTATTGCACAGTCGCCAACAAGGGTACGTGAATGCTGAGCTACCTAAAGCACGGCACACTCAACGACACTAAAGCACGGCACACTCAACGACACTAAAGCACGGCACACTCAACGACACTAAAGCACGGCACACTCAACGACACTAAAGCACAGCACACTCAACGACACTAAAGCACGGCACACTCAACGACACTAAAGCACGGCACACTCAACGACATTAAAGCACGGCACACTCAATGATACTAAAGCACGGCACACTCAATGACATTAAAGCACGGCACACTCAATGACATTAAAGCACGGCACACTCAACGACACTAAAGCATGGCATACTTAATTACATTAAAGCACGGCACACTCAATGACACTAAAGCACGGCACACTCAACGACACTAAAGCACGGCACACTCAATGACACTAAAGCACGGCACACTCAACGACACTAAAGCACGGCACACTCAACGACATTAAAGCACGGCACACTCAACGACACTAAAGCACGGCACACTCAATGACACTAAAGCACGGCACACTCAACGACACTAAAGCACGGCACACTCAATGACACTAAAGCACGGCACACTCAACGACACTAAAGCACGGCACACTCAGCGACACTAAAGCACGGCACACTCAACGACATTAAAGCACGGCACACTCAATGACATTAAAGCACGGCACACTCAATGACATTAAAGCACGGCACACTCAACGACACTAAAGCACGGCACACTCAGCGACACTAAAGCACGGCACACTCAACGACACTAAAGCACGGCACACTCAACGACACTAAAGCACGGCACACTCAATGACACTAAAGCACGGCACACTCAACGACACTAAAGCACGGCACACTCAGCGACACTAAAGCACGGCACACTCAACGACATTAAAGCACGGCACACTCAATGACATTAAAGCACGGCACACTCAATGACATTAAAGCACGGCATACTCAACGACACTAAAGCACGGCACACTCAACGACACTAAAGCACGGCACACTCAGCGACACTAAAGCACGGCACACTCAATGACATTAAAGCACGGCACACTCAACAACTTCTGGGCTGACTGTGGTGCAATACAATCCCCATCCTGACATAGGGCCTGATTCAGACCTGCTCGCAAGCGCTTTAGCACTCGCAAGCGGTCCAATGGTGGGCTCTGCACACGCGCAGCGGCCGCGTGCGCAAGCCCCGGAGCAAGAGAGAAATTCTCTTGCTCCGTGGCTCACTACAAAAGGGGCGGCTGTCGATGTTGATCGACAGCTCACCCGTTTTGTAGGTGTGACGGGGGGGTGGCTTCACAAACGGAGGCGTTCCCAAGCGAAAGCCTGCCGTTTGTGGGTGGCTCCACTGACATTACCAGTGATGTCAGTGGGAGAGCTTCCGGCTCTATTAGAGCCGGAAGCTCTCTGGCGCTTGGGGCCACGAGACCCTACCACAAGGGTCTCGTCGCAAGCCCCGGTGGTGGCGATGGTCTTGACCATTGCTACCATCATCCTGGCCACTCGCAATAGCTGTGGGTGGTCAACCACAGCTAAGCGAGTGGCCAGGAGGCCACACAAAAAAAAAAACGCCCTGATTCAGAGCGAGCGCAGCATAGCGTCCGGGTCCATAGTTCCTTAACTTCACTACAGATGTGTCCTCTCGCATCTTTGCCGCTCGCTCTGCAAACGCGCACACGCATTGCGCCATGCGATTAGCCATGGCCAAGTGCGCCATGGTACGCCATGCCGTGTGCTGCGTTTGCACCAATGCAGTCCTATGGAGTTGCGGGTGCCAACGCAATGCGCGTAGCCGTTCGCGGGCGGCAAAGATGCAAGGGGACAGATCTGGACATCATTTTCTTTTTGCATATGAATATTATATTTCAATAAGTATCAATGTATAAAGCGTAAGAAAAATTTGCAAAAAATTAGAATGTTCTTGGGCAGCGAATCAGTACTGACGACGGCCATTTTCTGCCATAAACATTTCCTCAGGGTCACTCTGCAGAGAAGTTACAGGCCCCTTGTAACTAGGTGGGCTGCGTGGCCAAGTATGTCGGGGGCATAGCACATAGTGAGTTCCAGGGCACTCTTTTCATGCTGTGCCCCAACCCCAGACATCACCCCCCCCCCCCAGTTTCAGCACCCCCGCTACCGCCTAAGGCCCAGTGGTTATGGAGGGGTCCCGGATTACTGTAACCCGTTTTTATGAGTGTCTTGACAAATGGAGCAGGAGGGAGGCCTCAAATCATTTCTTGCCCAGGGCCCGTGGAGTGTTTACCAGCCTGTGTTTACATCTTTCGGCATTATAATGAGTAATACCACCTTTGCACCTAGTATGTCTAGGGTAATGCTGGCACAATGTCAGGCACAGCAGGAGTGATGTTATTGTACCTGGTACGTCTAAGGTAACGCTGGCACAATGTCAGGCACAGGAGGAGTGATGTTATTGTACCTGGTACATCTAGGGTAATGCTGGCACAATGTCGGGCACAGCAGGAGTGATGTTATTGTACCTGGTACATCTAGGGTAATGCTGGCACAATGTCAGGCACAGCAGGAGTGATGTTATTGTACCTGGTACATCTAGGGTAATGCTGGCACAATGTCAGGCACAGCAGGGGTGATGTTACTGTACCTGGTACGTCTAGGGTAATGCTGGCACAATGTCAGGCACAGCAGGGGTGATGTTATTGTACCTGGTACGTCTAGGGTAATGCTGGCACAATGTCAGGCACAGCAGGAGTGATGTTATTGTACCTGGTATATCTAGGGTAACGCTGGCACAATGTCAGGCACAGCAGGAGTGATGTTATTGTACCTGGTATATCTAGGGTAACGCTGGCACAATGTCAGGCACAGCAGGAGTGATGTTATTGTACCTGGTACATCTAGGGTAACGCTGGCACAATGTCAGACACAGCAGGAGTGATGTTATTGTACCTGGTACGTCTAGGGTAACGCTGGCACAATGTCAGGCACAGCAGGAGTGATGTTATTGTACCTGGTATATCTAGGGTAACGCTGGCACAATGTCAGGCACAGCAGGAGTGATGTTATTGTACCTGGTATATCTAGGGTAACGCTGGCACAATGTCAGGCACAGCAGGAGTGATGTTATTGTACCTGGTACGTCTAGGGTAACGCTGGCACAATGTCAGGCACAGCAGGAGTGATGTTATTGTACCTGGTACGTCTAGGGTAACGCTGGCACAATGTCAGGCACAGCAGGAGTGATGTTATTGTACCTGGTATATCTAGGGTAACGCTGGCACAATGTCAGGCACAGCAGGAGTGATGTTATTGTACCTGGTACGTCTAGGGTAACGCTGGCACAATGTCAGGCACAGCAGGAGTGATGTTATTGTACCTGGTACATCTAGGGTAACGCTGGCACAATGTCAGGCACAGCAGGAGTGATGTTATTGTACCTGGTACATCTAGGGTAACGCTGGCACAATGTCAGGCACAGCAGGAGTGATGTTATTGGACCTGGTACGTCTAGGGTAACGCTGGCACAATGTCAGGCACAGCAGGAGTGATGTTATTGTACCTGGTACATCTAGGGTACTGCTGGCACAATGTCAGGCACAGCAGGAGTGATGTTATTGTACCTGGTACATCTAGGGTAACGCTGGCACAATGTCAGGCACAGCAGGAGTGATGTTATTGTACCTGGTACATCTAGGGTAACGCTGGCACAATGTCAGGCACAGCAGGGGTGATGTTATTGTGCCTGGTACGTGTAGGGTAACGCCGGCACAATGTCAGGCACAGCAGGAGTGATGTTATTGTACCTGGTACATCTAGGGTAACGCTGGCACAATGTCAGGCACAGCAGGGGTGATGTTATTGTACCTGGTACGTCTAGGGTAATGCTGGCACAATGTCAGGCACAGCAGGGGTGATGTTATTGTACCTGGTACGTCTAGGTCAACGCTGGCACAATATCAGGCACAGCAGGAGTGATGTTATTGTACCTGGTACATCTAGGGTAACGCTGGCACAATGTCAGGCACAGCAGGAGTGATGGTATTGTACCTGGTACATCTAGGGTAACGCTGGCACAATGTCAGGCACAGCAGGAGTGATGTTATTGTACCTTCTACGTCTAGGGTAATGCAGGCACAATGTCAGGCACAGCAGGAGTGATGGTATTGTACCTGGTACATCTAGGGTAATGCTGGCACAATGTCAGGCACAGCAGGAGTGATGTTATTGTACCTGGTACATCTAGGGTAACGCTGGCACAATGTCAGGCACAGCAGGAGTGATGTTATTGTACCTGGTACATCTAGGGTAACGCTGGCACAATGTCAGGCACAGCAGGAGTGATGTTATTGTACCTGGTACGTCTAGGGTAATGCTGGCACAATGTCAGGTACAGCAGGAGTGATGTTATTGTACCTGGTACGTCTAGGGTAACCCTGGCACAATGTCAGGCACAGCAGGGGTGATGGTATTGTACCTGGTACGTCTATGGTAACGCTGGCACAATGTCAGGCACAGCAGGGGTGATGTTATTGTACCTGGTACGTCTAGGGTAACGCTGGCACAATGTCAGGCACAGCAGGAGTGATGTTATTGTACCTGGTACGTCTAGGGCAATGCTGGCAGAATGTCAGGCACAGCAGGGGTGATGTTATTGTACCTGGTACGTCTAGGGTAACGCTGGCACAATGTCAGGCACAGCACGAGTGATGTTATTGTACCTGGTACGTCTAGGGTAATGCTGGCACAATGTCAGACACAGCAGGTGTGATGTTACTGTACCTGGTACGTCTAGGGTAATGCTGGCACAATGTCAGGCACAGCAGGGGTGATGTTATTGTACCTGGTACGTCTAGGGTAATGCTGGCACAATGTCAGGCACAGCAGGGGTGATGTTATTGTACCTGGTACGTCTAGGGTAATGCTGGCACAATGTCAGGCACAGCAGGGGTGATGTTATTGTACCTGGTACGTCTAGGGTAATGCTGGCACAATGTCAGGCACAGCAGGGGTGATGTTATTGTACCTGGTACATCTAGGGTAATGCTGGCACAAAGTCAGACACAGCAGGGGTGATGTTATTGTGCCTGGTACGTGTAGGGTAACGCTGGCACAATGTCAGGCACAGCAGGAGTGATGTTATTGTACCTGGTACATCTAGGGTAATGCTGGCACAATGTCAGGCACAGCAGGAGTGATGTTATTGTACCTGGTATATCTAGGGTAACGCTGGCACAATGTCAGGCACAGCAGGAGTGATGTTATTGTACCTGGTACGTCTAGGGTAACGCTGGCACAATGTCAGGCACAGCAGGTGTGATGTTATTGTACCTGGTACGTCTAGGGTAACGCTGGCACAATGTCAGGCACAGCAGGGGTGATGCTACACTTATTGGTACATACATATCTCAGTATAATGGCCTAGATGCTTCAAACACTGCTCTTGAACTTGAGAAGACATTACAGTCAGGTAATTAATGGCTGGGAGGTCTCTGACACTGAGAGGTTATGCTCTAACATAAGTCAGGTGCCCTATCTCCAGTCTAGATGGCGCTTCAGCACTAATTAAAGCGTAAGTATCTGTAAGGATACAGGGAAGTCATTTCCATGACAATAACCGTGTGCACTCATTAGTAGCGGCTGTTTCTCTAAACTAGTCTTACGCCTGGCACAAGGTCAAACATATAATTACTAACACCTAATCCTGTCATTATAGCACACCGGAGGCTCTTACACCACACATTCAGTTCATTACGTTCCGCTTGTAGCATCCTCAGGTGACCCCGTTTCCCCAGTGTATGTATATAAACCATAACAGTTATTTTACATATTTATTAATAGCCCCTGTTATTCTAATATGGCGCCCGAAATAAAAACATCTCCATATACATGAAAATATGGCTTACATGCATTTGCTAGATGTACAGTACGTATTTGTGTATACAGATGTACGGCAGAACTGTTGTAGTTTGTTTTACATGATATATATATATATATATATCTATATTATATAGAAAATGTATTTATTTGAAATTCATTGGTCTTTTTGTTTGTCCGGTTATACATTCAGACACCCCTGCACCGATTGGGATGAACCCAACGTGAGGTGGTCCAGTTGGATCCTGGCAGTTTTTAAGGGGGTTAGGGTCCTGGTTGGACCTACAAATGGTGTACGCTGGACAGAACTTTGAACCGGGGAACCTGTGCTGGACCTTCCACTGGATGGATTTGGATGAAGACTTCACAGAGGGGTGGCAATTGGTCTGGGATGCCTAATGGAGTGGTTGAGGTCCCGGTCGGACCTCCCTTTGGTGTACACTGGGCAGAACTTTGACCCAGAGAGCCTGTGCTGGACCTTCCACTGGATGGATTTGCACAACATCACATAATAAAACTTAATAACTTGTAGATTTAAACCCGGGCAACGCCAGGTACTTCAGCTAGTATATAGCTGTAAATATTTTTTTTATCACCCACTTTTACTCTGCATACCTCTTCTCTCATAATCCTTGCCTTCATATTTTACCCCTTTGTCTCCTGAACATCATCCCCCCTCATCCCTTCTCTACATGATGACGGCTACGCTTCAGAATTCCCCATAATTCACTGAGTAGCTGTATACATATTAATAACTAACGGGGTACCCGGCGTTGCTCGGGTGGAAGACAGGACCCTGTAGTACAGCTGCAGCTTTCATTAGAAACATAGAATTTGACGGCAGAACCACTTGGCCCATCTAGTCTTTTTTATTTTAGTTGCCGTTCATTGTACAGTCTCTAATGTATTAATATCCTTCTGTATAGGTCATTGGTACGTCCTCATCTCCAATACTGTGCTCAGTTCTGGAGGCCAGAAGGATGCTCCGTCGTGCTCCGTCGTGCGCATGCGCCAGACGCAACGAGCGAAGGACTTTCCTTCGCTCGTTGTGTCTGATCAAAGGGGGCGTGCTGTCGATGTTGATTGACAGCACGCCCCCTTTGGTGGGCGTGCCGGGGGCATGCCTCCCTGACGGGGGGCGTTCCTAAGGGAACGCCTACCGTCAGAAGCCGGCCCACTGACATCACTAATGATGTCAGTGGGAGTGATTTTGGCTCTGATAGAGCCAAAATCACTCCGGGCCTTGCGGTTGAAAACCTCAACCGCAGGCTCTGGCTCGCAGTTTCGATGGTCGCGATGGTCAAGACCATCGCGGCCATCAAACTGCACGCTCGTATAGGCTGTGGGTGGTGACCCACAGCTATACGAGCGTCCAGGAGGACGCTCCATAGTTATGGAGGACGGCCCTCATTCAGAGCGTGCGCTCTGCTCAGAGCGTACGGCTCTGAATGAGGGCCATTGTATCCAATCCCATGCTTTCCAGTTTATTTAACAGTCTGCGATGTGGAACAGTGTCAAAAGCCTTACTAAAGTCTATATAAGCTATATCTATGGCCAGCGCCGTAGCTAGACGGCAGTGCGCCCAGTGCAGCACTGCTGCCCCTCTCACTCCCTCTCCGCCCCCCTCCCCTGAGCGCTTACCCTACCTTCGGACAGCAGGAGGGCGGGCGGGATCTTCCGCCGATTTTTCAATGTCCGGTGCGCACCACTGCCGGAGGTCTCTATCTGCAGACCTCTTGCACAGAAAAGTGTGTTGCCGGTGCCGCTGCAGGATGGCGCCCGTGCACATGACCCCTCAGCCCCCCCTAGTTGCGGCCCTGCTATTGCCCCCTTTATCTATTTCCTTAGTCACCCAGTCAACAAAGTCAAGATATATTTGACATGATCTCCCCCCAGTTATAACCTGGATAACTATGTACATTAGGAGTAAGTGACAGTGCAGGCAGCGTATTCTCATACAGTGTATAATGGGGAATATCAGGAGCAGACTGATTACATTGTCCTCACCTATAACCTGGATAACTATGTACATTAGGAGTAAGTGACAGTGCAGGCAGCGTATTCTCATACAGTGTATAATGGGGAATATCAGGAGCAGACTGATTACATTGTCCTCACCTATAACCTGGATAACTATGTACATTAGGAGTAAGTGACAGTGCAGGCAGCGTATTCTCATACAGTGTATAATGGGGAATATCAGGAGCAGACTGATTACATTGTCCTCTCCTATAACCTGGATAACTATGTACATTAGGAGTAAGTGACAGTGCAGGCAGCGTAGTCTCATACAGTGTATAATGGGGAATATCAGGAGCAGACTGATTACATTGTCCTCACCTATAACCTGGATAACTATGTACATTAGGAGTAAGTGACAGTGCAGGCAGCGTATTCTCATACAGTGTATAATGGGGAATATCAGGAGCAGACTGATTACATCGTCCTCACCTATAACCTGGATAACTATGTACATTAGGAGTAAGTGACAGTGCAGGCAGCATATTCTCATACAGTGTATAATGGGGAATTTTAGGAGCAGACTGATTACATTGTCCTCTCCTATAACCTGGATAACTATGTACATTAGGAGTAAGTGACAGTGCAGGCAGCGTATTCTCATACAGTGTATAATGGGGAATATCAGGAGCAGACTGATTACATTGTCCTCTCCTATAACCTGGATAACTATGTACATTAGGAGTAAGTGACAGTGCAGGCAGCGTATTCTCATACAGTGTATAATGGGGAATATCAGGAGCAGACTGATTACATTGTCCTCACCTATAACCTGGATAACTATGTACATTAGGAGTAAGTGACAGTGCAGGCAGCGTATTCTCATACAGTGTATAATGGGGAATATCAGGAGCAGACTGATTACATCGTCCTCACCTATAACCTGGATAACTATGTACATTAGGAGTAAGTGACAGTGCAGGCAGCGTATTCTCATACAGTGTATAATGGGGAATATTAGGAGCAGACTGATTACATTGTCCTCACCTATAACCTGGATAACTATGTACATTAGGAGTAAGTGACAGTGCAGGCAGCGTATTCTCATACAGTGTATAATGGGGAATATCAGGAGCAGACTGATTACATTGTCCTCACCTATAACCTGGATAACTATGTACATTAGGAGTAAGTGACAGTGCAGGCAGCGTATTCTCATACAGTGTATAATGGGGAATATCAGGAGCAGACTGATTACATTGTCCTCACCTATAACCTGGATAACTATGTACATTAGGAGTAAGTGACAGTGCAGGCAGCGTATTCTCATACAGTGTATAATGGGGAATATCAGGAGCAGACTGATTACATTGTCCTCTCCTATAACCTGGATAACTATGTACATTAGGAGTAAGTGACAGTGCAGGCAGCGTATTCTCATACAGTGTATAATGGGGAATATCAGGAGCAGACTGATTGCATTGTCCTCACCTATAACCTGGATAACTATGTACATTAGGAGTAAGTGACAGTGCAGGCAGCGTAGTCTCATACAGTGTATAATGGGGAATATTAGGAGCAGACTGATTACATTGTCCTCTCCTATAACCTGGATAACTATGTACATTAGGAGTAAGTGACAGTGCAGGCAGCGTATTCTCATACAGTGTATAATGGGGAATATCAGGAGCAGACTGATTACATTGTCCTCACCTATAACCTGGATAACTATGTACATTAGGAGTAAGTGACAGTGCAGGCAGCGTAGTCTCATACAGTGTATAATGGGGAATATCAGGAGCAGACTGATTACATTGTCCTCCCCTATAACCTGGATAACTATGTACATTAGGAGTAACTGAAAGTGCAGGCAGCGTATTCTCATACCGTGTGATGGGGTATATCAGGAGCAGACTGACTTACAAACCAGAAATCTGTATATTGTAGCTTCCAAAATTTCAAAGATCACTGCAGAACAGAGGGGGTTATTCAACTGCAGACGTATATGCTATCGCAGCTGCTTACATAACGCCTCCAGCATGCATTGCTGATCTGAGCTGCATCCAAGGACGCAGCATCGGATCATCTACGATCCCTTTGGCGGGCTGAGTGACCATTGGGTCGCGCAAGTCGGCTGCTGCAAAGTAGTAAAAAAGGGCAAGGAATCGTTGTCATCCGCCAAGATCCTGGCCTCTCCACTCCCCCCTAACGGTGTCGACACGCTTCCATTTTGGGAAACTGAAGCCATCGCCATTCTCTCCCCGCCGATCCCTGTGTCGCTGCGATCCATGTCCCCTGCTGTTTGTAATCTCTGTGTGCTAAGCTTTGCCAGGTTCAAAGATTGTGGATTGATTATGCTGTCTGCCACAGTCTAAATGTATTGAGTGCTGGGCTGTTCATGAGCTTGCCAGGCACTCTGCTAAAACCACCGAGGCGACTGCTGTAAGATGAGATAGTGACTGAAATGCTAATAATGCACACTGTTTAACGTCAAAGTTAATCATGCTTACACAGAGGACTGACTAACTCCGTATTTCATGTATGCGGCTGTTGGAAAAGTTATATAACACAGCACTTTGGAAGAGATGAGGGTGTGACAGTGTGTGTCCTGGTTTTGTGGGATTGTGTGACAGTGTGTGGCCCTGATGAAGTTCAAACCTAGGCAAAAACTTAATCCTGGTCAAACGACACCACCATGCCCCAGCTGGGGAAGGTAGGTGCAAACTTTGGATGTGAAAATAAACTAATTCTTGATGTTGTCCCTCCCAGATGTTAACGTTGCTACCTATATTAGTGCTGGACATTGGCCATTATCTGGAATTTGTAACAAACTGATAAGTCAGTAGGGATGCATATTTCTGGCCCATCTTACAGGAGCTTGAGAAAAGAGCGGGCATTAGAGCGTGCGGGTGCCACCAGAAAAGTGCGTCTGGTTGGTCAGATATACTGTTTGGTGAATTAGGGTGGGTTTGCGTTAAATCTGGGCATGGTTTGCATAGTAACAACTGATCCTCTTAGCGGGCCGGGTCCTGGTACACTGTACGGGCCTTATACCCCTCCCCCCTCACCGCCTCGGAGTTCACCTTCTACATTTGGGTTTCTCAGCTCCAGTCATGAATACGTGAATCTGACACTTTAGGTTTCAATACATCTCCTCTGGGGAAAGTCAATGACCCATTGTACCTACTAATTCCCCTTTGAAGTTTGTTTTATATCATGGTTTAAATTAGGTTTTTATGGGATGAAATAATAAGGGTGTTAAATATTCCTTAAGCCTCAAGGTACTCTAAAGCCTGCCATACACTGTGCGATATGCACCGTGCGACGCAACGGGGGATCCGACGTCAGACATATCGGGCGGTCCCCACACACGGTGCGATCGGGTGGCCGCACGCCCCATATGCCGGCTCCTCCCTCCCCCACCCGCATAGCGCTGCGTGGGATCGCACATCGCATCCCCACATCGACTGAACCTGCGGTAAGATCTGGGGGTGCGATGTACGACCCCACGGGTACGTGCTCTTTCCCATATCATGCCCAAATCGTACCAATGTGTCGGACCGGCTGATTTATCGCACCGTGTATGGGCCGCTTTACAGTCCAGGTTTTAAAGATATCCATGCTTGTGTACAGATGGTATAATCACACAGGACCATTTGGGCGCCTTGATGATCGTGTATGAGAATCCCTGGCTTAGGACATGTCAGACATTCTGACCCCTCTCCAACCATTATAGCAAATATTTGCCTCTTTGCAGAAGACAGCATCTCCCCACTGGCTTAGAAAACATGGCATGCGTCACGTATTATCATTACAGCAGATGTAAAATGTTCGCAAATATAAACAACACATTATTTTTCCGAAGTGATTCTCTTGTGCCCGTCCCTGTACGTTTTATTTCCTCAAGCGCCATCTCTGCAGGGTAAATGTGTGCCTCAGATTGTTATGTCATTTCATTGAGAATTGCAGTTGCTGGTGTAATTAAGCTGCTACGTGATTCTGTATGCCTTTTGGGCTTATTTATTTTAATTCCTATGACTGCATGATTCCCTTGTAATCAAAAAAACAGATTGGTGACCATCATTGATCTGCCGGCGAAGCAGGGAAAATTATAAATTTTGGTCCGGATCTGTGAATTGAGGATTTTGAACATATTGAACTTACCCGATTCTCTGACCCCGGCAAGGGCAGAACGGGGAACTGAATGAAAAACACCCCATTAAAGGGGCTCATATATATGAATATCATGGTCAGCATTGGCAGGAGGTCACAGAAGGACAGGGCAGGTGATCAGCAGTGGCTAGGGGTCTATCTATCTCATATACAGTATATATAACTCATATCTATCTATCTATCTCATATATATCATATCTATCTCATATATCTCATATATATCTATCTCATATCTATCTATCTGTCTCTCATATCTATCTATCTATCTATCTATCTATCTATCTATCTATCTATCTATCTATCTATCTATCTATCTATGTATCTCTATCTCATATCTATCTATCTATCTTTCTTTCTATCTATCTATCTATCTATCTATCTATCTATGTATATCTATCTATCTATCTATCTATCTCATATCTATCTATGTATCTCTATCTCATATCTATCTATCTATCTATCTCATATCTATCTAATATCTATCTATCTAATATCTATCTATGTATCTATCTATCTATCTATTTATCTATCTATCTCATATCTATCTGTGTATCTCTATCACATATCTATCTATGTATCTCTATCACATATCTATCTATCTATCTATCTATCTATCTATCTATCTATCTATCTATCTATCTATCTATCTCATATCTATCTATGTATCTCTATCTCATATCTATCTATCTATCTATCTATCTATCTATCTATCTATCTATCTATCTATCTCATATCTATCTAATATCTATCTCATATCTATCTATGTCATATCTATCTAATATCTATCTCATATCTATCTATGTCATATCTATCTACCTAAACCTAACCCCCCCCCCCGTGGCTAACAGCTATAGACGCCCCAGCTTACCTCGTTCGGGCCGGCGTCTTGTCTGTATTCCGGCATCAGGATTTAGATAGGCATTGGTATTTCGACGCCTATCTTAAGTCCCGTGTCGGGCTTCCACCATCGGGAATCAGACCGGCGGCATGCCGTCCGTCGGTTTGGTAACTACATCCCAATTATACAAGTCATTTCTGGTGAGTCATGGAAGAGACAGGAGAATAGTAGGAAGACTGAAAGCTGACTGGCAGAAAATATGTTCAAATTGGCATCTTTTAGTGATTTACAGATTGATTTATTAAAGGCAAATCTGGTAGAGTCTTTGCTATCTCCTGTGTTGGCGCCATCTTTCCGAAAATCTAATCCTAAAAATGCTAACACTGAGAGGAGGTACTGTAGTCTGGGGGGCTGCTGCACAGCTTGGCAAAGTGGTTCTATTATGACCCATGAGGCTGGGTACAATGCACATCCTGCACCCATCATAGGTATGCCACTCTGTGTCCCTGGTGCCGCGTGGTCCTGCTACTGGTGTGGGTTTCAGTGAGTGGGTGTTTGGGAGAGATGTGGCACTTGATCAGCATCCCAGCGTTTCAGACCATGCCCCCACCACAACGTGGCCAGGCCCCCATCAAGATTAATGAATCTAAAATGTTGGACGTTAATGATCCATCATCGGATAAACCTCCCGAAAGACCCCCTATGAGGTACGACTTGTCCACTAGAGGTGACTGACCAAAGCGATCACAGCTGGCAGTCCCACAAACTCTTTCTCAGCACCAGCCAATCGCAACAAAAAGACAAATCTCCATAAGGGGCGGCCTACTTGCTCGCTAGCGCTGATACTAACATTGATGACCGCAGCCGGGGACGTGGTGCCTCTCCCCGAATTTCCATCCCTGGTGATGCCTTGTGTAGCAGGCTCCGATGGATTCAATGACAGGAGATTACATGATAGCGGCTTCTCCTGGATTAGCCAGTAAGAAGCTTAATTTGTGAAGTGATTTGCTCTGATTTGTGAGATTACAGAACAACACCAGAGATTTAATCCATGCGGTCTGTTAAAAGATGCCTCTACTTCTGATGTGCCCATCGTTTCATGGCTGACGCACTAAACCCGGTTCCTCCTTATTATCAACGTCTGGAATAAATAGTGAGGGCTTATGCCAGTGTCTAACTGCTGGGCATTCAGTACCAGGCTGTATGCCCTTTAAATTGTAATTGTTCACCCCTCATGCTCTTGCGATGGTGGTCACAGTATGGATTTAGACACAGTTTAAGTGACAGCCAGGGACCTTTTTGGGGGGAATGGCGACTAACACCGGTTTGGGGGGGCGTGTCGCAGCCAGCGACGGCTTCTTCGGACAGATCAGTTGCGATGGACATTCTGAGACCCCATAGGGTTGCTCAGAGCTCCACTGCTCGACGGATGCTGCGTATTTGGACGCAATCCGCCGATCTGAGAAGCTGCTGTTGGGCCTCTCATTACAAAAGACGGCTCCTGGGGAATTTGCATATCTTCTCAGATCCGCTGGACCGATTAGGCAGCACAGACCCGATTTGCATCCACCTCTGAATCAGGCCCACTGTGAGGAGCACTGCTGCACAATATAATGAGGAAGGGAATGTCATATACAGACATAGTTACTGACTACCTCCTACCATCACTGTGAGGAGCACTGCTGCACAATATAACGAGGAAGGGAATGTCATATACAGACATAGTTACTGACTGCCTCCTACCATCACTGTGAGGAGCACTGCTGCACAATATAATGAGGAAGGGTAATGCCATGTATACAGACATAGTTACTGACTGCCTCCTACTACCATCACTGTGAGGAGCACTGCTGTACAATATAATGAGGAAGGGAATGTCATATACAGACATAGTTACTGACTGCCTCCTTCTACCATCACTGTGAGGAGCACTGCTGTACAATATAATGAGGAAGGGAATGTCATATACAGACATAGTTACTGACTGCCTCCTACTACCATCACTGTGAGGAGCACTGCTGCACAATATAATGAGGAAGGGAATGTCATATACAGTAATAGTTACTGACTGCCTCCTTCTACCATCACTGTGAGGAGCACTGCTGCACAATATAATGAGGAAGGGAATATCATATACAGTAATAGTTACTGACTGCCTCCTTCTACCATCACTGTGAGGAGCACTGCTGCACAATATAATGAGGAAGGGAAGTCATATACAGTAATAGTTACTGACTGCCTCCTTCTACCATCACTGTGAGGAGCACTGCTGCACAATACAATGAGGAAGGGAATGTCATATACAGTAATAGTTACTGACTGCCTCCTTCTACCATCACTGTGAGGAGCACTGCTGCACAATATAATGAGGAAGGGAATATCATATACAGTAATAGTTACTGACTGCCACCTTCTACCATCACTGTGAGGAGCACTGCTGCACAATATAACGAGGAAGGTAATGTCATATACAGACATAGTTACTGACTGCCTCCTTCTACCATCACTGTGAGGAGCACTGCTGCACAATATAATGAGGAAGGGAATGTCATATACAGTAATAGTTACTTACTGCCTCCTTCTACCATCACTGTGAGGAGCACTGCTGCACAATATAATGAGGAAGGGTAATGCCATGTATACAGACATAGTTACTGACTGTCTCCTCCTACCATCACTGTGAGGAGCACTGCTGCACAATACAATGAGGAAGGGAATGTCATATACAGACATAGTTACTGACTGTCTCCTCCTACCATCACTGTGAGGAGCACTGCTGCATAATATAATGAGGAAGGGAATGTCATATACAGTAATAGTTACTGACTGCCTCCTTCTACCATCACTGTGAGGAGCACTGCTGCACAATATAATGAGGAAGGGTAATGCCATGTATACAGACATAGTTACTGACTGTCTCCTCCTACCATCACTGTGAGGAGCACTGCTGTACAATATAATGAGGAAGGGAATGTCATATACAGACATAGTTACTGACTGCCTCCTACTACCATCACTGTGAGGAGCACTGCTGCACAATATAATGAGGAAGGGTAATGCCATGTATACAGACATAGTTACTGACTGTCTCCTCCTACCATCACTGTGAGGAGCACTGCTGCACAATATAATGAGGAAGGGTAATGCCATGTATACAGACATAGTTACTGACTGTCTCCTCCTACCATCACTGTGAGGAGCACTGCTGCACAATATAATGAGGAAGGGTAATGCCATGTATACAGACATAGTGGGTTCTTTGTACAGAACCCTTTCAGGTTGGCAGGTGGAGCATAGTAAAGATGGCCGCACTTTAAGGTTTTGAGGGATAGGAGACCTTTAGGACTTGCTAAGACTGGCTGATTGCAGAGCATATTAAGGTCACTGCATTGTTCTTATGCACTGTGCCTCTTGTACAAGCACTTCATATATATGTTTTTATGTCTGTGATAATAGGCTTTCTGCCTATGTTCAGAATTCCGAGCCTGCGGAATCTACATGCACAGTTTCATAATATGGGAAAAGATGAAGTCTTATTGCCATGGCAGAAGGGAACGGCCTGATGTGCGGCGAAGGGTTAATGTGCTGCTGCTGAGCTGTGGGCGACCGCTGTGAGGTAATGAGAACGCCTTGCTGTGCCTGGTGAGCGAAACTCCCAGTAGGTCTAAACACATTAGTCATAGAGATCTGCTGAGCTGCATAGACCGTTCCTGCTGTATACACTATAGGGCTGACGAAGGCACGTCTCTCAGGCTGTTGTAGAACTACAAGCCCCAGCACAACAGATCTTTAACTACTAATGTGTGTAGACCTTTGGGTAGTTTTGCTCACCAGGCGCAGGGTAGGTTGAAGGCTTTATTTCCACAATCGCCTTTCCTTTCAGGTCAGGTACCTCAGGCGTTGGTACATATACCCTGAGACTGGCTCAGAGGTTTCTTCAGCTCATTATATGAGGCTCTAAGTAACAGTTTCTAGTATTAACAAATCCTAAAACGTTCACAAAACTAGTGATTAAGGATGTTTTTATTTTATTTCAAAGCCATAGTGTATTGCATTACACATCTTTAGACGCTAAGGGGTATATTTACTAAAGTGCGGGTTTTTAGAAGTGGAGTTGTTGTTCATAGCAACCAATCAGATTTCATTTAACATTTATATAGCACCTTCTAGAAGATACTAGCTAGAATCTAATTGGTTGCTATGGGCAACATCTCCATTTCTAAAAACCTTACTTTGGTAAATACACCCCTAAGGGAGCGTTACGGTCATTGGCCATGGCTTAGCAATGGTTGCTGTCGTCGTACAGCGGCTCTACTGGCTTTCTTCGCAGCCACTTCTAGGAATCACGTTCTTCGGTGAGTCATGTGATCGCGGTCTGGTTATCCAGACCTCATCCTATTGGCCCTTCACACTTTATTAGGCTTCCTGTGCTGGTGATAGTTTGTTCTGAACCAGCGGGGTGAATCTGCTCCAGTTACTGTCTGCCGTCCTGTTGTGCCCCCGGCTGTGTATCGTACTTTGCTTTTCTCTCCTGCCCTTGATTGATTACTGGACTCCGCTGTCAACCACTGCCAGCCCCTGACCTCTGCCTGCTGTGGAATACTGAACCTAGACCTTATCCGTTAGTATCACTTGAGCTGCCTTGCCATCTCTCTACCTTAGTTTTGTTTTGTCCGCCTGGACTACTGCACAGTACACAGAGATAATTAGTCCCTACTTCTACAGGTGCTCGGTTTTGGGGGCATCCAAGCAACCTCGGCAAGGGCCTGGAAGTACAGAGGAGGTGTAACCCCCCCTAACGTCTCCAGTCCCCCCCCCCCCCAACACTCTCTCCAAGACTTGATACATCTCCCCGAATGTCTTGGCGGTCCTGGTTATAGGTGAAGACCTTGTACAGCGGTTCTAGGTGCCTCATTATCTCAACGGGTTTTGCCCTTACAGAGGGTACTGGGAATACAATGATACACTTTATAGACCCGATGGTTTGCTTGCAACACTGGTGGCGAGAGATCTGCGCATGCAAAGGATCGGTACTGCTCATGTGCAGGTCTTCTGTGAGGTCGGTCGCAGTGCTTTTTGTGGGCGGGACTGGGGCGGAAGCGATGAGCGTTTTAGAGCCGCGTCCCCTATTTGTAGGAGTGCCGAGGACAGTGAAAACATCGCCCGTGCTGAGTAACCTGTGGCCATCAGACACAGCTGCAGATCACAGAAGTTTGAGCATTCAAAGCGCCCATCTGATGCCACCCACAAAGCGACGCATAACATCATCATCATGCTAAGACATTCTGCTATGGGGGATGAGGGACTGATATATTCAGATGGCGAGTAAAGGTTCATTCATACAGACTGTCATTGTACATTTTGAAAATACGCAAAGTGTCATTACGTGAGTCAGACATCGCTGCATTACAGGACTGTAAGAACCCTAGTTATGTTTTTGCAATTGGTATTACATAGAATTATATATAAAAAAAGAGAGTGTTACATGAAAACGCGCTATTTTAAACTCAGGAACTATATATTTTTATTTTTTCACATATCCAGGAATTTTGACTTATTCTATGCCTGGAAATGATTCCTAAGATAACTTCAGGCAACATATCTGTTTTGCCCGCAGTCAGGTTCCCTGTCTACTAGGTTAACTAGAACTTAAACTGAAGAATTTATGTGAAAAAGCGTTTTGGTAAAACTGTCTTAAGAAATAGATAGTTTAAGCCTACATAGGTATACTCTTCCTATGTACACGGAACATTAATGTCTCCAGTTCAGTAGGAACCTTCTACCAGGATTGCACACCCTTCCTATTCAATAGGGGCAAAGAATGAGAAGCCAAAGGGGTGCATCGGGAATAGCATAAATATAGCATCATGTGGAAATAGGAGTTTACACCCAATTGTCAGTAGGATCTCACCCCTGCCTTCCAGAAGGACCTCACACCTGACGGGATGCAATCGGGAAGCCGGCTGACATTATACCGACAGCCGGCTTCCCGACTGTCATATCCCGGCAAGGGTTAAATGTCAGGCGTCTAAAATCTAGACTCCTGTCATTACCCCTACGCTGGGAGACCGGCACGAGTGGACAGCTGCGGGGGGGGGGGGGGGGAGGGTTAGGTTTAGGACTCCCAGGGGGGATTTAGGGTTAGGCACCCCCCTGGGAGGGTTAGGGTTAGGCTAGGGGAAGGGGGGTTAAGGTTAGGCACCCCCGGGGGGAGGTTAGGGTTAGGCACCCCCCGGGGGACCTAGGTTTAGGCTGTGAGGAAGGGGGGGTTAGGTTTAGCCACTTGGGGGGGAGGTTAGGGTTAGGCACCCCTAAGGGAGGTTTAGGGGGGTAGGTTAGGTTAGTTAGTACATACCTGGGGACGATCTGGATTTCCAGCGCTGTCGGGCTGCCGGGATTTCTTCCTCTGTCGGCCTTGCGTTTCCCACCTGACCACCAGAAGAACCTCACACCTACAGTAAATGCCAGATGGACTTCACACCTGACTGCCAGAAGGATCTTATACCTGACTGCCAGAAGGAGCTTATACCTAACTGCCAGAACGACCTCACACCTAACCTCCAGAAGGAGCTCACACCTAACCGCCAGAAGGAGCTCACACCTAACCGCCAGAAGGACCTCACACCTAACCTCCAGAAGGAGCTCACACCTAACCGCCAGAAGGACCTCACACCTAAGCGCTAGAAGGACCTCACACCTAACCGCCAGAAGGACCTCACACCTAACCAACAGAAGGACCTCACACCTACAGTAAATACCAGAAGGACCTCACACCTAACCGCCAGAAGGACCTCACACCTAACCAACAGAAGGACCTCACACCTACAGAAATACCAGAAATACCAGAAGGACCTCACACCTCACCGCCAGAAGGACCTCACACCTAACCAACAGAAGGACCTCACACCTACAGTAAATACCAGAAGGACCTCACACCTGACTGTCAGAAGGATCTTACCCCAGACTTCCAGAAGGACCTCACACCTAACCGCCAGAAGGACCTCACACCTACAGTAAAAGCCAGAAGGACCTTACATATGATGGCAGGGTTGGGTATGAAATACCAGCAGTCAGGATGCCAACTTTCAAAATGCTGGCAGCAGCATCCCGACAGGGGTATGTAACTATGCTAACCCTCCCCCTTCTGCATCTAACCCTGACCCTCCCTACCCCGCACCCTAGCCCTCCCAGTTAGTGCCTGAACCTAACCCTCCCCCCTTGGTGCCTGAACCTAACCCTCCCCCCTACATGCCTAACCCTAACTTCCCCTGTCCGTAGCCTAATCCTAACCTCCCCATTGCCTAAACCTAACCCCTCCTGTGGTGCCAAAACCTAACCCCCCCCGCGGCTAACATCTAACCTGGCCCCGCTATACTTACGTTCAGGTTGCTGGCTGTCGAGATTCCGGCGTCGGTATCTAAACTGGCGTCGGGATTTAGGCACCTATGTTTAGTCCCGGGTCGGAATTCCGACGCTGGGATTTCAACAGCCGGCATCCCGTCCGTCAGCAACATAACTACATGGCAACTGGTACTTGGAAAGTCAGAGCTGGACATTAGCTTACAAGTGCAATACAGTGATACAGTAGATTAAGCTGATCTTGAAATGTATTATCTTTTGCACTTCCAGAAACCAGAAGCAAGTTCTGGAGTGGATGATAATGGCTGTCACATCTCTACCCTGTAGATTTATTGTTACCCATATGTTAAAACTGTAAATCAGACCCTTAACGTTTCATTATTTTATTACATATTTCCAGCATCCGACCATTTCCTATTTTCGTATGTCCCAGTTTTGAGCACAGTCGGTTACGTAATTACGCAGCGTCTATGAAGGATGACTGACGTGAACAGGTTAATGTCTGCAGATTGTTTCATATTCCAGATGAGAACCTGTGGGATTTGGCGTTTATTATAATGACTGCAGTCGTGATGGGGCAGCTGCCGCTGTTACTCAGTGCTGTGTTTAATCTGCAGATTCCAGGTTACCCAGTGACAGCTCTCCAACCTTGCGCAATTGTTATTCTCCTCATCACCGAGTCTCTTCCTTTACAATGGGGGAATTTGGTGCATCGGAGACCCTCACCCTGCTCTTCATTACCTAGAAGACACAATGGGAGATATCTGTTCATCCGTAGCCTTGTGCGTGTTTTTACTGATGCAGGATGGCTTACAGTGACTTTATGTGACTCATAGTGCAACGCTCCGCAGTGCTGTTACTAAAACTTCCCCTAAACCTTTAGTATAATTATACAGTTGTGTTGGACATTTTCATAAATTCAATGGAAGGGGGGAATATATGAAAGTTAGAGTGACTGCTTCCCACCTAAATTTGTATTTGCAATTTTACCTGCCATCGTTCTGTATGAGATACCGAAAAAGCCGTCCCGTTAAATTCTGATTGATATCACTTGGAGTTTGATCACACCTTTGGAAGATGATTGTTTGATGATTTTATTGGAGGTGCATGAGCCATTGATGATCCCATTGTTCATCTCTTATCTGACAACAAACTTGTTTTCACATGCAGTCCTTACTTAAAAAGTAGAAAGGAATCGACGTCACTTTTTATGATTTTTTTATAAAGCAAAAGCAGTGTTTTATTACACTCAGTTGTTAACAGAACACTTCAACAAATTTTGATGTGTAAAAGAATCCCCAATACATTGCGTTAATAAAAAACAAAGACTCAGACGGTGACTCACCAATTGTTGCTAGATGAGCAATGTGACTGCACACTGGTACCCTGCCGCTGCTACGTGACATCTTCTTATCCATGTTGTAGGCTTTACCTACTGTTTATTTCTGTGCTCTGGGGAGAACCAGGTGAGAAGGTGGGGGGTGATCCCTACGGCAGTACGTTCAGGGAAGGGGCCATGGTAAAGCGATTCCCAATGAATCGCGTCATTGCACCTCGCCCACTTTGCTGGAGAGTTGGTTGGGATGTTACATAGAAACATAGAATTTGACGGCAGATAAGAACCACTTGGCCAATCTAGTCTGCCCCATTTTTAAACATATTGTTACCTCAACCCTTATTGATCCTTACTTCTCCTGAAGGATATCCTAAAGCTGGCCACACACTAGACCAACTTTCATCCAACCATCCAACTTGTTGATTGGTTGGAATGAAAATCTGGTAAGGAATGGGAGTAAATAATGATCAGCAATTTGCTCCTAAATGCCAGAAAACAGATGAAAATGGTCATTAGACAAGTTTGTTAAATGTTTGATCTAAACAATTTGTTCAAACTGCAGTTTTTGTCCATTTTCCTGCATTTGTGAGTAAGTTGCTGATTGTCATTTGCTTTCATACCTTACCAGATTTTCATTCCAACCAATCAACTAGTTGGTTGGTTGGATGTAAGTTGGTCTAGTGTGTGGCCAGCTTAAGTCTATCCCATGGATGTTCAAATTGCTCTACTGTCCTCTGATGGGGGGCTCTTCCACTTGTCCACTACCCTTTCTGTGAAGTCATTTTTCCTCAAATTTCCCCTGAACCTACTACCCTCCAGTGTCAGAACTTGTCCTCTTGTTCTAATACTTCTCTTTCTTTGAAGAATGTCTCCTTCCTTCATCTTGTTAAAACCCTTTATATATTTGAACGTTTCTATCATGTCCCCCCTTTTCCTTCTCTGCTCCAAACTATACATATTAGGATCTTTTAGTCTTTCCTGGTACGTTTTGTGGTGTAGACCTTGCACCATTTTAGTTGCCCAACTTTGTACAGTCTCTAATGTATTAATATCCTTCTGGAGATATTGCCTCCAGAACTGAACACAGTATTAGAGATGAGGACGTACCAAAGACCTATACAGTGGTATTATCACTTCTTTCTTTCTGCTACTGATTCCTCTCCCTATGCACTAAGCATCTGACTTGCCTTCCTCATTGCTTTGTTACAGTGTTTGCTTGCCTTTAAGTCACCTGAAATAGTGACTCCTAGATCCCTTTCCTCTTCAGTAGTTTCCAGTATAGTGCCATTAATACTATTTTTGAGACCCAAGTGCATGATCTTGCATTTTTTAGCATTACCCTGTAGTTGCCATGTTCTTGACCATTTCTCTAGTCTACCTAGATCATCAGTCATTTGTTTTACTCCTCCTGGTGTGTGTACCCTGTTGCATACCTTTGTGTCATCTGCAGAAAGGCATAGTTTCCCTTCAATACCATTTGCAATGTCACAAATAAAGATATTAAAAAGCACTGGTCCAAGTACAGATCCCTGAGGTTCTCCACTGGTAACATTTCCCTCTGGAGACTGCACTCTGTTTACTACAACTCTCTGTTTCCTATCCTGCAGCCATGATCTTATCCATTCAACTATCTATGTATCTAATCCCATGCTTTCCAGTTTATTTAACAGTCTGCAATGTGGAACAGTGTCAAAAGCCTTACTAAAGTCTAGATAAGCTATATCTATGGCCCCCATTTATCTATTTCCTTAGTCACCCAGTCGAAAAAGACAATATGATTGTTGGTGGGTTGTTTACCATATTCGGGAGTCTTCCAAAAATTCCTGGAGTATGGAAGTATACTATATGGTAACGGACAGAGGACAACACACACAGAACGTCCCCATGCCTACACATACAGTTATAACAGTATTTTGCCAACAACAGACCCGGGAAGCTATATCAGAGAGAGGATGGCTCTTGTAGTAAAAGATTTTATGGGACTACATGGGCCGCAGTACAATTGCATTTTTTAAAAAAAAATGCATATCTCATAAGGCTATATAGAGCCTAAGGTGAACCATACTGCATTAAAGTCATATTTGCTTATTCTCCTGGGATGTTAGGGAGACTCACAACACCTGGGGAGTCCTTCTGAACTCCAGGAAGAGTAGCCCGCTCCCAAGTATCGCTTTTCTCTTTCTTGTGAATTGTGCAATGCGTGGCCTGGAGGATTCGATTCACGATTTCCCTGCATTTGCTCAACCGTGGGCGAAACGCGTCATTGTGTTGCGGGATGGGTTTCTCCACAAACTTGCCCTATGGACTTTCCATCTGGAATCTCATGGATAGGAGGTCCAAAAAGTAATCATTTACTGTATAAATAAAGACTAGGATCCTTGACCTTCCTGGTGGTATAAATGAGGAAAATACTATAGTACTATATTGACCCTGCAACGCACACTCCTTTAAGTTATAAACCTCAAAACTGTGGTGCAACAGTAAACTTTACTTTCATATCAAAGTAAATAAAAACAAACAGTTATAGAAGAGTTAGCGTAGAGTTGTGGATATTAAAATTTAACTTTGTCTAGTAACTCATAGGAGATCTTTTTGTAAGTAGTTGAGGCACAGATTCCTAGAAATGTGTATTATATCTATTCAATGTAAAAAAACAAACCAATACGTTATGTAAGAAACTGTGTCCCCTATACCAGCACCCGAGCACCAGCACTGTGTCCCCTATACCAGCACCCGAGCCACATGTCCAGTTGCCCCACTGGCTTACGAGCATATTTAATGGTAAATCCGCTCTTATTTGTTCTGCGACATAAAGAGTCACCGGCATACACAGAATGAGCTCCCTCCTCTCACCTCCCCTTGTTTTTAATTCACGGCTTCAGCAGAAGCATTGTGTGGGCTTCGGCAAGCTCTCGTTATATAATTTACTGCTACATGCTGGCGGAACAATTTATTCTGTATTTTATATAATGTAACTAGTGTTGTTACATTTGCATCAACGTGTTAAGCGCTAGTGTAGCAGAACTGCCCCTTGCCTCACTAAGGGGCCTATTTATTTTATTTGTAACCTGAGATTTTTTCCCCGTTATATAACAATCCGTTACTCATTGATACGCACATGTCCAGTGAAACTAAAATTTCAGACTTGGGCTTTTGGTTCCACTTGCTTATAAAATAAAATGAAAAAAATAAAAAAATAAAAATTAGTTAAAAATAAAATAAAATGAAAAAAAATATATAATTTAAAAATTATTTACAGTTGGAAAAATGTTTTATTGAAATAATAAAGCATTTTTTATGTTACTGCTATCACTACGCATGTAATAATTGTTAATTACCATGCAAAGCAGTGCTATAGCCGGCTGTATCCCTTTGGTGTTTATGGCAAAGCTCTATCGCCAGCAAAAATGGGGCTCTTCTCCTTTGACAACTATGGAGTGTATTCCGTACATAACCACCCTAAAATGTCCTCTGCTAATTTCTATCTACAGATATGATGGGCGGTATTCAATGGTTTCTCCCCTTTACACGCACGACAGGAGCTATTCAATTGTTGCTCCTGTCGGGCGCGATCAGCTGGCAGCACGCCATTTCAGCTCGCAGCCCCTAGGAGGGTGTGAGCTGAAATGGGCAAAAAGTGACCTGTTTGGGCACCAAAACAGCTCTTTTCACGATTGCGTCCAGCACTTTGGTCAGGGGTAGCCATTTTACGCGGGTAAACCTGACCACCTTGGACGCGATCGGCACGAAAAACAGCAACAATTGAATAGCACCCCGCGATCTCCCGTCACTTTGGACGGGAGATCGGGCGCTGTAACAATCGAATACCGCCCTATATATTAAAGATAATAAGATAAATCTTTGTTTGGACCTTGGATGCATTTCTGATTATACATACTATATTTCCAAAGGTAAACCATCCTCACTTTCTATCCTCTCCTTATAATGTATCTTTTCCATTGGTTTTATTATAAAAAATTCCCCTGTAAACCCTCTTCAGTTCTGCTCTATCCTCCTTACAGGAGGGAACCGAAACTGTTCAGTTAATTCAAGCAGTGGTCCAACTAAAGGCAACTAATGCACTTGTCCCTCTCCTTATGCATCCCAGGATTTGTGTAGCTTTTGCAGCCACTGCCTGACTCTGAGTGCTACCAGTCAGCTTCCTGTTCTCTAGTATTCCTATGTCTGATCTCCTTGTGTGTTTTGGATATATGTATTATGTATGGTTGGTCCCTCTAGATTGCAGAGGAGCTGCTGAAACTCACCTCGGTCTCCTAACGACTTGATTTCCTCTGTGAAGCCTCCACTTCTCTATTCCGCAGCTATAAATAGCCATAGAGATGTAAATTTACTCTCATCAGCATCTCCAGACTCGTGTTTTCAGACATATTTCCAGCTATTTCCTTGGCCGAGGCGAAAATTTGAATTAACATCTATCAGGAAGGGCCAGGCTTTCACTCATTTATGCACATAGCATCCCGTCCTCTGATTTCATTTGAAACGTGCAGACCTCTGGGGTAATCTAATACTGAGCGTCTGTCTGGTGCCTCTGCACCATCTCGCAGCTCCGGTGGCCCGGCTTGTAAGGATTATATTACAGTATAACGTTGTAGATATTTAACAAATGTTGGATCTAATCATATTTGTCGGAGTGATTCTGGGCAGAATTGGGAGACTTTCATTTAGAGGCCAAAAAGTTTCCCCTCCCATCTCAGGCTGCATTTTACCCTGTATCCCAGCTAAGAACTTTCCGAAGGAAGAAGGGTCTAGAGTTGGGCAATAGAAATGGCAATTAATTTTCTTTTTAAGATGTAGTTGACTAAATTCAGAGCACCTTTTGGATGTAGGAAGAGGAGTGGAGGTTTCCCCAGCAGCACAGAGGAATGGTAGGAGACTCCTCTCACACTGATGGCGGAATGTGCCTCTATATCATACTCTTCTTCTCTATCGCATCCCACCCACTTTCCTACTGAAACGTCATGTGAGTGGGCTAACGCGTTTCGCAACAAATTGCCTCATCATGGTTCTCGTAAGTCACAACATTGCACATTGAGGGCGGGGGCCATGAGGATGCGAATTGAGTCCAGTAGGCAAGTGTGCTCTATATGTAACAAACCGATGATGGGTACGGGATGGGGTCAGAATACCGGACACCCACACCCCGACATGGGACTAAAGATAGGCGTCAAAATCCAGACACCTGGCTTACCGAACGAAGATAAGCCAGGTGTCTTAGCGTGTAGGCGTGGGGGGGGGGGTTAGCTTTAGGGACCCTCAGGGGAACTTAGGGTTAGGCACCTCCCCTGGGAGGGTTGGGGTTAGGTTAGGGAAAGGGGGGGTTAGGGTTAGGCACCACTAGCGGGGAGGTTAGGGTTAGGCACCCACCAAGGGAGGGTTAGGGTAGGGGAAGGGGAGGGTTAGAGTACTTACCTGCTGCAGTCGGGCTTCTGACCCGTCGGGCTACCGCTGTCGGTATTTGATCTGGTGACTAAACTACCGATTCCGATGGGTACATGTATTTTTTGAAACAGTTGCTAATTTATGGTTAATACGAGACAACGCCACTGTAGGATTTGGGACAAGCTGGGGTTTTGCTCAGGGCATTAAACGCAGACCTTGTTCCAGATTCAGCTTATTTCTTACACTACAAGACTTCACCATCGGTTATAGAATAGATTGTGCTCAAGAAAGTGGTTTGGTTTTCTCTGTGGGACCCCAGTGACGACAGTGGTAGGTACCTTCTAGTAATTGTCTGCATTGCAGATAAGTAGGAGGGGGCCCTGAGGAAGGGAGTTTTAAAAGTAAAGGTGGCATAATAATATTTTAGAAGAACACTGTAAGGTGGCAATAAAAGTATATATGAAAAAAAATACACATGAAAGTTATGAATTGTGTTTGTCGCAACAGTAAGGACTGGGTCATCCACAATACTGTATACCGTACCGATCGGATTCTCCAACACAGCTGCTTTTTATTTTATTTTATTTTTGTCGTCATTTTAATTTCCTGCGGGACTTTTTTCCTTTCATTTTTGAAAGACATTGATGTGGCAGAATATGGCATCCCCACGTGGCAGCTGATTCCCGATGATTGAAGGCTTTCAGTAGGTAGAATCATGATATCGGCACTTGGGTTTATGGAATTTGCAATTGCAGAAGTGATTTATCATTTGTTATAGTAACATTCACTGAGGACTTTGGGCCTGATTCGCAGAATGACTTTAGGCCCTGATTCAGAGCCGGACGCTCTGACCAGAGCGCTCGCTCTGAATCAGGGCCCACCTCCATTAATATGGAGCGTCCTCCTGGACGCTCGTATAGCTGTGGGTCACCACCCACAGCATATACGAGCGTGCAGGATGATGGACCATCGAAACTGCGAGCAAAAGCCTGCGGTTGAGTTTTTCAACCGCAAGGCCAGGAGTGATTTTGGCTCTATTAGAGCCAAAATCACTCCCACTGACATCACTAGTGATGTCAGTGGGGCCGGCTTCAGACGGTAGGCGTTCCCTTGGGAACGCCTCCGTCTGGCAGGCACGCCCCCGGCACGCCCACCAAAGGGGGCGTGCTGTCAGTCAACATCGACAGCACGCCCCCTTTGATGAGACACTCCGAGCGAAGGAAAGTCCTTCGCTCGTCGCGTCTCGCGTATGCGCACAACGGAGCTCCCTCCGTCGTGCGCATGCGCAGTGCAGACCATCGACCCACTCGCGAGTGGGTCTGAATGAGGGCCTTAATGCAATCGCAAAGGCATACTCACGGATCGTAATTGCTAAAATACGCTAACGCCTTCCAGAGCACAGCCACATATAGGGACGCCCACTGCTACCTTCTCATATCCGTCCGATGACCTGCAACGGGGCAAATATCGGTTCCATCAACGCACATCGTGCAGCCATCTTGCCCTTGTGGCAGGTCTGACCAGCAGCAAACACCGCAGCTCTCCTCGCACGCAGAGAGCTCTCGTCCCGCGCAGGAGACAGCAATGGCTAATTTATGCACGCCTATGTTACGGCGTTTAAATGGTTTGGCGCACCTGTTTTTTTTTACACCCCCCCCTTAGCCTCCCCCAAATGCTGACTATCTGTCACTCACTTCGCGAATGGATCCTCTGTTCGTGCGTGCTCGCAATGCAATCGATGCGAGTGCGCTGTGCGGCGTTGCGCGCTTGCGCATGAGATAACAGGTGAGGGGCTCTCCGATGACCCTGCCATCCTCATGCTCTTGCTGTTGTCTGATTCCAATGTGGCAGCCAAGGACGGCGCCAACTAACATCAAGGGCAGTTATACCCGCACACTATGGGCCTGATTCAATTAGATTCTAGCTATTATTATCTAGAAGGTGCTAGATAAATGTTAATTAAAGTCTGATTGGTTGCTATGGACAAAAATCTCCACTTCTAAAATCTCACACATTAGTAAATATACTCTTTAGTATCTATTTTAATGGCTCTTGGATGTGACACCAATCAGCTCTGCTTTGGGCATTGGATACTTGTATCCATCGTCCAGTTAGGTGTATAATTCCCATAGCAACCAAAACAAACTCTATTTAATATAAATGCTTTACACAGACAGAAGCGACAAAGAAAATCCAGGTATGTAGAAACCAATAAGTAAAAGTTGTCTGGTGGAAGAAATCCCTTTAGATGCAGGGGGGGGGGTTTACATGTGGGAATCGGTAGGTAATACCGCCAGCCGCTTGACCGGCAGTTCGAATCCCGGCAGTGTCAGGCAGACAGAGGAAGAGATCCCGGCAGCGGCAGCCTGACAGCGCTGGAAATCCCGATCGTCCCCAGGTAAGTACTAACTAACCTAACCTACCCCCCTAACCCTAACCCTCCCTTAGGGGTGCCTAACCCTAACCCTAACCTGCCCCCCAAGTACCTAACCCTAATCCCCCCTCTAAGTACCTAACCCTAACCCCCCCTGTAAGTGCCTAAACCTAACCCCCCTTCCCCGCCGCCTAAACCTAAGTCCCCCAGGGGGGTGCCTAACCCTAACCTCACCCCGGAGGTGCCTAACCCTAACCTGCCCCCTTCCCCTAGCCTAACCCTAAACCCCCCGGGGGGGTGCCTAACCCTAAGTCCCCCCCGGGAGCCCTAAATCTAACCCCCCCCCCCCCCGCGGCTGTCCGCTTGCCCCCATTTTGGACACTATACCAGGCTGGTGCTTGAAAGTATGCGGCTGGCATCAGAGTGTAATAGACACACAGCTAAATTCCCACAGCACACCGCTGCCACCCGGAAGAAAGCTGATATTCTATTTGTACATATAACTCAGGAGACTCATTTTCACACATTTATCATATAACTGTGAGTAGCTGAGAATCCTGCATTTGAGGTGCAAATAGAACAGCAGCTTCTTCACAGGCTCACAGCGGTGTGCCGGGGGATTTTCCTGCCTGTGTCTCTTCTCTAGATTGCCTCACCCTTTCTAACCTCTGCTGTGCCCTTATACACCGATTAGGCAACTTCCACTTCTGTATTGTTGTTATGAGAATGCTGCAGGATGGCGTCAGCAGAGCCTGGCATCACTGCCGATTCACCCCTGGCACCCACCTGGGGTATAGACACCGGTAAGTCATGAGGGCAGTATCCACGAAGGGCAGACCCTGGCATCACTGCTGATTCACCCCTGGCACCCACCTGGGGTATAGACACCGGTAAGTCAGGAGGGCTGTACCCACGAAGGGCAGACCCTGGCATCACTGCTGATTCACCCCTGGCACCCACCTGGGGTATAGACACCGGTAAGTCATGAGGGCAGTACCCACGAAGACTGCGAGTAAGGGAAAACTGGTACCCCCCCCGCAGGGCTTTTCTGTATAGCTCCGGGAGAATTGGGGAAGGGGCGAAGAGTTCATTGTAAGTTTTCTTTAGTGGTTTTGTAATTCATGCACTATACAGAATAAGAAGACATACTGTGAAAATGGGAAGTAATATTAAAGAATTGCTCGTGGGAAAGAAAAGAAAAAAAGACAAGAAAGGGAACAACTCTTTAAACCCAGGATTTGTCGGTGAATATTAGCACTGTGACCCCTCAGGGGGTAGAGAGAGGAACACTCTGTACACACACAGGGGATGTCACACGTGGGTTGTCACTGCTACTGATATTAATACAAGTCTCTGCTACTCTTCATGTATAGAATCATTCGAGGTGGGCTAGACAGGTGTAACATAAGTGGGTTATGCTTCTCAGTGTGAGAAACCCTATGTATCATCCGTCTCCATGGTTACATCCTGCCTGTGACTGGCTTCATGTCACAGAACATTGTCTGCATGCATTTCTAGTGCACCTACCGCTGACAGCAGCCTATCTGTTTACTAGGTGACACATCAACGAGGCGCCGTGTAACGGTGCAGGGTGTCCAAGGGCAGACCAGTGCGCTGCTGGGACCCTTGGCCAGGGTAATAGACGTTACCGCGTATGCGCCAAACTGGCGAATTTACAGAGGGGCCTCTGCCCTCAAAAGAATAGAACCTTGTGTGTGAAGGAGCAGCGGCCTAGCAACCAGGAGAGATCTGGCATTGCCCCCCCCCCACCTGTAGACAGTGCGCCCCCTGCATTAGAGGTTACTCCTGCCTCAGGTATCTCACTGAATAGGCTGCATTGACTTGAGTATTAGTTCAGCCTTAAAAATAAATGGCTCCTTTCTAAGTGTTTCATGTCTCTGTGATGTCACAGGTTCCTAGTGAAGTGATAGGCTGAATTTTCATGCCTACAGTACGTCTGACTCCTCGGGGCCTCATTCACTAAGCCCACTAGTTGCGCACTGCAAAACGCCTTGGTGCGCAACCTGCTCTCTATTCTCAGGAGACACCTTTATATACAGTACTAGAAGTGCGTCCAGGTGTGCTGAAAGCACTGCGCAAAAGTGTAACAGTAGCATCAGGGTGCTACGCCTTCCACTTTAGGACCGGCCAACATGCTCCCATTTTCTGCACTGCTGCCCGTCACTCTGTCCAGGGCACTGAGAGCGAAGTTCTGCACAAGCGCAGTGCGCCATTTGTGCATGTGCAGAGCTCACACCGTCGAAGATGTACGTAAACCATCGGGTTTGCGTACATCTCTGAATTAGGCTTACGATCAGGTAATCCTGTGCGCCATGGACACGGCCTGAGCATCGCCAATGTGAGAAGTCCCCTTTACAGCCCAGGAGTACATGGAGGTGCAGCTGAAATCATGTCTGAGTCGCCCATAGTTGTGCAGCTTCATTCCGGAGCATGGGCAGTGTAAAAAACCACGCAAGTTACGCTCCGCAAACGGGTGCACATTCCTCTCTGCATCTGCCGCTCTGAGCATTAATTACCTGGAGATGAATTCATTAACACTGTTGACAATCATAATATGGACTCATCTGTGTCGACAGTTATGATGTCAACATTGATGACATGTCGACATTGAACATATCGACATCTACAGAATGTCAAAATGTTCACACTGTTGACATGTGAAATGTCGACATGAAATGTTGACATTCTGCACAGACCGGAGGGTTAGGGCTAGGCTGCGATGTGGGGCTTAGGCTCTGGGAGGGAAGGTTATCTATAGGCTTCGGGAGGAGAGTGTTAGGGCTAGGCTGCGGGAGGGGAGGGTTAGGGTTAGGCTGCGGGAGGGGAGGGTCAGGGTTAGGCTACGGGAGGGGAGTTTTAGGGTTAGGCTACGGGAGGGAAGGGTTAGGGAGGGGAGGTTAGGGTTAGGCTACGGGAGGGGAGTGTTAGGGTTAGGCTGCGGGAGGGGAGTATTAGGGTTAGGCTGCAGGAGGGGAGGATTAGGGTTAGGCTGCAGGAGAGGAGGGTTAGGGCTAGACTGCGGGAGGGTAGTGTTACGGTTAGGCTGCGGGAGGGGAGGGTTAAGGTTAGGCTGCGGGAGGGGAGGGTTAGGGTTAGGCTGTGGGAGGGGAGGGTCAGGGTTAGGCTACGGGAGGGGAGTTTTAGGGTTAGGCTGCGGGAGGGGAGGGTTAGGGCTAGGCTGCGGGAGGAAAGTGTTAGGGTTAGGCTGCGGGAGGGAATGGTTAGGGAGGAGAGGTTAGGGTTAGGCTGCGGGAGGGGAGTGTTAGGATTAGGCTGCGGGAGGGGAGTGTTAGGGTTAGGCTGCAGGAGGGGAGGGTTAGGGCTAGGCTGCGGGAGGGGAGGGTTAGGGTTAGACTGCGAGAGGGGAGGCTAGGGTTAGGCTGCGGGAGGGTTAGGCTGCAGGAGGGGAGTGTTAGGGTTAGGCTGCAGGAAGGGAGGGTTAGGGATTGGCTGCGGGAGGGGAGTATTAGGGTTAGGCTGCAGGAGGGGAGGGTTAGGGTTAGGCTGCGGGAGGGGAGGGTTAGGGTTAGGCTGCAGGAGGGGAGGGTTAGGGCTAGGCTGCGGGAGGGGAGTGTTACGGTTAGGCTGCGGGAGGGGAGGGTTAGGGTTAGACTGCGGGAGGGGAGGCTAGGGTTAGGCTGCGGGAGGGTTAGGCTGCAGGAGGGGAGGGTTAGGGATTGGCTGCGGGAGGGGAGTATTAGGGTTAGGCTGCAGGAGGGGAGGGTTAGGGTTAGGCTGCGGGAGGATAGTGTTAGGGTTAGGCTGCTGGAAGGGTGTTAGAGCTAGGCTGCGGGAGGGGTGTGTTAGGGTTAGGCTGCGGGAGGGGAGGGGAGGTTAGGGTTAGGCTGTGGGAGGGGAGTGTTAGGGTTAGGCTGTGGAAGGGGAGTGTTAGGGTTAGGCTGCGGGACGGGAGGGTTAGGGCTAGGCTGCGGGAGGAGAGGGTTAGGGTCAGACTGCGGGAGGGAAGTGTTAGGGTTAGGCTGCGGGAGGGGAGGTTAGTGTTAGGCTGCGGGAGGGGAGGGTTAGGGCTAGGCTGTGGGAGGAGAGGGTTAGGGTCAGGCTGCGGGAGGGAAGTGTTAGGGTTAGGCTGCGGGAGGGGAGGTTAGGGTTAGGCTGCGGGAGGGGAGGGTTAGAGCTAGGCTGCGGGAGGGGTGTGTTAGGGTTAGGCTGCGGGAGGGGAGGTTAGGGTTAGGCTGCGGAAGGGGAGGTTAGGGTTAGGCTATGGAAGGAGAGGTTAGGGTTAGGCTGCAGGAGAGGAGGGTTAGGCTGTGGGAGGGGAGGTTAGGGTTAGGCTGTAGGAGGGGAGCTTAGGGTTAGGCTTTGGGAGGAGAGTTTAGGGTTAGGCTGCAGGAGAGGAGGGCTAGGCTGTGGGAGTGGAGGTTAGGGTTAGGCTGCGGGAGGGGAGGGTTAGAGCTAGGCTGCGGGAGGGGTGTGTTAGGGTTAGGCTGCGGGAGGGGAGGTTAGGGTTAGGCTGCGGGAGGGGAGGTTAGGGTTAGGCTATGGAAGGAGAGGTTAGGGTTAGGCTGCAGGAGAGGAGGGTTAGGCTGTGGGAGGGGAGGTTAGGGTTAGGCTGTAGGAGGGGAGCTTAGGGTTAGGCTTTGGGAGGAGAGTTTAGGGTTAGGCTGCAGGAGAGGAGGGCTAGGCTGTGGGAGTGGAGGTTAGGGTTAGGCTGTGGAAGGAGAGGTTAGAATTAGGCTATGGAAGGAGAGGCTAGGGTTAGGCTGCAGGAGAGGAGGGTTAGGCTGTGGTAGGGGAGGTTATGGTTAGGCTGTAGAAGGGGAGCTTAGGGTTAGGCTTTGGGAGGAGAGTTTAGGGTTATACTGCAGGAGAGGAGGGCTAGGCTGTGGGAGTGGAGGTTAGGGTTAGGCTGCGGGAGGGAAGTGTTAGGGTTAGGCTGCGGGAGGGGAGGGTTAGAGCTAGGCTGCGGTAGGGGTGTGTTAGGGTTAGGCTGCGGGAGGGGAGGTTAGGGTTAGGCTGCAGAAGGGGAGATGAGGGTTAGGCTATGGAAGGAGAGGTTAGGGTTAGGCTGCAGGAGAGGAGGGTTAGGCTGCAGAAGGGGAGCCTAGGGTTAGGCTTTGGGAGGAGAGTTTAGGGTTAGGCTGCAGGAGAGGAGGGTTAGGCTGTGGGAGGGGAGATTAGGGTTAGGCTGCAGAAGTGGAAACCGTCGGACCTGCCAAACTAGGTGATTCGCCGATAGACCACCAGGAACGTTTTGTCGGCATTCTAATCGTGTTGACATTTCATCAGTGTCGAAATGATGAATGTCAAAGTGGTCAATGTCAACATGCCAGGCATGTAGACATTACAAACCATACTTAGCTTGCAGTCGGACTATTGGAAATCTACCAGTAACATTTCAGCCACAGCGTTCACAAGGTCACTGTATGTTTTACAGCTCCAGCGCTGAGCAGGTGGCCTATACATGGGCTCTGTCATAGCAGATACACAGCAGGGAAAGCGCTCTGACCCACAAATAAATAAATTGTTGTTGAGCTCCTGCCGCTGCGGCCCCAATGCAGCGACATTTATTCTCCGGAATCCTGGAATTTACTGTGCTTAAATCTGACTTTAAATCCAATAATGTAGACGGCGAGAAAGCTAATGGCACATTTCATACTCTCATGCTCCCTGGCAACTTATATATAAAGAAACATCCTTGCAGGCTGCCAAGCGGGTGTGGTATATGGTGTATTTTGTCACTATTCTGAATGCCGATACGGTGAATGATGTGATGAAATGTCGACAAAACATCCCTGGAGGTGTGGTGGTAATCTACCTGGTCCGGCGGTTCTATCGGTGTCTTTTGTGTCCAGCAGTGACGTCAGGGTGGCTTCTGGGACATCTTCTGTCACTTCCATCGGTATGTGCGACTAACCCTAACCCCTAATTCCAACTCTCCCCCTAGTGCCCAACCCTAGCCCTCCTTTCCCTTAGCCTAACCCTAACAGAATGTCAGCATTTCACACGTCAGCATTGCCAACATGTTGACATTCTGCACATCCCGACGTGGTCAATGTCGACATATAGTGTCGATATCATAATTGTCAACATTGTGATGACTCCATCCCCTGCCAAGTGGAACTCTCTGTCTGACGAATAGAGGCGCAAGGGAAAACCTGTGTTGTTGGCACTACCGTAAATAAGCGATATATATGCGCACCCAGGTATTGGAACATCGCATTTAATTGAATCGACCCCTTATACAGTACTTTGCGGAAACAATGTTAGTATTCCAAAACACCTGTCCACTCTCCGATCATCCCATTCAGTCAGACTATCCAATCCAAATCATTCCACAGTAACAGGCGTATAAAAGGGGCATACAAATAGCCATAGCTGGTACAGGGCCCCGAGGCAAAGGGGCCTGGTGAGATTCAGGCACCTGAGGCTAACAGTATATGGGCTCATCTATCTTAGACTAGGGATCCCTAGGCTGTTATGCCGTGTTCTCCTGCACATACTGTAGTAGGCAGCTTAAGTGCTGAATTTCTGACACACAAGTATTGCCCTCTCCGTGAGCCTTGCTGGCAGCACTCACAGAACCAATCAGAGTTCATGTGCCAGGAGCTCTTAGGGCATAACCTGCCTGCTGTGTGCCGGGGAACTATATATAAGCACAGCCCTGGCCAACGAACGGGACCAATGCAGAGCGGCAGAATGCGGGGAGGTGAAGAGGAATGATAGGGCCCATTCCAGGTCATAATACAGAGTCTGGGGCATTTGGAACAAGGGCTAAAAAGTGTATTACACCTAACCTGATGATCAGAACAAAGTAACATTTATCTGTCATCACTATCTAAATATAAATACTTGGGTGCATGGCTATGTATTAACCCTTTATTTGGTTTGCATATAAACATCATAAAATAACTAAAACAATATTGAAGTAATCAAATGAAAAATACCAATAGGACCAACCCTAACTCCTATGGCCTAAGGATGTAGTTAATGATATATCTCCTCAGACCCAACTAGGAGAGCTCGCCTCTCTTTACAACCCAATCAGCCATTTTGGTTTTCTGCGTAACTTTAAACACAACTGTGATAGGTTGCTCCCCATCCCAGCATGCACTGCGGCAATTCTCCATGTTCTCTGGGGACATTTCACTTGGATCCCTAATGCTCCCCACCCCAGCAGGCAACGCAACAACATTCTCCATTTTCTCTGGGAGACACTTCACTTAGATCCCTTCTGCTATCCATCCCAGCATGCACTGCGGCAATTCTCCATGATCTGGGGACATTTCACTTGGATCCCTACTGCTCCCCACCCCAGAAGGCAACGCAACAAAATTCTCTATTTTCTCTGGGAGACACTTCACTTGGATCCCTACTGCTATCCAACCCAGCATGCACTGCGTCAACAGTCTCCATGTTCTCTGGGGACTCTTTGCTTGGATCCCTACTGCTATCCATCCCAGCATCACTGCATCAACAGTCTCCATGTTCTCTGGGGACACATTGCTTGGATCCCTACTGCTATCCATCCCAGCATGCACTGCATCAACAGTCTCCATGTTCTCTGGGGACACTTTGCTTGGATCCCTACCTCTATCCATCCCAGCATGCACTGCATCAACAGTCTCCATGTTCTCTGGGGACACTTTGCTTGGATCTCTACTGCTATCCATCTGAGCATGCACTGCATCAACAGTCTCCATGTTCTCTGGGGACACTTCGCTTAGATCCCTACTGCTTTTCACCCCAGCTTGCACTGCGGCAAATCTCCATGTTCTCTGGGGACATTTCACTTGGATCCCTACTGCTCCCCACCCCAGAAGGCAATGCAACAACATTCTCTATTCTTTCTGGGAGACACCTACTGCTATCCATCCCAGCATGCACTGCGTCAACAGTCTCCATGTTCTCTGGGGACTCTTTGCTTGGATCCCTACTGCTATCCATCCCAGCATGCACTGCATCAACAGTCTCCATGTTCTCTGTGGACTCTTTGCTTGGATCCCTAGTGCTATCCAACCCAGCATGCACTGCATCAACAGTCTCCATGTTCTCTGGGGACACTTCACTTGGATCCCTACTGCTTTTCACCCCAGCTTGCACTGCAGCAACAGTCTCCATGTTCTCTGGGGACACTTCGGTTGGATCCCTACTGCTTTTCACCCCAGCTTGCACTGCGGCAATTCTCCATGTTCTCTGGGGACATTTCACTTGGATCCCTACTGCTCCCCACCCCAGAAGGCAGCGCAACAACATTCTCTATTCTCTCTGGGAGACACCTACTGCTATCCATCCCAGCATGCACTGCGTCAACAGTCTCCATGTTCTCGGGGAACTCTTTGCTTGGATCCCTACTGCTATCCATCCCAGCATCACTGCATCAACAGTCTCCATGTTCTCTGTGGACTCTTTGCTTGGATCCCTACTGCTATCCATCCCAGCATGCACTGCATCAACAGTCTCCATGTTCTCTGGGGACACTTTGCTTGGATCCCTACTGCTATCCATCCCAGCATGCACTGCATCAACAGTCTTCCATGTTCTCTGTGGACTCTTTGCTTGGATCCCTACTGCTATCCAACCCAGCATGCACTGCATCAACAGTCTCCATGTTCTCTGGGGACACTTCACTTGGATCCCTACTGCTTTTCACCCCAGCTTGCACTGCAGCAACAGTCTCCATGTTCTCTGGGGTACATTTTGCTTGCATCCTTACTGCCCTATTCTTTGTGGGACACTTCACTTGGATCCCTACCTGCTTCTCCCAGCATGCACTGCAGCAACAGACTCCATGTTCTCTGGGGTCCATTTTGCTTGCATCCTTACTGACCTATTCTTTGTGGGAAACTTCACTTGGATCCCTACCTGCTCCTCCTCCCAGCATGCACTGCAGCAACAGACTCCTCTGGGGGACACTTTGCTCCTCACACCAGCGTACACCACATAATAAGCCCCTCAGACGTCAGGCGTTAGTACGCATGACAGCACTTAATTGCTCTTCCCCACACAGTCCCAGGGAAACACTCCAAGCTTTCACCCTAAGCACTGACCTATACTGTATTCCTCCCAAGCTCGTCTCCAGTTATGTCAGCCCAAGGTGGTGCACTTTAGGATCTGTGCTTAAAGGGGCCTAGACTTTAAATTAGACTCACCTTACACTGGAGTATTAATTGCTCTAGGTTGTTGAATAAGTCTTAAAGTTACTATGTGGCAATTCCATGAGATCTTCTGGAAAGTCTAAAGGGTGTATCCATTTAGCGATATTTGCAGGCGATTGCATGATAGCGATGTCTTTATCATGCAAATCGCGCATGCATCGGGCACATTTAGGTCGCAAACGAACAGTGATGCGCGCACCGCTAGCCGTTTCCGACATCTATCATCGCCCGTACATGCTGGTCAACCTGACGATCACGGGGATGATGGATGTCCCTACACTGAACGTTTAGTGTAGGGACATCACAGACATAGAAACGACAGCACGATTACAATGTCGTAATCGTGCTGTGGTTTCTATGTCTGTTAATGGATAGGCACCTTTAGGGGTATATTTACTAAAGTGCAGGTTATTAGCAGTGGAGTCAGATTCTACAGTTCTCTAGCACCTTCTAGAACAGGGGTGGCCAAACTCGGTCCTCGAGATCTACCAACAGTTCACGTTTTCCAGGTCACCCAGCAGGTGCACAGGTGTAGTCATTACTCATTGACACATTTTGAAAGATCCACAGGTGGAGCTAATTATGTCCCTTGCGATTCTGTGAGGAGACCTGGGAAACGTGAACTGTTGGTAGATTTCAAGGACCGAGTTTGGCCACCCCTGTTCTAGAAGATAGCAGCTGATTGGTTGCTATGGGCAACATCTACACTTCTACAAACCCACACTTTAGTAAATATCACCCCTAGCTGTGAAAACAAACAAAAACAAATGTATAATAAACCGCAGATCCCAAGTGTGATCGTTATACATCCTGGGCGGTGTGTGACTCATCTAGCGTTGACTCCAATCTGCAGACATGACAAAAGCGGAGGTGTAGCATTCTCCATTAACACCTCAGATGGCCAATTTCCTCCTCAGCAAGAGCCAGATTTGGTTTCTGAATCCCAGCCGCACATTCCATGGTCTGGCTATCCCTCCTGCCATGGATTCCCGCTAAGAGATAGGGCATAAATGTCGTTTCATGTCCTGTAGGGCTGGTCTACAGGAACGGCAGGAAATGAAATGTGATTTTATCCTGCTGGTCTGGCAATAACACTGGGTTATACTTGTGCAGCTCCGGTTCTCTGATAATGATGGTGAAATGAAAACCGTGTGCTTCCTGGGCTATTATTTTTTATTTTCCAGAATATTGATGGCAGGGTCTGAGGTAACAAAATGGTTAATGGAGCTGCCGCAACAGATTCCTTTCACTGAGTGAGAAAATATTAGTTTCTTTGGAAGAAAATCACAAAAAGAGCAGAAAAACAAGGCAGAGATATCTGAAAATACTAATGGGCAGTAATGGTTGTGGTAGATTGGAAGCCGTCAGTTATTGGGGAAGAACGTGGAGGTGAGACCGTGGCCACATGCCTAATACTGTAGGCCCAATGGACCTTATTCAGAGGCGGCCGTACGGTCTACGACCGCACGACCGCCTCGATGTTTAGCCAGTGCACATGCGCACGAGGGAGCCGGCTCCCTCGTGCGCATGCGTGAGACCCGCTACGACCGACAGCGCTGGTCGTAGCGGGTCTCTTTCCAAAGGGGGTGAGCTGTCGATGTTGATTGACTGCTCGCCCCGTTTGGAAGGCGGGCCGGGGGGGTGGCAGCCCAAATGGAGGCGTTCCCATGGGAACGCCTGCCGTTTGGGGGAGGCCCCACTGACATCACTAGTGATGTCAGTGGAGAGCTTCCGGCTCTGACAGAGCCAGAAGCTCTCCGGGGCTTACGACAAGTGAGACCCTACCCTAGGGTCTCGTCGTAAGCCCCGATGGTCGCGATGGTCTCTGACCATCGCGACCATCACCCGAGCGGTCGTTAGAGCTGTGAGTGTATACCCACAGCCTAACGACCGAAACAGAGGCGGGCGGTCAGGATGCAAGCGGCCGCCCAGTTTCTGAGCGACCGCTTGCATCCTCCGACCGCCTCTGAATGAGGGCCATAGTGCGGTCAGCCGATCCTGGGTTTGACATCTACCCAAATTGTTGGATTATGTTTCATTGTCCAGAAATGATTTAGAATTTGTGGCGCTCTCTGTGGTTTAACATAGTAACATAGAATTTGACGGCAGATAAGAAACACTATGCCCATCTAGTCTGCCCTTTTTTAGATTACCACTGTTTGTCACTATAGATGGTGAAAGTCATACAGTCCCCATTTCCAGCAATGGGGACTTTGCCAGGCACTGCCGGGTTCTTGTCTGGTAAAACAGTCCTGTTCCTAAGGGCCCCAATTAACAACAAACCTAAACACCAGCAGCATATTTTGTTTAGTATCACAGTGATACAGACTATGTCACTGGTATTCATCATTACTTACCCCAGGCTTGCCTACCCTCCTGATTTTACCGGGAGTCTCACGAAAATCGGGTGCAGCTGCCAGCCCCCCGAAAAGGCAAGCAAGCCTCCCGACAGCCGCCGATCCCCCCGCCCCCCCGCGCGATTAATAGTTACACCTCCGCAGCGGAAGGGGCCGGTAATGCGATTCACACTGAGTCGCGTCATTTTGGCCCTGCCTCTTGCACCACAATGCCTGTATTATCGACATTGTGTAGTGGGGGTGGAGCCAAAATGACGCGATCACGTGGCCCGCCCCCGCCATGCCCACAAATGCCCATCACCCGCCTGGCCACTCCCCCTTGTCCCGGTCACGCCACCCCCAAAAATGCTCTCGCCATCTAAAACAGTGGCAATCTTAGATTACTGATGTTTGTTAAATACTGAAAGGATAACATAACCGCTATAGCGATTGATTATTGGGTCATGTATCATTGTTAAAGGAGGCCCTTAGGCCCTGATTCAGAGCCGGACGCTCTGAAAGAGCGCTCGCTCTGAATCAGGGCGTTTTTTTTTTTGTGCGGCCTCCTGGCCACTCTTATAGCTGTGGGTGACCACCCACAGCTATAGTGAGCGGCCAGGTTGATGGTCGCGATGGTCATGGGTAGGGTCTCGTGGCTGCAAGCCCCAGAGAGCTTTCGGCTCTAACAGAGCCGGAATCTCTCCACTGACATCACGAGTGATGTCAGTGGGGCCGCCCCCAAACGGCAAGCGTTCCCTCGGGAACACCTCCGTTTGGGCAGCCACCCTCCGGCCTGCCCACCAAAGGGGGCGAGCTGTCACTCAACATCGACAGCTCGCCCCCTTTAGTGCGAGACCCGGAGCGACGGATTGCCCGTCGCTAGCCGGGTCTCGCGCGTGCGCACGACAGAGCCGGCTCCGTCGTGCGCATGCGCTGGGGGCCACCATCGACCCGGTTGCGAGCGCTCAGCGCTTGCGACCGGGTCTGCATCAGGCCCAATGTTCTTTACAAGGATATCCTTATGTCTTTATCGTTTTCCGTGAAGCAATTTTTCCTCACGTTTCCAGGCCCATGAGGAGAATGGCTCCCAGCTGGACATTTCTCAACATTTATGCCCGTAACAATTCAAACACATAACTAACATGGCGGCTGTATTCACCGAGTCCGCAGGCAGAAGAGAGATCGTTAATCCCCTTACGCACCCGCTATTTACTCTATGTATTCTCACGGATCATTCCTGTCTACTGCTCGAGAGTCGTGCAATCAACGTGTGAGACTATCAAGGTTCATACAAAATGCGGCAGATGTTTAGTTAAATGTGAATGTGACATCTGTAAATACAGGCATGAAACGATAATTGTGTATGGTCTGTAAATCCGCTGCCCTCCTCTCTGGGGAGAGAGTGCTAGTGCGATAGTGGTGGGCTTAAGCCATTGGGGTTGATGTAGACGCTGTGTAATAACCAGGAGGTGATGCGTTATCTCTGCAGCTCCCCCCAGGGAGCATGGTGACTCAGATCATCCGAACATACCAGAGTCTCCCACCTGGTGCTGCCAGCTAGTGTCACATTCTTCTGCTGAATGTGCAATTATTATTATTAGTAAGAGGCTTTGTTACTCAGTGGAAACAGATGGCCTATTGTTTGCTGTAATCCATTATGGGAGAAATAAGCCTTTTTTTTTCTTTTTTTTTAAGAAAACATTTTTTTTTTGTGCCATTTTTTTTCTGTCCCCGCGTGACAGCTGCTATAATGAAGCGGCACCGCGTGTTTGCGTGTAGCTTAGTATGGCCAGGTACAGGAGATGTGAGAATGTGTTATTTCTTACCCACGTTGTCTCTTAGATTGTAAAAACATTTGGGCAGGGCCATGTGTACGTCTCATTAGCAGGCTGAGGCTGATATTATCCAGGCATGCTTGCACAGGGTACAGTACAGCAGGCTATGAGGAGTAGGTATGTGTTGCAGCGGGGACATTTGCCTTGATAGGGGATAACTTTTTCTGGCGCTCTTATCATACAGGCATATGCTCATTATCATATGGCTGACACATAGATAAGGGAGAGCACTGTCCAAGGTGCTGATTCTGAGTGACGTGTTACATATCTCAGCATTGCTGCTACACGCCTGTCACATACATACACAGGGATTTAGGCTCTGTGTATGGGAGGGTATTATTATCCCTCAGATATGTGTTAGGGAGTGTATTATTACCCCTCAGATATGTGTTATGGAATGTATTATTACCCCTCAGCTATGTGTTAGGGAGTGTATAATTACCCCTCAGCTATGTGTTAGGGAGTGTATTATTATCCCTCAGCTATGTGTTAGGAGTGTATTATTACCCCTCAGCTATGTGTTAGGGAGTGTATTATTACCCCTCAGATATGTGTTAGGGAGTGTATAATACACCTCAGCTATGTGTTAGGGAGTGTATTATTACCCCTCAGCTATGTGTTAGGGAGTGTATTATTACCCCTCAGATATGTGTTAGGGAGTGTATTATTACACCTCAGCTATGTTTTAGGGAGTGTATTAGTACCCCTCAGCTATGTTTTAGGGAGTGTATTATTATCCCTCAGCTATGTGTTAGGAGTGTATTATTACACCTCAGCTATGTGTTAGGGAGTGTATTATTACCCCTCAGCTATGTGTTAGGGAGTGTATTATTATCCCTCAGCTATGTGTTAGGAGTGTATTATTACCCCTCAGCTATGTGTTAGGGAGTGTATTATTACCCCTCAGATATGTGTTAGGGAGTGTATAATACACCTCAGCTATGTGTTAGGGAGTGTATTATTACCCCTCAGCTATGTGTTAGGGAGTGTATTATTACCCCTCAGATATGTGTTAGGGAGTGTATTATTACACCTCAGCTATGTTTTAGGGAGTGTATTAGTACCCCTCAGCTATGTGTATGGGAGTGTATTATTACCCCTCAGCTATGTGTATGGGAGTGTATTATTGCCCCATAGCTATGTGTATGGGAGTGTATTATTACCCCTCAGCTATGTGTTAGGGAGTGTATTATTACCCCTCAGCTATGTGTTGGGGAGTGTATTATTACCCCTCAGCTATGTGTTAGGGAGTGTATTATTACCCCTCAGTTTTGTGTTGGTGAGGGTATTATTATCTTATCCTGCAGGTATGTTTTGGAAGGTGTGTTATTACACATCAGCTCTGTATCGTGGAGGGTATATTACCCCTCAGTTATGTGTTTTGGAAGGTGTATATTTACCCCTTAGCTCTTGTTGGGTGTTGGGGAGAGTATTATTACAACTCAGCTCTGTGTTGTGGAGGGTGTTATCACCCTTTAGGAATGTGTTGGAAAGGGTATGATAACCTCAGCTGTTGGGGAGGGTATTATTTCCCCTCAGGTATGTGTAGGAGCGGGTATTATAACCCTCTGGCTCTGTGTTAGGGAGGGTATCTTTACCCCTCAGCTCTGTGTTGGGGAAAGTATTATTACCCCTCAGGTATGTGGTGGGGAGAATATTATTACCCCTCAGGTATTTGTTGTGGAGGGTATTATAATAACCCCTTGGCTTTGTGTTGGGGAGAGTATTATTACATCTCAGCTCTGTGTTGGGGATGGTGTTATTATCCCTCAGCTTTGTAACTGTAGGATGACATATCTGGGTACAGTAGCTGTAGGATGACATATATGTAGTACAGTAACTGTAAGACAACATATGTGTGGTGTCCATAATGCGGCCTGGGATCGGCCGCTACTCACCGCTGCGCTGGCGTCCTTGGGCTTATGTGTCCAGACGCTGGGAGTGAAGGCGAGTGGTGACTGCGTATTCTCCCTGGGGTCCGCTAGGGCTTCTGTGCGTGCGTCCTGGTTTCCGGGGTGCCGGGCATGGGCGCAGCCATGTTGGTTCAAATCACCTGACTAGTCTCTCCCAATGGTAGTCCTGTGGCCACTCAGCTGATCCTCTGATCCAATGATCAGCCACCCAGGGGTATGGAAGTCTGACTCCAGGAACAGGTAACTGCTGTTCAACTTCGCTGTTCCAGTGACGTGTGAATCTCACCAGTGTGGCTCTGTGGATTCCCTTGAGAGTGTTGCTTCAGCCCACTTACAGTTCGCTAGTATTCCTGCATTAGGTCCCATGCTATTTTCTGTCTGAGACTTAGGGCCTGATTCAGACCCAAGCAGGTTGATGGCCGGGCAGTGCGCACACGCGGCGTGCGCACTGCGCATGCGCGAGCCCCGTAGCAAGTGAATTTTCACTCGCTGCGGGACTCACTACAAGACGGGACGGCTGTCGATTGTGATTGATAGCTCGCCCCTTTTTATAGGCGTGCAGGGAGGGGTGGCTGGACAAAAGGAGGCGTTCCTGAAGGAACGCCTGCCGTTTGTGGACGGCCCTACTGACATCACGAGTGATGTCAGTAGTGAACTTCCTGCTCTATTAGAGCAGGAAGTTCACTGGGCTTGCGGTGGATGAGACCCTACCACAAGGCGACGAGACCCTACCACCATCGCCAGGCCACCCGCTAAAGCTGTGGGTGGTCACCCACAGCTTAGCTGGAGGCCGGTGAAAAAAAAAAAAACGGCCCACCCTGATTCAGGGCGAGCGCTCGCAAATAGCGAGCGCATCTGAATCAGAGGCTTAGGGCCTGATTCAGAGCCTCTCGTAAGCGGCCGCTCGTTCGCTCCGAGCGATTTTCGCACATCTGCGCATGCGTGTGGGTCGTAATGCGCATGCGCCAACCAGTCAGTGCGGTCGGAAATCGAGCGCTCGCAAAATAGTGAGTGCCTGCTAATTTGAGTGACAGGATGAGGCGTTTGTGGGTGGTAACAGGGGAAGGTGCTTGAAAACGGGGAGTGGAGATCCGAACGCAGGCGTGCCAAACGGTCAAAACGGGCGTTTTAAGGGTGTGCATAATTAACAAAGCAGCATCATCGGCCACGTCGCTTGGTTGTCTCTTAGCCTGAACTGTTCGCATGATTGCGGTAGGAAAATCCAACCACAAGCACTGCGAGCAGTTCAGACGCCTTTCGATGTACTCGATTAATCTAATAAATAGCGGAGATGACGTAGGATGTGAGCAGCCAGGGGGCGTCTTTACAAAATAGCGAGCGCATGTTTCGTTCGCTCGCTCACACATAGAGGCGTCAACAAACCGCAAAGAGCGAGCGCTCAATTTAAATAGCCGGCCCCTTTTTCTGAACGAGCCAGCGCAAATAGCGTCCGGCTCTGAATCAGGCCCTTAGTTCTCTCCCAGTACTCCTGTCTTGTATGTTTCTATGTCTGTGTGTCTTGTAATGTTTTGCCAGTTCTTCTGCAATTTCCCTGTGTTATACCTCTTTTCCACCAAAAACCCAGGTCCGACTTGAGTTTTTGGACATGGTTCCAACCCTGGTCAGACCCATTTACACTGCACCTTTGATCTGGGTTACTCCCAGATCAGGCCTGTTCACACTGAACTCAGGTCTGCCCTGCTAAACCTGTGAGGTCATAAAAAGTGGGAGGTGAATGCTCCACAACCACCAATCCGCTCATTTTAGGCATGATCCAGATCAGATAACCCGGGTTGCACCGTTTACACTGCACCATTACCTGGGTCCATCCTGGGTCCAACCCTGGTAGCTACCTGGGTTGGATTGCAGGGTCACTTGACCCAGGTTATTTTTCAGGGACCCTTTTACACTGAGCTGCGACCCGTGTAGACCCAGCAAAAACCCAGGTTTTTGATCTGGTGTAAAAGGGGTATTACTGTGGTGTCAGATTACCTGCTATTACTAATTAGCTCCCAGCTGCATTTCTAGCATTCCCAGTATATGCCTATGTCCACTCTGCCCTGTGTTAAGGCTCCCATACATCAGCAATTGATTGCAGTAATCGTGCAATTTGCAATCGATTGTGTATAAAAATCTTTCCCTTTTTCAATCGATTGCAGATTGCACAATTGCCACAATCGATTGAAAAAGGGAAAGATTTTTATACTCAATTGATTGCAAATTGCACGATTGCTGCAATCAATTGCTGATGTATGGGAGCCTTTAGTCTGTGCGATTTGCACCTGGATTTCTCAGCGATCTTCAGGACATTTTTCAGTATTCCCATGCAAGCCTGTGATTAGGATCTCTACAGTGTCCTAGCATTTACGTCATTAAATATAGTTCCAGTTTTCTGCCATTCCCAGGTACCTGTCCAGAGGGCTGCGACCTGCTCACTTGGTGCGGCGAAAACCACATCCCAATTGAGCGGTCACTGGAGAAAACCACCAAGTGAGTTAGACTCCGCGCCTCTGGGCAGGTCTAGCCAAACTTGGGTTCAGCCACAACTAGGAGACCTAGGGCCTGATTCAGGCCCGCTCGCAAGCGGGTCGATTATTAGGCAGTGCGCGCGTGCGCAAGCCCCGGAGCGAGAGAGAAATCACTCGCTCCGGCCCTCTCATCCAAACTGGGCGGCTGTCGATGTTGATCGACAGTTAGCTCCATTTTGGTGGTGGACAGGGGGGTGACTGTAGGATGATATACTGTATATGTGTGGTACAGTGACTGTAGGATGATATATATGTGTGGTACAGTAACTGTAGGATGACATGTGTGGTACAGTAACTGTAGGATGATATACATGTGTGGTACAGTAACTGTAGGATGACATGTGTGGTACAGTGACTGTAGGATGATATATATGTGTGGTACAGTAACTGTAGGATGACATGTGTGGTACAGTAACTGTAGGATGATATATATGTGTGGTACAGTAACTGTAGGATGATATACATGTGTGGTACAGTAACTGTAGGATGACATGTGTGGTACAGTGACTGTAGGATGATATATATGTGTGGTACAGTAACTGTAGGATGACATGTGTGGTACAGTAACTGTAGGATGATATACATGTGTGGTACAGTAACTGTAGGATGATATATATGTGTGGTACAGTGACTGTAGGATGATATATATGTGTGGTACAGTAACTGTAGGATGACATGTGTGGTACAGTAACTGTAGGATGATATACATGTGTGGTACAGTAACTGTAGGATGACATGTGTGGTACAGTAACTGTAGGATGATATACATGTGTGGTACAGTAACTGTAGGATGATATATATGTGTGGTACAGTAACTGTAGGATGATATACATGTGTGGTACAGTAACTGTAGGATGACATGTGTGGTACAGTAACTGTAGGATGATATATATGTGTGGTACAGTAACTGTAGGATGATATATATGTGTGGTAGAGTAACTGTAGGATGATATATATGTGTGGTACAGTAACTGTAGGATGACATGTGTGGTACAGTAACTGTAGGATGATATATATGTGTGGTACAGTGACTGTAGGATGATATATATGTGTGGTACAGTAACTGTAGGATGACATGTGTGGTACAGTAACTGTAGGTTGACATGTGTGGTACAGTAACTGTAGGATGATATATATGTGTGGTACAGTAACTGTAGGATGATATACATGTGTGGTACAGTAACTGTAGGATGACATGTGTGGTACAGTAACTGTAGGTTGACATGTGTGGTACAGTAACTGTAGGATGATATATATGTGTGGTACAGTAACTGTAGGATGACATGTGTGGTACAGTAACTGTAGGATGATATACATGTGTGGTACAGTAACTCTAGGATGACATGTGTGGTACAGTAACTGTAGGATGATATATATGTGTGGTACAGTGACTGTAGGATGATATATATGTGTGGTACAGTGACTGTAGGATGATATATATGTGTGGTACAGTAACTGTAGGATGTTATATATGTGTGGTACAGTAACTGTAGGATGACATGTGTGGTACAGTAACTGTAGGATGATATATATGTGTGGTACAGTAACTGTAGGATGACATGTGTGGTACAGTAACTGTAGGATGATATAAATGTGTGGTACAGTGACTGTAGGATGATATATATGTGTGGTACAGTAACTGTAGGATGACATGTGTGGTACAGTAACTGTAGGATGATATACATGTGTGGTATAGTAACTGTAGGATGACATGTGTGGTACAGTAACTGTAGGATGATATATATGTGTGGTACAGTAACTGTAGGATGATATACATGTGTGGTACAGTAACTGTAGGATGACATGTGTGGTACAGTAACTGTAGGATGATATATATGTGTGGTACAGTAACTGTAGGATGATATATATGTGTGGTACTGTGACTGTAGGATGATATATATGTGTGGTACAGTGACTGTAGGATGACATGTGTGGTACAGTAACTGTAGGATGACATGTGTGGTACAGTAACTGTAGGATGATATACATGTGTGGTACAGCAACTGTAGGATGACATGTGTGGTACAGTAACTGTAGGTTGACATGTGTGGTACAGTAACTGTAGGATGATATATATGTGTGGTACAGTAACTGTAGGATGACATGTGTGGTACAGTAACTGTAGGATGATATACATGTGTGGTACAGTAACTGTAGGATGACATGTGTGGTACAGTAACTGTAGGATGATATATATGTGTGGTACAGTAACTGTAGGATGACATGTGTGGTACAGTAACTGTAGGATGATATATGTGTGTGGTACAGTAACTGTAGGATGACATGTGTGGTACAGTAACTGTAGGATGATATATATGTGTGGTACAGTAACTGTAGGATAACATATATGTGTGGTACAGTAACTGTAGGATGACATATATGTGTGGTACAGTAACTGTAGGATAACATATATGTGTGGTACAGTAACTGTGTGGTACAGTAACTGTAGGATGATATATATGTGTGGTACAGTAACTGTAGGATGATATATATGTGTGGTACAGTAACTGTAGGATGATATATATGTGTGGAACAATACAGAACTTTAAACTGGCAAGCTAGGTAGGAAGCAGCCTGGTGGCCAGGGATAAGGAACTGACAAGTGGAGATGAGTCAGTGTCATGGGGATCATGTCATACATTGGACCTGAGTCACATGCAAACGCAGCAGCCGCTGCACACTCCTTCCCTGGCGCACATCCGTGTGGCTGAATGTGGACTGAGACTGAGACGCCCACTTTTAGCATCCGTGCCCACTGTAATACTGATACCTTACTATCTGTCCCACCATTGAAAATTGCACTAGCCTATGGCAGGTATGGTGTCTCCTCCATCTGACTATGGCATCCTAGGCTGGCTGCTGTGCGTCTGTTAACGCAGCCCTATGAAATGGCGCGCCCTTGACCCTCCCATAACACGCCCTTTCTCCATCCACTAGGGGACACTGGAGGACTTCAAGACAGTGGGGTATAGACGGTGCTGAGTGGAGCTTGGCACTTTAAATTTAAATGAAGTGTGACTAGCTCCTCTCCTCTATACCCCCCTATAGGCCAGTATTAGTTTGTGCCCGAGTGGCAGCAGGTCACAAAAAGGATCTCTCCTGCTCTTAGGGCTAGGATAGTTTTTAAAAATAGAATTCCTACAATCACTGAGGACAGACAGACAGTAGCTGCAACTGCCTGTCTGCTACGCGGGATGCTGCCGGAGGGGACCCACTCGCAAGTGCAAGCACTTAGCCTGGGGTCCCCGACACCTGAGACCTCAGTCTTCAGGGGGTGGGCCACATGCTGCTGCTTGCAGTGCGCATCGAGGACCCCCCACAGTTGGAGCCCGCATCGGCAGCAGCAGCAGGAAGCCTCCTCAACGTCTCCCTGTGAGTACAGCTGGCTCCCTGATTAGCAGGGCAGCCAGCTTATTGCTACAGTAGCCCACAGTCAGATCCACGCCGGCGGCACAACCACCAGCGCGTCAACTAAGTACAGCTGGCTCCCTGATTGGCAGGGCAGCCAGCTTAGCACTGACAGAGGCGGGCTCACAGGATCTCCCAGAGAGCGCACCGGCGTCAGTACAGCCAGCGCGTCTCTCTCTCTCTCTAAAGTACAGCTGGCTCCCTGATTAGCAGGGAAGCCAGCTTATGGCTAACAAAGGCGGCTTCCTGTGCGCTCCCGCTCCCTGACTAGCAGGGTAGCCGGCATTGTCCCTGCATTAGGCGGCTCAGCAGGATACTGCACAGAGGCATATAGATATATATACAAGATATACTGGGAAGCGCCCGTTTACAGAACGGCGCTAGAATGCAGGGGGCGGAGCTTAGCTCCGGCTTCCTTCTCCTGCCTCCCATCAGCCCCAGCGTTTCTCTGCAGACTGCTGGCGGCCATTACAGGGAGCGGCAGCGCTGGACAGCCTACGGACCTGTATGTATCACAGCAGGGGTTAGGCTGATGTAAAGAGAGCGTTTTGGAGCATAATAATAATTAATCCTTTGCCTGGCGTTCTGGCACTGCTAGGAGTGCCGTTGTGGGCAAGTGTGACTGTCTCCATTCTCTCTGTACCCCAGTATATTCTGTTTGTTTTACCCTGTCACTTAACCTCTTTGTGGTTTGCGTGGGGTCTGTATGTAGCATGACTGGCAGGTCTAAGGCTTCGCAAAAGTTATTTACCTGCAAAAAGTGTAGAGTAAAATTTACACAGGGACAGTCATCTATCTCCAGATTGTGTGACGGTTGTTATACGGATCACCAATTTGCAGAGATTTCAGAACCACCGTCTTGGACGCAGGTTACATCCGTTATGTCCTCTCTCTCGGCTGAACTGGAGGCTTCTCGCAGAGAAAGAGAGGCTTACAGGTCAGCTGCTACAGAGGAACCAGCATGGGCGAGATCCCTAGCTGTTTCTATGGAGGGGATTTCCAAAGCCATGACAATCGCTTCCGCTCCACAGGTCTCTAAAAAGAGACTGTTACCCTTAGTCTTCCATTGGGATGACCCAGAGGAGGAGGAGGATATGCCGGATTTAGAAGAGGGTGAGTATGCCCCAGATTCACCTAAAGAGCCTCTGGAGTCTGAATCTGAACCGGTATCGGAGGGAATAGAAGCCTTGATTGCTGCAATACGACATGTATTGCAAATACAGGAAGAAGACTCGGGTCCTGCAAAACAGTCTTTCTTTCTTAAAAAGCAAAGACAAGCTACGGCTTTCCCTATATCGGAAGAGCTGGATTCCCTTCTAACAACAGCCTGGGAACATCCAGATAAAAAGTTCCAGATATCCCAGCATTTATTATCATTTTATCCCTTTTCAGCAAATAATAGAAAAGCTTGTGAAACTCCCCTTACAGTTGATACATCTGTATCGCGATTGTCAAAAAAGACTACGCTCCCTGTTCCTGGAGTCACGTCGTTAAAGGACATGTCCGATCGGAGATTGGAGAGTACTCTTAAGTCCATTTACACCGCTGCAGGGGTGACTCTTCGTCCAGCGATAGTTAGCTGCTGGACTAACAAGGCTATCGAAATTTGGGCTAAGCAATTGGCGGATGGAATGAAAGATCAGCTGCCAGTGGAGGAACTCATTTCGCTAGCAGAACATATAGGTGAAGCGGCAGCTTACCTGGGAGAAGCGTCTAAGGATGGATGTTCTATAGCCTCCAGAACTTCAGCTCTGGCAATTTCAGCACAGCGGGCACTGTGGCTCAAAACTTGGCAGGCTGACACAGAATCCAAAAAGGCTGTGGAAGCACTCCCTTTCACTGGAAATGTTCTTTTTGGAGCAGAATTAGATAAGTGGATATCTCAGGCTACTGGAGGTAAATCCACTTTTCTACCAACTACTGCTCCTCCACCTAGACGATCTTACTCTGGACCTTCGTTTCGGTCCTTTCGGGCCCCGGGGCGCTCACGTGGTCGTTTCAGAGGAGGATCATCAACGTCCCGTGGTTCCAGAGGTCGGGGTAGAACCGCAGCCACCACAGGCTCGAGTCTACAGATGGCTAAGTCCACTTCTAAACCCAATGCATGACGAGCTCCCCTCTCACCTGGGGGACCCCAGAGTGGGAGCGCGTCTTCGGGACTTCAGCGAGGTCTGGAAGGAAACCTGTGTGGACGCTTGGGTCCGAGATCTAATAATTTGGGGCTACAAGCTCGATTTCCAACTGCAACCCGAATCTTTTTTTACCACAGGTTTGCCAGTTTCCAACGACAGAAGTATAGTCTTACAGAAAGCAAAAGACAGGCTTCTGTCCATGAAAGTGGTAATCCAAGTCCCCAATCATCAGAAGGGAAAATTATTTTACTCCAGTCTTTTTGTCGTTCCGAAGCTGGACGGCTCGGTCAGACCCATTCTAAACTTAAAGGATCTCAATCCATACTTACAGGTTTTCACGTTCAAGATGGAGTCTCTTCAGTCAGTAATTGCAGGCTTGGAGGAGGGCGAGTTCATGGTATCTCTAGATATCAAGGACGCCTACCTGCACATTCCCATTTGGCCACCTCACCAGGCTTTCCTGAGATTCGCAGTTCGGGATTCACATCTCCAGTTTCAGGCCTTGCCCTTCGGCTTATCTTCGGCCCCACTTCGGAAACAAGGAATCACTATTATTCCGTACCTGGACGACCTACTCCTGAAGGCAGATTCCAAGGATCAACTATTACAGGATATCACCGTGATGCACAACCTCCTCATTCGTCATGGAGGGATCCTGAATTTTCCCAAATCACATCTGCAACCGACACAGAGATTGCAGTTTCTAGGAATGATCATGGACACTGTGTCTCAACGGGTGTTCCTTCCCCAGGACGAGATAACTTCCATTCAGGAGATGGTGAGGTTGGTCCTTCGACATCGTCAGGTTTCGGTTCATGCATGTATCCGACTTCTGGGGAAGATGGTGGCAGCCTTCGAGGCTGTCCAGTACGGTCGTTTTCACTCCAGACCTTTTCAGCTAGATCTCCTATAACAATGGTCGGGATCCCACCTGTTTCTTCAGAAAAGAGTCAGGTTACAACCCAAGACTCGGATTTCCCTACTGTGGTGGCTAAACTCAGTTCACCTTGCGGAGGGAAAGAGATTCGGAGAGTGGGATTGGATGCTTCTTACCACGGATGCGAGTCTAAGAGGATGGGGGGCAGTAATTCTGGAGCATCACTTCCAGGGACGCTGGACAGCACAGGAATTGAGTCTTCCAATCAACATATTGGAGTTAAGAGCAGTTTTCTACACATTACAGACAGCAGCTCACCTTCTGATGGGCCGAGCAGTCAGAGTTCAGTCCGACAATGCCACAGCAGTGACACACATAAACAAACAAGGAGGCACCAGAAGTTGTGCGTCCATGAAGGAAGTCAGCCGGATTCTTATCTGGGCGGAAAGCTACGCGAGGTCGATTTCGGCAATCTTCATACCGGGCGTCGAAAATTGGGAGGCAGATTACCTCAGTCATCAGGATGTACATCCAGGAGAATGGGCTCTACATCCACAGGTGTTTCAGCAGCTGGTCCAACGGTGGGGTCTTCCGCAGGTCGACCTCATGGCATCCAGGCAGAACCATCAACTGCCCCTTTACTGCTCTCGAACAAGGGATCCACAAGCGGTGGCTGTGGATGCACTGTCAACACCATGTTGGTTCCAGTTCATTTATCTGTTTCCTCCATTTCCCCTTCTCCCTCGAATACTTCAACGCATCAAGAGGGAACAGGCCAAGGTCCTGCTGATAGCTCCGGACTGGCCTCGCAGAGCTTGGCACTCCAACATTCAGCTCCTGTTGGTAGACAATCCGTGGCCTTTACCACTCAGAGAGGATCTGCTCCTTCAGGGTCCTTTAGTCTATCCAAACTTAAAGCAGCTACGTTTGACGGTGTGGTTGTTGAAAGGGCCATCTTAAGACGTAAAGGGATACCTTCCAAGGTGATTCCTACCATGCTTAGAGCCAGGAAGGCAGTTACTTCCAAGCATTACCATCGTATTTGGAAGGCATATGTAGCCTGGTGCGAACGTAGAGTTTTGCCTTCTACTGAGTTCAGTCTTCCCAGATTTCTGCTTTTTCTGCAAGCAGGTTTCTCAGCGGGCCTTAGGTTAGGATCTCTGAAGGTACAAATTTAAGCACTCTCTGTTTTCTTCCAAAAGAAATTGGCTTTATTACCGGACGTGCAGACTTTTCTGCAGGGTGTGGTTAGATTGCAACCACCCTTTGTTCCTACTACAGCTCCATGGGACTTGGACTTCGTCCTGTCTTTCTTGCAGTCTTCGCTGTTCGAGCCTTTGGAGTCGTTGGAATTGAAGTATCTTTCATAGAAGGTGATACTTCTGTTGGGTCTAGCTTCCGCCAGGAGGATGTCGGAGCTGGGAGCTTTATCATGTCGTCCACCGTATTTGGTATTTCATGAGGATAGAGCTGAGCTATGCACCAGAATGGATTTTCTGCCTAAGGTGGATTCAGCCTTCCACATCAATCAGCCTATTGTGGTTCCGGTTCTTCCACAGGATTCTCCTTCTTCTAGATCCTTGGATGTGGTTAGAGCTCTTCGCATATATGTGGACAGGACGGCAGCCGTTTGCAAGACAGATACTCTCTTTGTTTTGTATGATGCTGCTCGTCCGGGTTGGCCAGCTTCCAAACAGACACTGGCTCGATGGATTCGTCTGACCATATGACAGGCGTATATGGCCTCGTCTAGAGAACCTCCTTCTTCCATTACCGCACATTCCACTTGCTCAGTGGGTGCCTCGTGGGCGGCTGCTCGAGGCGTTTCTATGGAATCTCTATGCTGGGCAGCTACTTGGTCGTGCCGGCATACTTTTGTTTGGTTTTACAGATTTGACACTTTGCGTCTTCTGCGGCGCAATATGGGCGGTCTGTTTTGCAGGGTTCTCAGCACTTTCCCACCCGTGATGGGAGCTCTGGGACGTCCCCACTGTCTTGAAGTCCTCCACTGTCCCCTAGTTGATGAAGGAGAAAACAGGATTTTGGTACTTACCGATAAATCCCTTTCTCCGATTCCACAGGGGACACTGGACGCCCACCCGGCGCTGTTCTTCCTGCCATACCCATTATGCCTATTGGCGTTATGTTTGTTGTCTAGGGTGTTGTTATGAATGTTGCAGACATGTTTGTCGTCTCTTGTTTCATTCTATTTTACTTTGTTTTCACTTTTCAGTTGTTATGTGTACTTTCGCTCCTCCTCTTCTGTCAATCTTTTTTCTCTGCTCCCCTCGGGCATGGTTCTAATACTGGCCTATAGGGGGGTATAGAGGGGAGGAGCTAGTCACACTTCATTTCAATTTAAAGTGCCAAGCTCCACTCAGCACCGTCTATACCCCACTGTCTTGAAGTCCTCCAGTGTCCCCTGTAGAATCAGAGAAAGGGATTTATCGGTAAGTACCAAAATCCTGTTTTCTGCGTGCACTACTAGCCGCCTCCCAGTCATCGCTTCATCATCACATTTCTGATCACAACAGCCCCTTTGCGCCGTGGGGTTCTCAGAAATGTTTGCGCATGCATAGTTGCAAATAATCGCTCAACTACGTGCATGAACATCTGCATTACGCGTGGAATTGGATGCGGCCCATTATCATATTATACATCATATCACATTATATATCACATCATACATCATATCTGAGTCAGGCGCACACATGGCCGTAGCACCTTATGCTGTTGCCGTGGACGATTTTTCCAAAACTGAGACGCTCACTTGCAGCATCATGAGAAGCTGCATTTCCATCTCTGTGTGCCAGTCGCACCGTCAAACCTCTGTGAGCGGTCCTGCATTATTGGACGCAGATGCCTACCTGTCAGAGACACCCCCACGCCGGCTTCGCCACCTTGTTGCCTTCCAGGGAAGCCCATAGAAAAATCACAGACCCCGCATCCAATTCTGTATGGCGTCAATGGTGGCTGACAACTGAGACGCATGCACTGTACGACTCCGCCAACTGCGCGCGGCATGGACACTGCGCCCGACTCGAAGATAGGCACACTATATCATATATTACATTATACACCCTATCGTGCAAGTGTATCGGCTGCCGGGAGCCACCAACAGAGGCAGTGACGGTGGCCATGAGCCACGAGATGAGGGCGATACAGCTGAGAGCGGCAGTTGGGGAGAGAAGCTGTTGGTGGTGGGGAGAGGAAGAAGGGAATGGACAGACATTGTACGCTGGAGCGCAGGAAGAGTGGTAGAGGGGGAAAGCCAGAGAGACAGACTTGGGGGCTCAGAGAGGGGTTGGGGGTCCTGGGAGTGTAGAGCTACTGCCCTATAGCAGCCAGACTGAGGCGTAACGGGTCAGAAGTTATTTCCTGCACATGCAATAGGTGTGAAGCGATATTGGCAGCTACACTGACAGCCTGGGCCATAAATAAAGCAATGGGTTTCTTTTATCTAGAGACTGACATAAATAGAATGGACATTGTCACTCACTATCTAGGCATTGGGACACTGGGGACAAGAGATTGCAGCGACACTTTGTATTAATAAACTGCAACATATGTTGGCTTCCAAAACAAAACATCTCATCAGAACACCCTCTGAGGAGTTACCTTCCAGTACAGAGGGCTCCTGGCTGTACCTATTCCCTACATGAGCTGACTGCAATTATGGGCTGTTAGGGGGGGGCGCCCTGAGTTATTCCTCCGCTATCCTGTAATTGGGTCCGCATACCCTGTGGTTTCAATCGCGCCAATCAGCCCTTCTCGGCCGCACCGAGCGTCTTTTTCGTTCAAAATGTGCATCTTACTCGCAGGAATAAAACAACTGGAAGCGACAAAACTATTTTGCTGGATTACACTGATCAATTTGATGTGCCACATTTGTACAGATGTGCGGAAGCTGCTTATGTGTTTTATTTGCATCGCATTGTGAAAAAAATGCATTTTAAGGGAAAAAGTCGCCGGAAAAGAAGCTCGGTGCTACCGAACCGCATGGCGTTCACGCGTCATGTGTAATACGATTTGTAATGCACAGAGTATGTGGACACATCTGTACATCTGCGTTTGACTGAGTTTGAATCTATATACAAAGTGCTACGATTCAGCGTCCGCGGCTTTTTCTCACGCCATGTTCCATTTTGCAGCCCGGCACTGTGAGTGGTGTTTTGCCTCATCTGCGATGCAAATAACATGCAAAATCGAAAGAGAAAGACAGTACGCTACACCTCTTGGTCTTGGGCCTGATATTTTAATTATGCGCGTGCGTTCCGATGGTTTCCGCCAGGGGACGCATATGGAATTTGCTTGGAGAGCCATTCAACATCAATGGGCGTTCCTGGGCAGTGACTGGCAGGAATGGCTGCGGTGGGCGTGTCAGGTGCGTGTTGTTGTCAGGGACGCAGTTTCGCTAACACCAGCGCCATTGCCCCACCGACATTCTGTGCCTGCCAAAGGCAGATGCAATACCGAATGGTGCAGCTTATGGATCCGCAGGTTCGCCATGACCGGTGATCGCCTCAATAGGATGCTCATCGGCTGCAACAGTATCATAAAGCCGCAGTAGCGCGATGACCAAGTCCGATCTGCTACTTCGAACTTAGGGGATGATTTAGAGGAGCCCAGGTGCCAGAGATCCGTCAGAAATAAAACACATCTCTGCGTACACACAACTCGTCCGCAATCCGCCTACACACCCTCACTCAGCTCAGTCAGCGTGCAAACACCACGTTGCTACTCAGATGCATCTTAAATGCCTAAGTCTCAGAACCACTTGTTTAATGTGCAGTGCTACAAATCGCAAGAACCGTGTGCTAAACCGGCTTGCGTGCAATTCTGCACCAGCCCCGCAGTGTTTAGCCAAACTAGTGGCCCAAGGCACAGACATCAACAGTGCACCAACAGTACCATGGATACCAGCCGGAATGTCTGCCTGAACATGGCTGATGGTGCCACTGCAACTGCGGCAAAAGCCACAGTCACTGGCCGCGACACGCCCGTGACACACTGGCATCTGGCTAGCCACACCTCCCAGGAACGTCCACCAAAATTCTCTCTCTCTGCGTCCAAATTCGTTCTGCATCCCGTGATGGTAATGGCCCAGATCTGCGTGGCCCAGGTTTGTTGGAGGGGCCTGGCATGTTCCCGTGTCCGCCGCTCCTTCCCCTTCTTACCTGGCTGAGGGGAGTTTGGGGCATGGCTAAACATTAACGTTTACTCCATGCCCCCCTACAGTACCCGGGCCCAACCCCACTCTCTGTGGCCCTGTTCCTCCTACACCCCAAAAATATACTAGTAGAGTGAATTGAATTCTATCAACAAAAAATGTAACCTTAGCGCATGTGTGTGTGTACACATGGAAGGGAATATAGATTATAAGGTGCACTGCGGCAGGGACTGAGGTGAATGGCCAAATATTCTTTGTAAAGTGCTGCGGAATATGGGTCTCATTCAGACCTGCTCGCAAGCGCTGATGCACTCGCAAGCGGGTTGATGTAGAGGCCCTGCGCACGAGCAGCGGCCGCACTGCGCGTGCGCAAGCCCCGGAGCGAGAGAGAAATTCTTTCACTCCGGGGCTTACTACAAAAGGGGCGGCTGTCGATGGTGATCGACAGCTCGCAGCGATTTGTAGGCGGGGTGTGGGGCGGCTTGCCAAACGGAGGCGTTCCCGACGGAACGCCTGCCGTTTGGGGGCGGCCCCACTGACATCACTCGTGATGTCAGTGGTGAGCTTCCGGCTCTAATAGAGCCGAAAGCTCACTGGGGCTTGCGGCAGACGCAAGGGTCTCGTCGCAAGCCCCGATGGTCGCGACCATCAGCCTGGCCGCTCGCTAAAGCTGTGGGTGGTCACCCACAACATGGCGAACGGCCAGGAGGCCGGCTCAGAAAATAGATGCGGCCACCCTCATTCAGAGCCAGCGCTCACATTTTGAGGTCCCATGTGTGCGCTGTATAGGTAACTGGTAATAAATATATATTAATAATGTAAACCCTGTATTATTGCCTTCCCTCCTCCAGAGCAATAGGGCTTTGCTGCACCTTATTCCGCTTCTTCTGTTTATCCTGCTATAATAATGACTGGTCACCTGTCAGAACATTTATATAAACCCTTGTGTTGCCAGTTTGCGTGTAAGGTGACACCGCCTGTAATCCAGTATTTAACACCTCTGTTTAATATACAGTACCTAGAATTTGGGACTAATGTTTATGGGTGAATATGATCTTTTTTTTGGCCTACCACTTGGGATCTATTAATCAGCTATGATTTATAACAGCAGCCAGGCAGCGAGAATGATGTATCGTTATAAAGCTTCATGCCCGCGTTCTCCCGTGTCAGCTAGATATACTCCAGTCTCTGTTACAGATTAATGGCTTTGTCGGAGCCGCTGCCGTTTTGGAGCCAGAGAGAGAAAACAGGACAATGACAAAATGCTGTACAAAAAGCACTTGTTACCAGTTACAGCTGCACTGCCGGCTATGTACAGTACTAAGGCCCCCACCACCCATTAGCTGGAGACTGGAGCCCAGGGAGGCGAGTGGACTGTGTGATTGCCCTCTCTGTCATACCCACTCTACTACCATTCAGTGTTGGAGGACTACACTGATTTGCCAGTTCTGCAACACAGAATGGGCATTGCCCTGGGAAAACGGGGGTGTCAGCCCCATTTCCTGGGACGCAGCTTCACTGGCCCCGGCGGCGTGATTTACTTGGACATCCTGATTAGCCTAAGTGTAACTCAGATGTCCGATCTTTGCGCAGTGGATCCGCTGCTGCGTCTGCACACAAAAAAAACCCATTGATTGTGGCATTAACATAGACGCAGTCTTTGCCATAACGCAGACCTCTGAATCCGGCCCTGGGAGTCTGATACGGTCCAATTATACGTAGTTTATATTTTGTGGTATTCTTGTGTCCATTATTATGGTATGTGTGCGGGAGAGTGCCCAGGAAACGCAGCCCCCGGAGTAGGCTATATGACAATTCACACAAGGGGGTGTGAGCTGTACATATTCTAATGTGCTGGAACATTGTGATAGCGCTGCGACCCGGTGACCTATTACTGAGTACCGGCCAGACAAGAGAGTCTCTGGGGTGTCTCTTGTCACCACGCAGTCAGACAGCGCCCCGTGTCACACTCAGGACCTGACTCAGCTTGGATCGCAACTGCTAATACACGCGCAATCGGACGATTGTTGTGTAACTGCGCAAGAGTACATCTCCAGCAGAGTACATCTCCAGCCCTCCATACTTTATCTCCAGCCCTCCACCTCTCCAGCCCACCATATCTCCAACACACTACATCTTCAGCCCTCCACCTCTCCAGCCCACCACATCTCCAGCACACTACATCTTCAGCCCTCCACCTTTCCTGCCCTCTATATATCTCCAGCCCTTTACCTCTCCAGCCCACCACATCTCCAGCACACTACATCTTCAGCCCTCCACCTTTCTTGCCCTCCACATCTCCAGCACACTACATTTCTGCCCTCCACATCTCCAGGCCTCCCTCACGCTTTTCCTCTACCTTTCCTGTCTTCCACCTTCCCTAACCTCCACATCTTCAGCCCTCCACCTTTCCTGCCCTCTACATCTCCAGCCCTCTACCTTTCCAGCTATCAACATCTCCAGCCCTCTACCTTTCCAGCTATCAACATCTCCAGCCCTCTACCTTTCCAGCCATCAACATCTCCAGCCCTCAACCTCTCCTTACCACCATCTCTCCTTCCCTCCCTCCACCTTTCCTACCCTCCACTTCTGCTGCCCTCCACATCTCCAGCCCTCCATATCTCATGCCCTGCATATCTCCTGCTCTCCACCTTTCCTGCTCTCCAAATCTTAGGCCCCCCACATCTCCCCCCACACACATACACCACTACACCCCCCACATCTCTTTCCCACGGAAATCCCCCCCCCATATCTTTTTTTCCTTACACATCATGCTGGACCGTACACCTCTTATTGAACAGGTATGAGAAGTAGGCAGGTGTGTATTATGATATCTGAGTATGATTGTAAATGAGTGTAAGTAATCTTCGCCATGTCCTTCTCCCAGGTATCTGTTGTTGCTGCGGTGCTTTACGTCCTCGCTACAAGAGACTGGTGGATAATATCTTTCCAGAGGATTCAGAGGTGAGGATTTGGGATAACCGGAGAGTATTTGTTTATAGAGTAAATGAATAAATAAAATGTAAACATATTATTTGCAGCAGTAAATATAATCGGCGTCTATGCATCAAAACTGGTTATTTTTCCTCATATACTTGCTATATGTAATATGAATGAAGGCCCCATAAGTTATCATCATGTTAGAGTCAAGTGCTCACTTTACTCTGTAGAATTATCATTAACGTAGATTATTAAGTTGTATTTTCTAAGTCACCGGATTTCTTACATTGATCTGGAACACTTTCAATCCAATTAGCCGCAAAAGGTGCGTATTGCCTTTGCCTCGGCGGTAAAACACCGGCAATGGCACCTCACCTTGCGGTCCACTGTCAGCACGAATTCGCTCAATTTTGTTTCTCAGAGCTATGGGGCTGCGAGCCAATTTGAGCGGGTTCCGGCTGCTGTAAAGTGCGGCTGTTGCCGCGATGACTTGCACCTGTGAGTACAACGCAGCTAACTGTATTGACCCCTTTGTATGAAAGAATGGTCTTGTGCCTTGCTTAAATACTAATGATGGCAGAGGCTTTTTCAGTTTATCCATTATGAACTAAGGAGCTCATTCAGACCTGCTCGTTAGAGGAGTACGCTCGCTCCCAGCGTATGCAAATTCGGCTAAGTGTTGGCATGGCAGTCGATCGCACGGCAAGGCATAAGCACTCCCACTATGTTCTGGCGTGCGATCGCTTTGTGTATGTAGACACCCACCAGCCTATCTTAAGACGCCCACTTGCGCACGTCATCTCCAGGAAGTGTATGCAACCACCGGTACATCGGGTACCATCGGAAGCGAACGCAGCGCTTGAGGTTGACTTTACCCTACCGCAAGCACTGCGAGCACTTCAGTGTAAAATACCACAAGGTGATGTGTACTATGACGCTCCGTCTTAATTATGCACGCTTCTGCAACGTCGTTAAGACGCTCAGGCACGCCTGCGTGACCACCTCCACTCCCCCGTTTCTAGTGGCCTGCCCCTGTTACCACCCACAAACGGGTTGTCCTGTCACTCATTCAGCAGGGCTGTCTATGCTTGGCGAGCGTATGCTTCCCGATCGCTCGGACTAGTTCGCGCACTGAGATGCATATGCAGATTGCGAAAATCGGCCAGCTACGAGCGAACGCTTCTTAGCGACCTGGTATGAATCGAGCCCTAGGTTTCTAGAAATTCTTTTGTCTTGATGGTCCTTGGGCAAAGACCCCTTTTTCTGATAAGTGTAAATGCCCAGCTGGATTCCTACCATGGTCACACAGTGCCGTATGTGGATTAATTAGAGATCATTGTCCAGGAGAAAAATAGCCGTAACATAAACATCCTGGAACTGATGAGAGGACGGTGCTCTGATTGGTCGCCTTGCACAGTGACACTCAGAGCCCCATTACTCGTGGTGAGATTTGTTATCACAGGTTTAGCTTACCGGAGACAGCGAGGAGATCAGACACCGCAGCAGTACGGCACAAAGGTGCTGAGCGCACACAAGAGACAGATGCCCTGTGGCCACAGGGGAATATATTCCTCCAAAAGGGGAGAACGTGATACCATGCAGGAGAATGAGAACATTATAGAAATGACTCCGTCTTCCCTCAGTGTCTTCTTTACAGATGGGTTAGCACTACAAGGAGTCTTAGGGCCTGATTCAGCAAGAAAGCAGCTGCGTTGTCCAACGCAGCATCGGATACTGGGCCTAATTCAGCGTGCACTGCTGAACGCAGATTCCCGATGTTCGGGAATCTGCACAGGCACGTGACCCGTTGTGCGCATGTGCAGAACATGTCTGCTAACCCGCACGCAGACTGCCAGCAGACTGTCAGTGATTGACAGTCTGCTGGCATTTGTGGGCGGGGAGGGAGCGGCGATGACCTCCGTTTCTGGAAACGGAGACTTGTCGCCGCCGTTGGAAGGGATGGAAGAGGCCAGGATCTCCGTCGGCTGACGGAGATTTCCTGGCCTCTTACTCTAATTTGTACCGGCCGACTGCAATGGTCCGCAGAGTATCCGATGCTGTGTTGGACAACGCTGTTCGGATACGTAATGCACAGGAGGCATGATGCCTTCTGCTGCATTACCATAATTGCAAGGATCGCAATTGCAAAACTGCCTGCGTTCATACATCATATATCTATAGCCTGTGTGTATACATCATATATCTATAGCCTGCATGCATATATCATATATCTGTAGCCTGCGTACATACATAATATTTATAGCCTGCGTGCATACATCATATATCTATAGCCTGCGTGCATACATCATTTATCTATAGCCCGCTTGTATACATCATCTATCTATAGCCTACGTACATACATCATATATCTATAGCCTTCGTGGATACATATCTATAGCCTGCATGTATACATCATATATCTATAGCCTGCGTGTATACATCATATCTATAGCCTGCATGCATACATCATATATCTATAGCCTGCGTATATACATCATATATCTATAGCCTGCGTGCATGCATCATATATCTGTAGCCTGCGTGTATACATCATATATCTATAGCCTGCGTGTATACATCATATCTATAGCCTGCATGCATACATCATATATCTATAGCCTGCGTGCATACATCATATATCTATAGCCTGCGTGCAGCTTACCAACTGCGATCCTAGCTGAATCCGGCCCATTCTGCGGAACCTATGGCGCTAACCCACCGCTGTGCGCATTAAGCAAACCATCGGTCGCAGCATCGAAGATTGCACCAGCCCTCTGGAAGCGCAGATTATCTGTCTGAACATGTCAGTGCAACTGGTACAAAAGACGCAGTTACTGCCCTCAACTCGCCCGCGTCTGGCTACCCCCCCCCCTTTTACCACTCAAAAAGGCCCACTGTAATTGACATTGCAGTCACCAGTCCTCAAGTACCCACAACCGGTCATGTTTTCAGGATTTCTGTCTGTGGAAACAGGTGGGATAAATACTGACCCAGCAAAATAGATCAAATTACCTGTGCATGATTTAAAAAAAAAAAAAAAACAATCCAGAAAACATGACCTGTTGGTGGGACCTGAGGACTTGAGTTGAGAACCGCTGACAATACTAAGCCGCTGTAAGTTTGTGAGCAGCATCACAACACAAAGGGGCCTGATTCTGAGTGGGGCGCAGAGTCGCCCGCAGCTGTGTTTTTTGCCTGTCACACATCTGCAACGTTATGGAAATGCTGCTACAAAGCCCTTCCCGGGAGTAAATTAGTGCGTATGAATGTAAGAGGACTGAGACGCCCACTATCGGTGTCAATTATACGTCTTTGAACGCCACTGTTGGTTGCACCATCAAAACTTCCACTAGCCCTATGGCAGGCGCAGATTCTTTGTCTGAATATGGTGTACTATGTGTATGATACTGCGTTGCTGTAGGCAACCACTGTCAGTGACACGCCTGTGACACTCCCATAAGACGGATCATCTCTGTGTGTACGTGCTCCGTGCATCTCCCGTGCACCTCAATCACAACTGCTACTGGGGGGGGGGGGGATTCAAATGTGGACGCAGTTGCAGTAGCGGCTTTTTGCGCAGCCGCTACTGCGTCTAGACAGCTACAGCCTCACTTTACCTCCTGCCAACGCAATCATCCTACCCCCAGAGATGAAAGAGGCACAGGGTCTTATGAGGCTAGAGAGACAAGGGGGGGATGAGGCTGGAGAGATAGGGGATGCATGAAACTGGAGAGACACAGGGGGGGCATGAGGCTGAAGAGACAGGCTAGGCATGAAACTGGAGAGACACAGGGGGCATTAGGCTGAAAACACACAGGTTTTGGTGCATCAGCTGGCGGCACACAGGTGTTTTGGGGCATAAGGCTGGAGACACATGTTTTGGGCATATGAGACTGAACATACACAGGTGGGGCATGAGGCTGGAGACAGACGTGGAGTGTATGAGGCAGGAGGCACACGGTGAGGTTGGAGACACAGGGGTTTTGGGGCATGAGGCTGGAGACTCCCATGGGTTTTGGGGCATGAGGCTGGAGACACACATGGGTTTGAGGCATAAGGATGTAGACACGGGTTGGGAGGATGAGACAGGATGCACACAGGTGGGACATGAGGCTGGAGACACAAGTGGGAGGTATGAGGTAGGAGACACACAGGGGGGGGGGCAACATTGAGGGATAGACTGTTGCGACACAGTGGGGATGAGGCTATATGGTGGCCACACTAGCTATCAACCCAGCGAATGACCGGTCAAAAATACTAATATCATATATTTGTTATTGTATTATTGTGTAATGTTTATATGTTATTATATTAGTGCTGACTTGTTCTGCATCTGCGGCTTTTCCAGGATGGGCTCGTCAAGGCAAACATGGAGAAGCTGACCTTTTATGCTCTTTCTGCCCCAGAGAAATTGGATCGCATCGGCGCCTACCTCTCTGAGCGTCTCAGCAGGGACGTGGCCAGACACCGCTATGGGTAAGGACAGGAGAGAGCATCACTTGTCATCGTTTACACTGAAGTTCTGCATAACACGCAAACTCTGAGCATATTGAAACGCAGCCTTTAAAATCCGATCCTTTGACAAAATGTCAGTGGAAAGAAAGTGTTAACTGAGTAAGCAGCGTGACTAATGATGTATAATTACAGGTAAAAGCTTTCAGCTCCCACCATCAATTATACAATGAGCTGCAGCGGGCGTTGGAAACGGTGCCTCGGTCTCACAACGGTTATTACCTGTGCAGCCTAACAAGCAGGTTACTGGCACACAGACACTGTGCTATACAGTTCTTATCTTGTCCTCTCCAGAGACACCACAGCGGCTCAATATACCAGTCGTTAAATAACAAAATGGGACCATGGCGGGTATAATTCTTCTGGCTCTTTTGACAATTATATCACATTTCTAATGCACCCAGGAATATATTTGCAGAACGAAAAACGAAATGCAGTAGAGATATTTGATGTGTAATATTATATTAAACTATCGGAACTTTTCAATATTGTTCCGGTGCAGGGACAGCTATTCCAAAAAGCAGCTTTGCCCACGACCTCTATCAGTAACACATTTGCAGCTAATTACCATCATTGAAAGTTTACACTGCCAGGTTTGACAATGCATTAAATGAATTCACGCAGACGCACTGCGGGAGGGGGCGCAGAGCCAGAGTGAGCAGAAAGAGCTCAATTGATACCTCTGTGCAACCCTTACTTCCCATCGGAAAGTGCAGGGCACCAGGAACTAACACCATCCGAAAAATGTGGGTCCTCCTACTAATATATTTTTACAAAAGTAAGTGAAAAAAAATCTTTTTACCTACTTCAAGGAATGATGAATAGATCTCCTTAGAGAGAGAACTGAGCTTGGTTAGCACATTCTCTGTTCTCATGACAAGACGCCTGTCTCTCCTCACTGGCAGCTGCTCTCTGGTCTGGTTTGCTGATTGAACGCTCAGATCCTCACAAAGCAGACTTGGTAGGAGATGCTGCTGCCATGGGGCAGGCACACCAGCACAGTACTGTCTCTTATACTGCGTGTTGTAGGCACTTTTCTAATAAAATCGTATTATAAACTTCTGTTGTGGTCATGGTTTTTGGCCACTGACTGGGGATAATGGTCTTTACGGGCAACTGGAAACGTCCTGTTCTTTCGCCTATGAATATATCTAGGCCTGTTGCTCATGCAGGTGCCCGGTGATGGTGATCAGGGTGGGCTCCATTTACCCACCAAGGGCCCCAGCAGGGTAAATTGACTTTGTAGGCCAATAGCTTTCTGTTGATTGGTGCAGTCATCACTCTCATAGGTTGCATGCATAAAACCCTCAGGATGCAAGCAGATTGGTTTTGCTTTTTAAATTATTGCAACTTTAGAAGAAGTGACTAACTCACTGGAATCGCCCCCGTGCCTGCATCTAGTAGGCTATTACATAAGGCTTATAGTCCCGTGCAGTGGTAGTCCTGTGCAGCTGTAGGCCTGTGCAATGGTAGTCCTGTGCAGCTGTAGTGCAGTCAGCTGTAGTCCTGTGCAATGGTAGCCCTGTGCAGCTGTAGGCCTGTGCAACTGTAGTGCAGTGTAGCTGTAGTCCTGTGCAGCTGTAATCCTGTGCAGCTGTAGTGCAGTGTAGCTGTAGTCCTGTGCAACTGTAGTGCAGTGTAGCTGTAGGCCTGTGCAGCTGTAATCCTGTGCAGTTGTAGTCCCATCAGCGGTAGTCCTGTGCAGTTGTAGTCCCATGCAGCAGTAGTCCTGTGCAGTTGTAGTCCCATGCAGAGTTAGTCTGTGCAGCTGTAGGCCTGTGCAACTGTAGTCCTGTGCAGCTGTAGTGCAGTGTAGCTGTAGTCCTGTGCAGCGGTAGTCTGTGCAGCTGTAGGCCTGTGCAACTGTAGTCCTGTGCAGCTGTAGTGCAGTGTAGCTGTAGTCCTGTGCAGCGGTAGTCTGTGCAGCTGTAGGCCTGTGCAACTGTAGTCCTGTGCAGCTGTAGTACTGTGCAGTGGTATTCCTGTGCAGCTGTAGTCCTGTCCAGCTGTAATATTGTGCAGCTGTAGTCCTGCGCAGCTGTAATCCTGTGCAGCTGTAGTCCTATGCAGCTGTAGTCCTGTGCAGTTTTAGTCCTGTGCAGTTTTAGTCCTGTGCAGCTGTAGTCCTGTGCAGCGGTAGTCCTGTGCAGCGGTAGTGCAGTGTAGCTGTAGTCCTATGCAGCTGTAGTCCTGTGCAGTTTTAGTCCTGTGCAGCTGTAGTGCAGTGTAGCTGTATGCCTGTGCAGCTGTAATCCTGTGCAGTTGTAGTCCCATGCAGCGGTAGTCCTGTGCAGTTGTAGTCCCATGCAGCGGTAGTCCTGTGCAGTTGTAGTCCCATGCAGTGGTAGTCCTGTGGAGTTGTAGTCCCATGCAGAGTTAGTCTGTGCAGCTGTAGGCCTGTGCAACTGTAGTCCTGTGCAGCTGTAGTGCAGTGTAGCTGTAGTCCTGTGCAGTGGTAGTCCTGTGCAGCGGTAGTCTGTGCAGCTGTAGGCCTGTGCAACTGTAGTCCTGTGCAGCTGTAGTGCAGTGTAGCTGTAGTACTGTGCAGTGGTATTCCTGTGCAGCTGTAGTCCTGTGCAGCTGTAATATTGTGCAGCTGTAATCCTGTGCAGCTGTAGTCCTGTGCAGTTTTAGTCCTGTGCAGCTGTAGTGCAGTATAGCTATAGTCCTGTGCAGTTGTAGTCCTGTGCAGCTGTAGTGCAGTGTAGCTGTAGTACTGTGCAGTGGTATTCCTGTGCAGCTGTAGTCCTGTGCAGCTGTAGTCCTGTGCAGCTGTAATCTTGTGCAGCTGTAGTCCTGTGCAGCTGTAATCCTGTGCTGCTGTAGTCCTATGCAGCTGTAGTCCTGTGCAGTTTTAGTCCTGTGCAGCTGTAGTGCAGTATAGCTATAGTCCTGTGCAGTTGTAGTCCTGTGCAACTGTAGTCCTGTGCAGCTGTAGTGCAGTGTAGCTGTAGTACTGTGCAGTGGTATTCCTGTGCAGCTGTAGTCCTGTGCATCTGTAGTCCTGTGCAGCTGTAGTCCTGTGCAGCTGTAATCCTGTGCTGCTGTAGTCCTATGCAGCTGTAGTCCTGTGCAGTTTTAGTCCTGTGCAGCTGTAGTGCAGTATAGCTATACTCCTGTGCAGCTGTAGTCCTGTGCAGTTGTAGTCCTGTGCAGCTGTAGTCCTGTGCAGCTGTAGTCCTGTGCAGCAGTAGTCCTGTGCAGCTGTAGTACTGTGCAGCTGTAGTCCTGTGCATCTGTAGTCCTGTGCAGCTGTAATCTTGTGCAGCTGTAGTCCTGTACAGCTGTAATCCTGTGTTGCTGTAGTCCTATGCAGCTGTAGTCCTGTGCAGTTTTAGTCCTGTGCAGCTGTAGTGCAGTATAGCTATACTCCTGTGCAGTTGTAGTCCTGTGCAGCAGTAGTCCTGTGCAGCTGTAGTGCAGTGTAGCTGTAGTACTGTGCAGCTGTAGTCCTGTGCATCTGTAGTCCTGTGCAGCTGTAATCTTGTGCAGCTGTAGTCCTGTGCAGCTGTAATCCTGTGCTGCTGTAGTCCTATGCAGCTGTAGTCCTGTGTAGTTTTAGTCCTGTGCAGCTGTAGTGCAGTATAGCTATACTCCTGTGCAGTTGTAGTCCTGTGCAGCTGTAGTCCTGTGGAGCAGTAGTCCTGTGCAACGAAAGTCCTGTGCAGCTGTAGTGCAGTATAGCTATACTCCTGTGCAGCTGTAGTCCTGTGCAGTTTTAGTCCTGTGCAGCTATACTCCTGTGCAGCTGTAGTCCTGTGCAGTTTTAGTCCTGTGCAGCTGTAGTGACAATTCTCCCCAGAAAATATTTCCAGCCGGGTGGCATCAAGACGTAGCCGGGCGTGGCCTTCACAATAATAAAATGTTTAAAATCCTGACCTTATAATGATTTAAACTTCGGGCACTCTCCCCGGCCTCTATACGCGCAATGCGAAAAGATGGGCACTCGCGCCCTGCGGAACAAACAATTGAATCGTTCCCGGACGCTTTCGACTAATGGAATTCCCCCTAAAATATTTTATTTTAGTAGAGTATCTAAACTATTTGATTGTCCTTTGCATTTCCTGTCCTAGCTAATTCAGTAGGTGGAATAGGTCCAATCTGCAGCAGCTGAGCAGTGCCTGTGGGTCTGTGGAGTGACAGGCATAGAATGTGTCACCCATGTGCTAATGCTTGTTTAGCTCTCCATTTAGGAGCAGATAGTTGCTGCACCTCCTGGAAATGCGTTGACTCCATTACTGGTTGCTCGTCCCATCATTTACAGATTACAGTATATATTGGGAGCGTAGAGGATTTATCAGATGTCCAATACTGGAGAAAAAACTGTCTCAGTAACCTACCAGTTAATGAACCAATGCAACTCCCACCCACCCCAATGCGCCGCGTCCCATCGTTCAGAACTCTCTCTAACGTGTCCTTATTGCCAGGGGACACAGATGCCAGACGGACTGAGATGTGATGTCGGCGTCACATCCGGCATCCGTGTCCTTGGCAACAAGGACACGTTGAGGGTGACCGGGCAACAGGGAACGCAGCACAATGGGACGGGAGGGAGTGTCAGGCAGTAAGTTGTATGGGGACGCGGCGCATTGGGGCGGGGGGAAGTGCCGGGCGGTAGGCTGTTTCTGGTGGGTGATGCGCCCACAAAAAACAGCCTGGGGAGAACGCTGTGTAGTGCCGTGTAGTGGTAGTCCTGTGCAATGATAGTCCTGTGCAGCTGTAGTCCCGTGTAGTGGTAGCCCTGTGTAGCGGTAGTCATGTGCAGTGATAGTCCCGTGCAGTGGTAGTCCTATGCAGTGATAGTCCCGTGCAGTGGTAGTCCTCTGCAGTGATAGTCCCGTGTAGTGGTAGTCCTGTGCAGTGATATTCCCAGTCCCATGAAACGGTAGTCCCGTGCAGCGGTAGTCCCATGTAGCGGCAGTCCCGTTCAGTGATAGTCCCGTGCAGCTGTAGTCCTGTGCAGTGGTAGTCCTGTACAGTGGTAGTCCCGTGTAGTGGTAGTCCTCCTGTGCAGTAATAGTCCTGTGCATCGGTAGTCCCGTGCAGCGATAGTCCCATGCAGTAATAGTCCTGTGCAGCTGTAGTCCCGTGCAGCTGTAGTCCTATGCAGTGATAGTCCTGTGCAGCTGTAGTCCTGCGCAGTGATAGTCCCGTGCAGTGGTAGTCCTGTGCAGCTATAGTCCCGTGCAGCTATAGTCCCGTGCAGCTATAGTCCCATGCAGTGGTAGTCCTGTGCAGTGATAGTCCCGTGTAGCGGTAGTCCTGTGCAATGATAGTCCTGTACAGTGGTAGTCCCGTGCAGTGATAGTCCCGTGCAACTGTAGTCCTGTGTAGTGGTAGTCCTGTGCAGTGGTAGTCCTCCTGTGCAGTGATAGTCCTGTATAGCGGTAATCCTGTGCATTGATAGTCCTGTGTAGTGGTAGTCCTCCTGTGAAGTCATAGTCCTGTGCAGTGATAGTCCCATGCAGCTGTAGTCCTGTGCAGTGACAGTCCTTTGCAGCTGTAGTCCTGTGCAGCAGTAGTCCTATGCAGCAGTAGTCCTGTGCAGTGATAGTCCCGTGCAGTGATAGTCCCGTGCAGTGGTAGCCCTGTGCAGTGATAGTCCTGTGTAGCGGTAGTCCTGTGCAATGATAGTCCTGTGTAGTGGTAGTCCTCCTGTGCAGTGATAGTCCCGTGCAGCTGTAGTCCCGTGCAGCTGTAGTCCCGTGCAGCTGTAGTCCCGTTCAGTGATAGTCCCGTGCAGTGGTAGTCCTGTGCAATGATAGTCTTGCACAGTGGTAGTCCCGTGCAGTGGTAGTCCCGAGCAGCTGTAGTCCTGTGCAGTGGTAGTCCTGTGCAGTGATAGTCCCGTGTAGCGGCAGTCCTGTGCAGTGATAGACCTGTGAATTGGTAGTCCTCCTGTGCAGTAAAAGTCCCGTGCAGCGGTAGTCCTGTGCAGTGATAGTCCCGTGCAGCTGTAGTCCTGTGCAGTGATAGTCCCGTGCAGCAGTAGTCCTGTGCAGTGATAGTCCTGTGCAGCAGTAGTCCTGTGCAGTGCTAGTCCCGTGCAGCTGTAGTCCTGTGCAGTGATAGTACCGTGCAGCTGTAGCCCTGTGCAGTGATAGTCCCGTGCAGCTGTAGTTCTGTGCAGTGATAGTCCCGTGCATTGATAGTCCTGTGCAGCAGTAGTCCCGTGTAGTGGTAGTCCTGTGCAGTGGTAGTCCTGTGCAATGGTAGTGTAGTCCTGTGCAGCTATAGTCCTGTACAGTGATAGTCCCGTGCATCAATAGTCCCGTGCAGCGGTAGTCCTGTGCAGTGATAGTTCCGTGCAGCTGTAGTCCTGTGCAGTGATAGTCCCGTGCATCTATAGTCCTGTGCAGCTGTAGTCCTGTACAGCTGTAGTCCTGTGCAGTGATAGTCCTGTGCAGTGATAGTCCTGTGCAGCTGTAGTCCCGTGCAGCGATAGTCCTGTGCAGTGATAGTCCCGTGCATCGATAGTCCTGTGCATCGATAGTCCTGTGCAGTGGTAGTCCTGTGCAGCTGTAGTCTCGTGCAGTGGTAGTCTCGTGCAGTGGTAGTCCTGTGCAGTGGTAGTCCTGTGCAGTGATAGTCCTGTGCAGCGGTAGTCCTGTGCAGTGATAGTCCTGTGCAGCGGTAGTACTGTGCAGCGGTAGTCCTGTGCAGTGGTACTGTAGTCCTGTGCAGTGTCTGATTCTGAGTCGGACAGATCACTGCTTGGATGAAAATGGCGCAGAAGCAGCTTTATGCATTTTTGCGTCTGTCCACCCTATTCAGTGTCGGACGCAACTTGGATGAAATAGGACTGTTTATTGCCTGGAATTGGCTGGTGGCAAAACGATCGCATGGAACTACCCTGACTTGTAGAAGTGTCATTAGCAGGTATAAAAAGCTCGGTGCGAGTCATGCGTACAGGGAAAGGAAGCCGCTTTCTGACGGTAGTAGTATCACACATTTGTCACTCGCAGCTGTAGCCCCAGAACTCTGTAATCGCAGGATATCGCGCAAACCTGCCTTCAGAAAATGATCAAGTTGCCTGAAAAAATTTTTTGCTCTGTTTTTAATAACTTTTTGCAAGATTTTCTGTGAATGAAAAAAATGGAATTAACCCTTAAAAGGGGTTTATGCAGTTCATTAATACTGAGCAATACGAGAGACACAGCAAAAGTGTGATCGAGGTCTCAGCTACTCATTTCCTTACATTCCCCCACTGGCACATCCCATTTATCTGCTCTTACAGCCCATCCGGCTCCTGGCAGCCAGCGAGCCAGAGAATAGGCAGGATAATAATGTCTAACACAAAGGAAAATGGATATCAGCTGTCGGTAAAACCTAAGCTGCTTGGTAACCACTGGCTATATACTTATATTTAGGGCCGTATTCAATTAGCCGCAATCATTTCGCAGCCGTCAGCAGAATGTACTTTTCGCTGACTTCACATATTTTTTACCTGAAAACTTTTAGTGCGAGGCCCCGCTTTTCGCCTTATTCAAATCCAAGGGATGCGAAAATGGGTCCCGGCGAAACGCAAACAGATGAAAAGTGCTGTCAGATTTGGGGAAATCAGCCTGTAACCCCCCAAATAGATGCACTAACATTGGGGATCACTATAGATGCCCCCAAATAGCCCCGCTGAAGGTATTTGGGGTACTTAAATGCTTTCAATAGCTGCTAATTAGCGTCTTTGCACAAGTGGTGAAGAATAGCATCTAGCAGTTTTTTTGGGGAGAAAATAACTAGTCCCAGCAAATTTGGGGTACATGAAAATGGGTGCAAGCATGGTTAAAAATCGCAAAGGTGAAGTATTAAAAAACAAAACAAAAAAAAACCTTCAGCAAGCACCTGCAATCAAAAAAACACCTACCCCCTACTTCCAGACCCCTCAAAAGCTTATTTCGCTAGTGTTTAAGGGCCTGATTCAGAGCCGGACGCAATTAGCGCTCGATCGTCCCGAAAATAGGGGTGGCTATTCAAATGAACCGTTCGCTGTTTGTGGTCTGTTCACGCCTCTAGGTCTGAACGAGCGAACAAAACTTGCGGTCGTTTTTTGGGAAACTACGCCCCCTGGCCGCTCGCATCCTACGTCATGTCCGCTATTTATTAGATTAATCGAGTACATCGACCAGCATATGAACTGCTCGCTATTCTTGTGGTTGGTCTTTGCTACCACAATTTTGCGATTTGACCTTTAAGCACGCCTGCGGTCGGATCTCCACTCCCCGTTTTCAAGCACCTTCCCCCGTTACCACCCACATACGCCTCATCCTGTCACTCAAATTATCAGGCATTCGCTATTTTGCGAGCACATGAATTTCGGCCGCACTGACTGGTTCGCGCATGCGTATAACGATCCGTACGCATGCGCAGTTGGGCAAACATCGCTCGGAGCGAACGAGCTGCCGCTTACGAGTGGCTCTGAATCAGGCCCTAAGTTTGTACCCGAGTTTGATTTTTTATGCTCCCTTTTTCAAAGTAATTTTTTGGGGTGGTGTTCATTTTTTTTGTAGGATTTTTTTTGATGGGTTAAGCTTTGGGGGGCTGTCCCAAGTGGTGCACCCCAAAACCGCAATTCTGCACTTTTTTTCACCACCTATTCACAGGCAAATCTTTTTCGCCTATTACAGTGCATTGCGTTTTCACGTCCGCGAAAAGTATTTGGAATTGAATACGGCGATACTTTTCTGCCTGGCGAAATGATGTCATCGACGAAACTTTTTTGCTGAAAACGGGTTTTCGCGTCTAATTGAATATGGCCCTTAGTGTGATATAGCCGCATACAATGATCAGTCAATAGATTATGTAAACATCACCATGTGCCGATGCTAATTTTAATGCCAGTAGCCACCTGTCAGTACATAGTAATTACTATAACGAACGGAAGAAAATAAACTGCGCTGCAATGGTGAGAAAAATATATATTATGTGATGGTGATAGACCAATGAAATACAGGCTTCTTCTGACTGTATATAAAATAAAAACATTTATTTCACAAACACATACAATATAAGATTATTAATATCAGTAGTACATTCCCAATACTACTGCCAATAATGGATAATAAGTTAGTAACAAATTCACAAACCTATGTAAATACAATGTATCCTATTAGGTGTATGACTTATGCACTCATAGTGAACACTGGAGCTCATTCAGATCCGCTCGCTATATGCGTTCGCTCGTACCCAGTATATGCAAATCAGGCACACACCCAGCAAGGCAGGCGATCGTACGGAAAGGCATTAGCACGCCCACTATGGCCCTCATTCAGTGGCGGTCGCTAGAAGCGAGCGCTGTCTCTGAATGAGGGCGGCCGCTTCACTTTTCAAGTGCCGCCTCCTGATCGCTAGCTAAGCTGTGGGTTAACACCCACAGCTTTAGCGACCGACCAGGTTGATGGTCGCGATGGTCAAGACCATCGCGACCATCGGGGCTTGCGACGAGACCCGAAGGTTAGGTCTCGGCAACCGCAAGCCCCAGGGAGCTTCCTGCTCTGATTGAGCAGGAAGCTCCGAACTGACATCACTGCTGATGTCAGTGCGGCCGCCCACAAAACGGCAGGCTTTCCGTCAGGAACGCCTCCCTTTGTGTAGCCACCCCGCCTACAAAACGGGGCGAGCTGTCGATCAACATCGACAGCCGCCCCTTTTGTAGTGAGCTCCAGAGCTATAGAAATTCTCTCTCGCTTCGGGGCTTGCGCACGCGCAGTGCGGCCGTTACGAGTGCGCAGGCGTTATCATTGACCCGGTTGTGAGCGCTCAGCGCTTGCGACCGGGTCTGAATGAGACCCTATGTCTTGGTGTGTGATCGCTTTGTTTATGCAGACGCCCACCAGCCTGTTATAAGACGCCCACTTGCGCACGTCATCTCCAGGAAGTGTATGAAACCGTCCGTATATCGAGGAGCATTGGATGCGATCGCGGCGCTTGAGGTTGACTATACCCTGCCGCAAGCACTGCGATCACTTCAGTATGAAATACAACTAGGTGACGTGTACTATGACGCTGCCTGTTAATTATGCAAGCCTCTGAAACAGCGTTAAGACGCTCAGACACGCCTGCGTTCGCACCTCCACTCCCCCGTAATTAATGGCCAGCTCCTGTCACTCACTCTGCTGGGCTGTCTATGCGCGGCAAGTGAACGCGTCCCGATCTCTCGCACTGGTTCGCGCATTGCGATGCATGCACAGAATGCTAGAATCAGCCAGCTACGAGCGGACGCACCCTGGCGAGCGGGTCTGAATCAGCTCCAATCAGATCTCCATAGATATTCTCCACAGAGCAATGAATATGCCGGATCAGTAGCAATCGGAGGTCACTTGAGTAGTATAAAATCACAGCATTTTGAAATAAATGTTTTTTATATACAGTAGTCAGAAGAAGCCTGTATTTAATTGGTTTATCAGGCACCATCACTTAATATATATTTTTCTCACCATTGCAGCGCAGTTTTCCTTCCTTTCTTTATAGAAAATAAACGTCTGACTTTTATTACTGCGCGATGCCTTGTGGCCGAGAAGAGGGAGCGAGGAGACAGCGCAGGAAATTAAGCGCTCAGGGGGCGGCTGTTATTTTGTCTGCTCTGGTTACTCAGCCCATCCATATAAATCATACTGTAAATGGCCTGAAATGAGCTACATAAATAAATTCAATTTATGGCATGTTCCCAGGCGCCCAGACCAGACTGCGGCATTTATTTATATAGCGCTGGATGCTAGAACGTTGTCACTAGGTCACATGGGATGCGTTCTCTTTTGCACCTTGTGGGAAATGAATTATAAGTGATCAGATTTGGGGGAGATTTATCAAATCTTTGCAGAGAGATAAGAGTGGAGGAGTTGCCCATAGCAACCAATCAGCTCCTAACTGTCATTTTACAGGCTGTGCTGGATAAATGACAATCAGACAATTACACTGTACAACAAATTAATACTTCTAATTTGTTTCCTTTGTAAAAATAGTCATAAATTACTAATAGTCATACATTACTAATAGTCATACATTACTAATAGTCATACATTACTAATTTGAGGTCAAGAAAAACTAAAATGATTTCAGAATGTTTTTACTAGCTCTATACTGTATGTACATTAGTAATATAGTCATAGTGAAAAGCTATTTTAAAATAATCTGATATTTTCTTGATAGAAAATAAATAACAGTTTTTTTAATTCAATCAATCACAAATAAGAACACAAAACGAAACAAACATACTGCATACGAAACAAACATACAGCATAGGAAACAAACATACAGCTTACGAAACAAACATACAGCATAGGAAACAAACATACAGCATAGGAAACAAACATATAGCATACGAAACAAACATACAGCTTACGAAACAAACATACAGCGTACGAAACAAACATACAGCGTACGAAACAAACATACAGCATACGAAACAAACATACAGCATACGAAACAAACATACAGCATATGAACCAAGCATACAGCATAGGAAACAAACATACAGCATAGGAAACACACATACAGCATAGGAAACAAACATACAGCATAGGAAACAAACATACAGCATAGGAAACAAACATACAGCGTACGAAACAAACATACAGCATAGGAAACAAAAATACAGCATAGGAAACAAACATACAGCATAGGAAACAAACATACAGCATAGGAAACAAACATACAGCGTACAAAACAAACATACAGCATAGGAAACAAACATACAGCATAGGAAACAAACATACAGCATAGGAAACAAACATACAGCATAGGAAACAAACATACAGCATAGGAAAGTAGTATGTAATATAGTGGCCTATTCATGGGGGTGCTTTCTCTTTGCTTGTTGCTTGTACTCCTCTTCTGGGGCCTCTCTTGTCACTGTCACCTACCCTGATATCTTTGTTCCATTGCTGAGATGTCTTGGTGGAATCGCTCACTATGCTGTCACTCAGTGCACCACAGTTATCTTGTCTGGGTAATCCCGTGAATCGCATATATTTGAATAGGGGAGGGGACAAATAACTGATTCATTTAATTGGGTCATTAGGCCCCGCCCCCTCTGCGCAGAACGCAGATTGCTGGTAAGATTGTCTCCATTCTGCCCACTTCACTAGGAATACCCCTACATCGTCAGAAATGGGCTATATCTCAGAACTAAGAGCCACAGCTCAGAATCATATCGCACGCTGTCCGCGACTCCTGAACTTTGCTTACAATTATCACTCAATCCGTTCTCTCTCTGAGTGGCGAACAGCTCAGAATTAGGCCCTATGGGTTTGGGATTTATTATATTAGTGAATAAAACAAATGGGTGATGGATAGCGATCTACAGTATACAATGGAAAAAACTCTGCACAAAGTGTATTGGACTCTAAGGGGGGAATTCAATTGTTTTTTAAGATGCACTAATTAATGGGCACCCAATGTTCCAATTGTTTTTGGGCGCCCATTAATTGTCACGGAATTGGTATGAAATACCGTCGGCCGCTGGAAATCCCGATCGTGGATAGGTAAGTATCCACTAACCTAACCCGCCTAACCCTAACCCTCCTTAGGGGTGCCTAACCCTAACTTCCCCCTTCCCCGCTGCCTAAACCTAAGTCCCCCGGGGGGGTGCCTAACCCTAAGTACCCCCCGGGGGTGCCTAACCCTCCCTCCCCCTAGCCTAACCCTAACCCTCCCGGGGTGGTGCCTAACCCTAAGTCCCCCCCGGGGGTGCCTAACCCTAACCCTCCCTCCCCCTAGCCTAACCCTAAACCTCCCGGGGGGGTTGCCTAACCCTAAGTCCTAACCCTAAGTCCCCCCCGAGAGCCCTAAACTTAACCCTCCCCCTCCCGCGGCTGTCCGCTTGCGGCACCCGGCATCACTACGATCGTGATGCCGGGCGCCGGTCTTCCGGCGTCGGGGAAATGCGGGCGTCTACATCTAGACACCCGGCATTTCACCCTTGCCGGGATAAGACAGTTGGGAAGCCGGCTGCCGGTATTTAGGCAGTCGGCTTCCCGATTGCCTCCCATTGTCACGTCTGTTCCGCCCAATTAGATCCGAGTTTAGCTGCGTAAAACGGTTAAACCTGTCTAAAGTCCTCGTTAGTGCGCCCAAACAATAGACTTTTCGCACATTACTGCTCGCCTTCTCAGGAGGGGACAAGCTGATTTGCTCTGTGGGCAGCACTGACAGCTGTCGGCACTGACCTATTAATCGTCACCCAAGGGAGAAATGTAAAACCTTGCGACTTGCAGGCGTCAGATCCCTGCGAGTGCGCACAATATTGCCTTATAAATGATTGCCACTATAAAGCATCTGGCAGACTAGCTGGAATGTCACCTATGCGTGCAAGCTCCCCCCCTAGCTTGTGTCAGTATAGGGAGAACTAAGGCGGATGTAAAATAATATTAGGCCTATCCGTCAATGCTACTGAACTGATCAGACGGGTCTGCAGCAAACCCAGGGATGTCATCTCCGAATCCTACGTTTGCTCTCTGGGGCAGATGTATGAAGCTGATAAACGACCAACCAATCAGCTCCCATCTGTCATTTTTCAAACACAGCCTGTAACATGACAGTTAGGAGCTGAGTGGTTGGTTGTTTATCACATTCCAATTCATCACTTTCCAGAGCTTCATACATCTGCTATGTAAAAGCCCGACGTAGTGATCTAACTTGCATCAAGTCCAATGATTACTCATTTATGAATGTTTATTTATAGACTGGTCAAAGGTGTAGGAGGGCCCCCTGGTCACAAGCTTAGGACACTGAGGGGTGGGGGTGATACTTAACACGCGGTTGTGTAGTTATCATGGTTCATATATAAACAGTTACATGTTGGCGCTTACTGCTCTCTGTAACGATATAGAGTAATAACAGAACACGTTCCAGGTACATTTAAAGGCTGACATTACTTTACATTCAGCCCTCTCAGCTTTGGCAGAAGCAAATTACAGTCTTACAATTGTGTTATTATCAGAGAATGCATTAGGGGAACACAAGCAATAAGTGAGTTAGTAAACAGTGCTACTTATACAATGCGGCTCTCTGCCCAGGAGTCACTATTAGAATAAAGTACAGAGGAATAACTGGTAACAACTCTCACTGTGCAGTTATGTGAATGAGAGAGAGATATTAATAAGAGAGACGATTTAGCACCACAATGGCAATATGGAATATTAAAATAATTTGGACCACTCTAACTGTGCTATTTATTTGAGTGAAAAAAGAGGCTTTTATGAGACAATTTAGCGATTGCAATTAGTGGCAGCGTCAGCACAAATATTGGGGGCGCTCACTGGGGTAGATGTATTATAGCGGCACGTACCTCTTTACCGAGGCGAAGCAGGAAGCACTACCGATGAGATGTATAAACATCTCATCGGCCGGAGAGGGGGAGCGTTAACTCCCCCCTCTGGCGCTACCCGCTAGAGACAGCAGCGCATCAGCCAGGTGCTCATTCGCTGTGTCTCTGTCCTGGCCGGCTCCACTGAGCCTGCGCGGGATCTCGCAAGTATCACGAGATCCCCGCGTGGAGCCCTGGAGCCGGCAGCCGCCGCAGCAGGGACAGCGCTGTCCCTGCTGTGGGGATAGGCTAGCGCCAGGCTGTAGCTGTCGATAACGACAGCTACAGCCGGCCGAACGGTCAGACGATCTGACCGTTCGTACATAGCCCAGGCTATCGGTGCTGCTATCTTGTAGATAGCAGCGCCGACAATGACAGGGGCGCATAGCGCCCCTGTCATTTACCGTCCAGACCCCCTATCATACATTGGGGAGAAGCGGTATCAGCGCACATAACGTGCGCTGATACCGCTTCTGGGCTTCGTACATCTACCCCACTGAATGACATCTATGGTGCACATGATACAAGGGGACAGGCTTTGGTGCTGTATGACAGTGGGCAGTAGGGGGGGGGGTTAGCTGTGTACTCTGGCCCCGATTCAGACCCGGACGCTATTTGCGGCCGCTCGCTGGCTAAAAGGGGCCGGCTATTTAAATCATGCGCTCGCACTGCGTCGCGTAAAGCCGCCCACTAAGTAATAGCGAGCGGCCGCACTATGCGCTCGCACCTGTATAAAGACGCTCCTTTGCCACTCGCAACACACGTCATCTCCGGCAGTTGTAGGATTAATCGGGAACATGGAGAGCCATTGGAGCTGCTCGCAGCGCTTGTGGTAGCCTTTTCCCACCACAACATTGCAAGCAGTTCAGGCTAAAATACAAACCAGTCACGTGTGTAATGACGCTACTTTGCTAATTATGTACACCCATTAAACGCCGTTCTGACGGTCGGGCACGCCTGCGTTCGCACATTCACACCCCCGTTTTCAAGCACCTTCCCCTGTTACCACCCACAAACGGCGCTATCTGTCACTCAAAATAGCGGCCCGACTGCGGGCTACGGGCAAGCAGTTTCCCATCGCAATGACTGGTTCACGCACGCGCGTTGCAACTCATACGCATGCGCAGATAGCGAAAAATCGCTCAATGCGAGCGAGCGCAGCATAGCGTCCAGGTCTGAATTGGGCCCTCTATACACTGTGGCCCTCATTCAGAGCCGCTCGCTATTTGCGGTCGTTCGTTCTAAAACAAGGGGTGGCTATTCAAATGAACCGTTCGCTAATTGCGGTCTGTTCACGCCTCTAAGTCTGAACGAGCGAGCAAAACTTGCGGTTGTAATTTTGAAAAATATGCCCCCTGGCCGCTCGCATCCTACGTCATGTCCGCTATTAATTAGATTAATCGAATACATCGAACAGAGTATGAACTACTCGCTATTCTTGTGGCTGGTTTTTTCAACCGCTATTTTGCGAGCAGTTATGAGTAAAAGAAAACCAAGTGACGTGGTCAATGACGCTGCTGTATTAATTATGCACTCCCTTAAAACGCCTGTTTTGACCTTTAAGCACGCCTGCGTTCGAATTCCACACCCCCGTTTTCAAGCACCTTCCCCTGTTACCACCCACATACTCCTCCTTCTGTCACTCAAAATAGCAGACATTCGCTATATAGCGAACAAACGATTTTCGGCCGCACTGACTGGTTCGCGCATGCGTATTAAAATCCGTACGCATGCGCAGATGTGCGAACATCGGTCAGAACGAACGAGAGGCCGCTTACGAGCGGCTCTGAATCAGGGCCTGTATTCTAATAGGCACAGGACACGTAATCTGTACTGAGGTTTCACTACGGGGGCGGTCATAGTGACCCCTCTGTCTGCCGGTAGCCCCAGCCGCGGAGTCACACACCTGATAGAAATGGGTCTGTGCTGAGAAGCTGTGATACCTTCTCCCAATATGGTCATTCGAGTTTGCCAGAACCATAGCAATAGCAACAGTGTTACTCATGGAATCGCCACCATACAAAACACAAGTGTTGTATATATCCTAGGTAGTGAAGAGAGCTCATGTTGTTACAGCCAAAATGCATTTATACCCGCACTGGTGTAATGATAGTGTTCATCTCGGGTAAACTACTATTGGTTTCATCCAATATGCACTGTAATTACACAGGTTGTGATGTAACTGATATGGCAATATATAGGAGAAAGGTCACAGTACATTGGATTAAAGCACAATACCCTTGTGGGCAGAGGGCCTGATTCAGAGCCGGACGCTATTTGCGCTCGCTCGTTCAGAAAAAGGGGTCGGCTATTTAAATTGAGCGCTCGCTCTTTGCGGTCTGTTGACGCCTCTATGTCTGAGCGAGCGAACGAAACATGCGCTCGCTATTTTGTAAAGACGCCCCCTGGCCGCTCGCATCCTACGTCATCTCCGCTATTTGTTAGATTAATCGAGTACATCGAAAGGCGTCTGAAATGCTCGCAGTGCTTGTGGTTGGATTTTCCTACCGCAATCATGCCAACAGTTCAGGCTAAGAGACAACCAAGTGACGTGGTTGATGACGCTGCTTTGTTAATTATGCACACCCTTAAAACGCCCGTTTTGACCGTTTGGCACGCCTGCGTTCGGATCACCACTCCCCCGTTTTCAAGCACCCTCCCCTGTTACCACCCACAAACGCCTCATCCTGTCACTCAAATTAGCAGGCCCTCGCTATTTTGCGAGCGCTCGATTTCCGACCGCAATGACTGGTTGGCGCATGCGCATTACGACCCATACACATGCGCAGTTGTGCGAACATCGCTCGGGGCGAACGAGCGGCCGCTTACGTGCGGCTTTGAATCAGGCCCAGAGTCTCTCTTTCCTGGCCGGTCTCAGTGCATTGGCGCCGGCTGTTTGGTGCGGCACAAGTAAGGATCCGACAAAGGTATAGGTCAATAGTGAGACTATTAGGGTTATATATTTACTAAAATGCGGGTTTATAGAAGTGCCCATAGCAATAAAGCGGGTGCTACGTATCATTTATCTAGCACCTTCAAAAAGATATTAGCTAATATCCCACTTCTATGAGCTACATATTTAATGAAAACATCCTCGCTATGTACATAGGGGATGCGATAACCGCTGTCCCTGCGAGTTATAACCCCGGCTATATGTCTGTCACAGAAGTGTAAATCTTTGGCGGAGGAAGGTGACACCGCGCATGCACACAGCGTCAGTTTCCAGGGGCCGACCGAGGGCTGCAAGAGGTCATGCACAAACCAATATATTATAATTATCTGCAGGGGAACGTCGTATAAAGCTGCATACACACACACAACAATTTAGTGAATGAACGATTTTAGTAAACGATTTTCGTTCATTTTTTCAAGGGAAAAATGAATGAAAATCGTTTACTAAAATCGTTCATTTACTAAATGTAATTAACTATTTTTTTGAACTACAACGATTTTTGCATATTCCCTTACTGAGAAACGTTGAGTTGGTCAGTCTGACTGAACTACAAACGTGAACGCGCATGAACGATAATCGATCATCGTTTTAACTCAGAAAGTGAACGATTTTTCCAACGCCTGAACGACAAACGATATCGTCATCGATAATCGTTTTGAAAATCGTTGTGTGTGTATGCACCTTTAGTATTAGCTGGACTGAGAACATGTCTGAGCACATATCACTGTAAAGTGTATCTATTAATTCTATATCTATTTGAAATAATTTTCGGAGCTTTTGGCATATATTGCATAATGTAATAAAGACTACTGTAAGAATAATTTTTGGGATTGTACAGTAATTAAATATCAGTATTGGACAAGGGATGTAGGTCAATAAAAGAAACCGTTGGTCACTTTCACGTCTATTAATTGGCGCCTCTTACGCAGCTTTCACGTGGTTCTGTTTTTGCTTTGGTTAACCCCTATTTAAGCGAAACAGGAAAAAAAAAAAAGAACCTCTAATCCCCCCCTGCAGCTACTGTACAGCCGCCATTCTCTGCCGCGTTATGATTGCAGCGTAGATTGTGGTAATCTTTAGGTTTCACGAGTCCCCTACGCAGGCCATATAGCGAGAATTATCCTATGCAGGGGTAATCCCGCACCCAGAGCTTTAGTGCTCTCTCTGCTTAACAAATGCAAACATTCGCCCGGGATCTCGCTGCTGTCAGCTGCGTCCTCTATTTGTACTAATAATGCCCTGAGATTCGGGATTAGTGCTGGCATCATAGGTCCCGGGAAGACATCTGTTCACAGCAGCAGAAGCTGACCTTCATTCTGGTTCCTTCCTCGCCCTCTCGCCTGTTGTACCATACAGATGCTCTGCGGTTATTCGGTAAGAGTGCAGCGGTGCTTTGGAATCGTCCTTTCTCTCCTGTGTGAGGACTCCGCGCAGAGCCAGAAGATGACTTGCTGGTGCAGGTACCCGAGTGGCTGGCTGTTACGTGGCATTTTATATCGCTCTGCCATCCGTGGCTCCTGGGAGGGGGGGGGTAGTGTGTGATTTATATGATGTGCACTTGGCAGAATTCCTCTGCCTGTCGCTTTATATTCCTGCCTGGTGTTCCTGGCTTAGCCCTCAGAAATTTTCGGCTGAGATTTGTTTGACATTTGCTGAAAGGTAGCCTCCCACTGCAGGTAGCGGTATTAGTAAGGTGGGGTGGGCAGGTTCCTGCACAAAGTGTACCTGCTGTAACAGAGCCCTCTGAGCAACTGCTGTACTATTAAATCCAGTTTGGTGGCTGTTCCTGATTGCTGTGCATAAAATCTTAATAGAGCCGTTTTCCTCTGGCAAAGAGGGACTAGATTATAATGTCCATGTTTTCCGTCCTTCATCTCCTCCTGAGTTGGGTAATCGCTCTGTATGGTAAGAGCATTTTATGCAATCGTGTATAATGGCAGTCACCCTGTATCAGTATTTCATTGTCTCGGGCTGCGCACGTCACATTAGACCATGCGTTGTGGTAATTTGTAGATCTGCTGAGGTGACAGTATGCCCGTGAGCAGATGCAGATGTCCCTATTTCCTTCTCATCTGGATGATGATGATGATGCGTGGTATCTGCCTGGCACATACCGTTCTTCACTCAGGAGCCAAAGGGCGAAAATGATGGTGCCAATCCCCGGCGGGCCGACGGGACGAGAGTCGCTGCAATAATCGTCCTGCCTCAGTTTCTCTTCTTATGATAATAACAAATATTAAAAGATGAAAATAATTGTCAAAATTGCTTTATTGTGTAAATTAACCCTTAATGTTCTGGGTCATTATCGCTCAGTTGCCCTGGCAGTAACGCGGTTTTTGGGCGAAAAAGATCTCCAGCAGCTTCATCGCAAGAGCAGGGGGCCTATTTATCTAGCCGAAAACCATGTGGAAATGTCTGGTTGAGGTATAGTTTAGTAATGGGTCTATTTATAATAAGCAGACATATAAAATAGCTGTATTTATATATATAATCAGTAATTTGGAGTTGTGCACCTGTGATTTGTCTGTACCTGTGCCTGCAATAATAGTCTCACACAGGTAGCACTTCCCATTATATATAATCAGGGTGTGCAGTCCAGGACTCTCTCCTATACACTCTATTTAGTGTGCTTTTCTGCACACCTTCAGCCTGGACTAGCACCCCTCCTTTATTGGCTTAAAGCATGGAGTCTGGTATGGTGAATGCACACTAGTAATGGGCACAATTTTAGGTAAGTCCTACAAATTATATACTGTAGTGCAGTTTTGGGTTGATTTTTGGGGCGCGGGTCCCCTGGATTGCTTTGGTTGGTCTGCTTCAGGGCATCACGTTATTATAACACATTCTTTTTTTTTTTGTGTACATTTTAACACTATTACTGTTTGTTTTTATTTTATTTGTATTTTCACCTCTCTATCCTATATATGCAGCCGTAGCTGCTCTTATCTATCTTACTTTACACTTCATCCTTTCTCATCCTTTCTCATTAGAGCAATGCCCTGGGGCGGCTCGGCTGGGCTGGTTTGGGGGTGTCCTGCGCTCTGGATTTGAACCCCAGTATGTTAGGGACCTACCCTACAGAGGCTACCTAGATTTGGTGGGTAGGCCCTTAACCTTGACCATGATTATGCCAAAAACCTCTATTTACTGCAAAATTTGATTGCAAATGTATTTATATATATAATCAGTAATTTGGAGTTGTGCACCTGTGATTTGTCTGTTTCTGTGCATAAAATAGTTATCAGACAGGGTAAGTGAGAACAGATAACTATTTACCTGTTAGGAGCATGAAAGCGTGCGTGACTGACAGACGATGTGATCATTAGATGGGATTGTCTCACTTCCTTCACTGGAACCCTTTCTGGAACCCTGATATGTAGGAGGTTGGGGGTTATTCCCCTGCTGCACCACGGAGGCAGGTAGCTTCTCTTTGGTGTTTCACTTGTACAAACGTCCCTCTGGGGAGTGGCCATGCCTACCACGTCCACACCCCCTATGTTGTGGTCACTCCCCCAAAGTAGCGCAGCCACCCCCATCCTGATTCACATGCTCCAACAGTTGTTGGTAAACAAATGTCTAATATAGTTATAACTTATGTGGCAGGGGTTACACCACTTTGTAGCGAAGGGTGGAGGGGACGATAGACTTAAGGTGCCCACACACATACCGATCTGCCCACCATCAGCCGATGTGTACGATTTCCCTTGAAACGCTCCCCGGCAGCTCTGCACAGGATTTGGTGTCCAATCTTCATACGATGTCTCCTGCAGTCAGACTGTCACAGTGCATCGTGTCCTAGATTGTCAGATCTGCCCTACTGCAGGCAAATCTGACGATACGATGTGCGACCAGCGGGGACGCGCATCACATCGTGATCGTGAGTGGGGACTCACGACTACCTCACGATTTGGCCATATTTTACCCGATCTGTCATTCCAATGTGTCGGAATCGGCCGGATCGTGTAAAATATAAAATATCGCTATGTGTGTGGCATTAGAGATGTATAGAGAGAGCATATGCTTTAGTCTTGTTTCTGCACAAATAAGCGAACAAATGTTTTAGTTTCGATCTTTTAAAGGGTTAAGTTGTGAATGTTTAAAGGTTCCATTTGTTTTACCCTAATGATACAAGAAGATACAACTGTGTTAGTTTAGTGTGTTATATAATAATGTCACTACGGGAATGCAGAAGTAACACTGAGTCATATGTAAGCAGCAGAGCCAGCTCTGGCACCAGTCCGGGGGGGGGGGGGGTCTTACTGCAGGATCTGTCCTACGTCACCCCCGTTAGATCTATCCCTGGCTGGCTCTGACTTCAGCAGTAATGTATTGCTGACCCATTTAATGCTTCTTATAGTCCCTGCAGCTGGAGGTCCTCTGCTTTGCTGAACAAGGGATATCGGTCCTATTACCTGACTGAGAGGAAATGTGTGTTCTGTAACAGCATAGAGTACGAGGATACAGTTATATAACAGGGAGGAATCCATCACTTATTCTTCCTGACCACTTTCACCTACTATCATTGCAGCTCATCAGTAATGTTATATTTCACATATCCAATCCCCCTACATTCTCTCTCACCGTCCACAGTCCCAGCATTTATTCACTCTACCTGGTACTCTCAGCCCCAGTCCCTATCTCATATAGCTGTTATACACAGCCCCAGTCCCTATCTCATATAGCTGTTATACACAGCCCCAGTCCCTATCTCATATAGCTGTTATGCACAGCCCCAGTTCCTATCTCATATAGCTGTTATACACAGCCTCTGTCCCTATCTTATATAGCTGTTATACACAGCCTCTGTCCCTATCTTATATAGCTGTTATACACAGCCCCAGTCCCTATCTTATATAGCTGTTATACACAGCCCCAGTCCCTATCTAACATAGTTGTTATACACAGCCTCAGTCCCTATCTAATATAGCTGTTATACACAGCCCCAGTCCCTATCTAATATAACTGTTATACACAGCCCCAGTCCCTATCTAATATAGCTGCTATACACAGCCCCAGTCCCATTCTAATATAGCTGTTATACACAGCTTCAGTCCCTATTTAATATAGCTGCGGTTATTCGGTAAGAGTGCAGCGGTGCTTTGGAATCGTCCTTTCTCTCCTGTGTGAGGACTCCGCGCAGAGCCAGAAGATGACTTGCTGGTGCAGGTACCCGAGTGGCTGGCTGTTACGTGGCATTTTATATCGCTCTGCCATCCGTGGCTCCTGGGAGGGGGGGGGTAGTGTGTGATTTATATGATGTGCACTTGGCAGAATTCCTCTGCCTGTCGCTTTATATTCCTGCCTGGTGTTCCTGGCTTAGCCCTCAGAAATTTTCGGCTGAGATTTGTTTGACATTTGCTGAAAGGTAGCCTCCCACTGCAGGTAGCGGTATTAGTAAGGTGGGGTGGGCAGGTTCCTGCACAAAGTGTACCTGCTGTAACAGAGCCCTCTGAGCAACTGCTGTACTATTAAATCCAGTTTGGTGGCTGTTCCTGATTGCTGTGCATAAAATCTTAATAGAGCCGTTTTCCTCTGGCAAAGAGGGACTAGATTATAATGTCCATGTTTTCCGTCCTTCATCTCCTCCTGAGTTGGGTAATCGCTCTGTATGGTAAGAGCATTTTATGCAATCGTGTATAATGGCAGTCACCCTGTATCAGTATTTCATTGTCTCGGGCTGCGCACGTCACATTAGACCATGCGTTGTGGTAATTTGTAGATCTGCTGAGGTGACAGTATGCCCGTGAGCAGATGCAGATGTCCCTATTTCCTTCTCATCTGGATGATGATGATGATGCGTGGTATCTGCCTGGCACATACCGTTCTTCACTCAGGAGCCAAAGGGCGAAAATGATGGTGCCAATCCCCGGCGGGCCGACGGGACGAGAGTCGCTGCAATAATCGTCCTGCCTCAGTTTCTCTTCTTATGATAATAACAAATATTAAAAGATGAAAATAATTGTCAAAATTGCTTTATTGTGTAAATTAACCCTTAATGTTCTGGGTCATTATCGCTCAGTTGCCCTGGCAGTAACGTGGTTTTTGGGCGAAAAAGATCTCCAGCAGCTTCATCGCAAGAGCAGGGGGCCTATTTATCTAGCCGAAAACCATGTGGAAATGTCTGGTTGAGGTATAGTTTAGTAATGGGTCTATTTATAATAAGCAGACGTATAAAATAGCTGTATTTATATATATAATCAGTAATTTGGAGTTGTGCACCTGTGATTTGTCTGTACCTGTGCCTGCAATAATAGTCTCACACAGGTAGCACTTCCCATTATATATAATCAGGGTGTGCAGTCCAGGACTCTCTCCTATACACTCTATTTAGTGTGCTTTTCTGCACACCTTCAGCCTGGACTAGCACCCCTCCTTTATTGGCTTAAAGCATGGAGTCTGGTATGGTGAATGCACACTAGTAATGGGCACAATTTTAGGTAAGTCCTACAAATTATATACTGTAGTGCAGTTTTGGGTTGATTTTTGGGGCGCGGGTCCCCTGGATTGCTTTGGTTGGTCTGCTTCAGGGCATCACGTTATTATAACACATTCTTTTTTTTTTTGTGTACATTTTAACACTATTACTGTTTGTTTTTATTTTATTTGTATTTTCACCTCTCTATCCTATATATGCAGCCGTAGCTGCTCTTATCTATCTTACTTTACACTTCATCCTTTCTCATCCTTTCTCATTAGAGCAATGCCCTGGGGCGGCTCGGCTGGGCTGGTTTGGGGGTGTCCTGCGCTCTGGATTTGAACCCCAGTATGTTAGGGACCTACCCTACAGAGGCTACCTAGATTTGGTGGGTAGGCCCTTAACCTTGACCATGATTATGCCAAAAACCTCTATTTACTGCAAAATTTGATTGCAAATGTATTTATATATATAATCAGTAATTTGGAGTTGTGCACCTGTGATTTGTCTGTTTCTGTGCATAAAATAGTTATCAGACAGGGTAAGTGAGAACAGATAACTATTTACCTGTTAGGAGCATGAAAGCGTGCGTGACTGACAGACGATGTGATCATTAGATGGGATTGTCTCACTTCCTTCACTGGAACCCTTTCTGGAACCCTGATATGTAGGAGGTTGGGGGTTATTCCCCTGCTGCACCACGGAGGCAGGTAGCTTCTCTTTGGTGTTTCACTTGTACAAACGTCCCTCTGGGGAGTGGCCATGCCTACCACGTCCACACCCCCTATGTTGTGGTCACTCCCCCAAAGTAGCGCAGCCACCCCCATCCTGATTCACATGCTCCAACAGTTGTTGGTAAACAAATGTCTAATATAGTTATAACTTATGTGGCAGGGGTTACACCACTTTGTAGCGAAGGGTGGAGGGGACGATAGACTTAAGGTGCCCACACACATACCGATCTGCCCACCATCAGCCGATGTGTACGATTTCCCTTGAAACGCTCCCCGGCAGCTCTGCACAGGATTTGGTGTCCAATCTTCATACGATGTCTCCTGCAGTCAGACTGTCACAGTGCATCGTGTCCTAGATTGTCAGATCTGCCCTACTGCAGGCAAATCTGACGATACGATGTGCGACCAGCGGGGACGCGCATCACATCGTGATCGTGAGTGGGGACTCACGACTACCTCACGATTTGGCCATATTTTACCCGATCTGTCATTCCAATGTGTCGGAATCGGCCGGATCGTGTAAAATATAAAATATCGCTATGTGTGTGGCATTAGAGATGTATAGAGAGAGCATATGCTTTAGTCTTGTTTCTGCACAAATAAGCGAACAAATGTTTTAGTTTCGATCTTTTAAAGGGTTAAGTTGTGAATGTTTAAAGGTTCCATTTGTTTTACCCTAATGATACAAGAAGATACAACTGTGTTAGTTTAGTGTGTTATATAATAATGTCACTACGGGAATGCAGAAGTAACACTGAGTCATATGTAAGCAGCAGAGCCAGCTCTGGCACCAGTCCGGGGGGGGGGGGGTCTTACTGCAGGATCTGTCCTACGTCACCCCCGTTAGATCTATCCCTGGCTGGCTCTGACTTCAGCAGTAATGTATTGCTGACCCATTTAATGCTTCTTATAGTCCCTGCAGCTGGAGGTCCTCTGCTTTGCTGAACAAGGGATATCGGTCCTATTACCTGACTGAGAGGAAATGTGTGTTCTGTAACAGCATAGAGTACGAGGATACAGTTATATAACAGGGAGGAATCCATCACTTATTCTTCCTGACCACTTTCACCTACTATCATTGCAGCTCATCAGTAATGTTATATTTCACATATCCAATCCCCCTACATTCTCTCTCACCGTCCACAGTCCCAGCATTTATTCACTCTACCTGGTACTCTCAGCCCCAGTCCCTATCTCATATAGCTGTTATACACAGCCCCAGTCCCTATCTCATATAGCTGTTATACACAGCCCCAGTCCCTATCTCATATAGCTGTTATGCACAGCCCCAGTTCCTATCTCATATAGCTGTTATACACAGCCTCTGTCCCTATCTTATATAGCTGTTATACACAGCCTCTGTCCCTATCTTATATAGCTGTTATACACAGCCCCAGTCCCTATCTTATATAGCTGTTATACACAGCCCCAGTCCCTATCTAACATAGTTGTTATACACAGCCTCAGTCCCTATCTAATATAGCTGTTATACACAGCCCCAGTCCCTATCTAATATAACTGTTATACACAGCCCCAGTCCCTATCTAATATAGCTGCTATACACAGCCCCAGTCCCATTCTAATATAGCTGTTATACACAGCTTCAGTCCCTATTTAATATAGCTGTTATACACAGCCCCAGTCTCTTATCTAATATAGCTGCTATACACAGCTCAGTCCCATTCTAATATAGCTGTTATACACAGCCCCAGTTCCTATCTCATATAGCTGTTATGCACAGCCCCAGTCCCTATCTCATATAGCTGTTATACACAGCCCCAGTCCCTATCTCATATAGCTGTTATACACAGCCCCAGTCCCTATCTCATATAGCTGTTATACACAGCCTCTGTCCCTATCTTATATAGCTGTTATACACAGCCTCTGTCCCTATCTTATATAGCTGTTATACACAGCCCCAGTCCCTATCTCATATAGCTGTTATACACAGCCCCAGTCCCTATCTAATATAGCTGTTATACACAGCCCCAGTCCCTATCTAATATAGCTGCTATACACAGCCCCAGTCTCATTCTAATATAGCTGTTATACACAGCTTCAGTCCCTATTTAATATAGCTGTTATACACAGCCCCAGTCCCTATCTAATATAGCTGCTATACACAGCTCAGTCCCATTCTAATATAGCTGTTATACACAGCTTCAGTCCCTATTTAATATAACTCATACACAGCCCCAGTCTCTAATATCGCTGTTATACACAGCCCAGTCCCTATCTAATATAGCTGTTATACACAGCCCCAGTCTTTATCTAATATAGCTGTCATACACAGCCTAAGTCCCATTCTAATATAACTGTTATACACAGCCCCAGTCCCTATCTAATATAGCTGTTATACACAGCCCCAGTCTTTATCTAATATAGCTGTTATACACAGCCCAGTCCCTATCTAATATAGCTGTTATACACAGCCCCAGTCTTTATCTAATATAGCTGTCATACACAGCCTAAGTCCCATTCTAATATAACTGTTATACACAGCCCCAGTCCCTATCTAATATAGCTGTTATACACAGCCCCAGTCTTTATCTAATATAGCTGTTATACACAGCCCAGTCCCTATCTAATATAGCTGTTATACACAGACCCAGTCCCTATCTAGTATAGCTGTCATACACAGCTTCAGTCCCTATCTAATATAGCTGTTATACACAGCTTCAGTCCCTATCTAATATAGCTGTTATACACAGCCCCAGTCCCTATCTAATATAGCTGCCATACACAGCCCCAGTCCCTATCTAATATAGCTGTTATACACAGCCCCAGTCCCTATCTAATATAGCTGTTATACACAGCCCCAGTCTTTATCTAATATAGCTGTTATGCACAGCCTCAGTCCCTATGTAATATAGCTGTCATACACAGCCCAAGTCCCATTCTAATATAACTGTTATACACAGCCCCAGTCCCTATCTAATATAGCTGTTATACACAGCCCCAGTCTTTATCTAAAATAGCTGTTATGCACAGCCCCAGTCCCTATCTAATACAGCTGTTATACACAGCCCCAGTCTTTATCTAATATAGCTGTCATACACAGCCCAAGTCCCTATCTAATATAGCTGTTATACACAGCCCCAGTCTTTATCTAATATAGCTGTTATGCACAGCCCCAGTCCCTATCTAATATAGCTGTTATACACAGCCCCAGTCTTTATCTAACATAGCTGTTATGCACAGCCCCAGTCTTTATCTAATATAGCTGTTATGCACAGCCCCAGTCCCTATCTAATATAGCTATTATACACAGCCCCAGTCCCTATCTAATATAGCTGTTATACACAGCCCCAGTCTTTATCTCATATAGCTGTTATGCACAGCCCCAGTCCCTATCTAATATAGCTGTCATACACACCCTAGTCCCTATCTAATATAGCTGTTATACACAGCCCAGTCCCTATCTAATATAGCTGTTATACACAGCCCCAGTCTTTATCTAATATAGCTGTTATACACAGCCTAAGTCCCATTCTAATATAACTGTTATACACAGCCCCTGTCCCTATCTCATATAGCTGTTATACACAGCCCCAGTTCCTATCTAACATAGTTGTTATACACAGCCTCAGTCCCTATCTAATATAGCTGTTATACACAGCCCCAGTCCCTATCTAATATAGCTGTTATACACAGCCCCAGTCCCTATCTAATATAGCTGCTATACACAGCCCCAGTCCCATTCTAATATAGCTGTTATACACAGCTTCAGTCCCTATTTAATATAGCTGTTATACACAGCCCCAGTCTCTTATCTAATATAGCTGCTATACACAGCTCAGTCCCATTCTAATATAGCTGTTATACACAGCTTCAGTCCCTATTTAATATAACTCATACACAGCCCCAGTCTCTAATATCGCTGTTATACACAGCCCTGTCCCTATCTAATATAGCTGTTATACACAGCCCCAGTCTTTATCTAATATAGCTGTCATACACAGCCTAAGTCCCATTCTAATATAACTGTTATACACAGCCCCAGTCCCTATCTAATATAGCTGTTATACACAGCCCCAGTCTTTATCTAATATAGCTGCTATACACAGCCCAGTCCCTATCTAATATAGCTGTAATACACAGCCCCAGTCTTTATCTAATATAGCTGTCATACACAGCCTAAATCCCATTCTAAAATAACTGTTATACACAGCCCCAGTCCCTATCTAATATAGCTGTTATACACAGCCCCAGTCTTTATCTAATATAGCTGTTATACACAGCCCAGTCCCTATCTAATATAGCTGTTATACACAGCCCCTGTCCCTATCTAGTATAGCTGTCATACACAGCTTCAGTCCCTATCTAATATAGCTGTTATACACAGCTTCAGTCCCTATCTAATATAGCTGTTATACACAGCCCCAGTCCCTATCTAATATAGCTGCCATACACAGCCCCAGTCCCTATCTAATATAGCTGTTATACACAGCCCCAGTCCCTATCTAATATAGCTGTTATACACAGCCCCAGTCTTTATCTAATATAGCTGTTATGCACAGCCTCAGTCCCTATGTAATATAGCTGTCATACACAGCCCAAGTCTTTATCTAATATAGCTGTCATACACAGCCCAAGTCCCTATCTAATATAGCTGTTATACACAGCCCCAGTCTTTATCTAATATAGCTGTCATACACAGCCCCAGTCTTTATCTAATATAGCTGTTATGCACAGCCCCAGTCTTTATCTAATATAGCTGTTATGCACAGCCCCAGTCTTTATCTAATATAGCTGTTATGCACAGCCCCAGTCCCTATCTAATATAGCTATTATACACAGCCCCAGTCCCTATCTAATATAGCTGTTATACACAGCCCCAGTCTTTATCTCATATAGCTGTTATGCACAGCCCCAGTCCCTATCTAATATAGCTGTCATACACACCCTAGTCCCTATCTAATATAGCTGTTATACACAGCCCAGTCCCTATCTAATATAGCTGTTATACACAGCCCCAGTCTTTATCTAATATAGCTGTTATACACAGCCTAAGTCCCATTCTAATATAACTGTTATACACAGCCCCTGTCCCTATCTAATATAGCTGTTATACACAGCCCCAGTCTGTGGAGGTATAGCACACCAGTATAGCATACAGTGGAGGTATAGCACAGCAGTATAGTATACAGTGGAGGTATAGCACACCAGTATAGCATATAGAGGAGATATAGCACACCAGTATAGCATACAGTAGAGAGGTATAGCACACCAGCATAGCATACAGTGGAGGTATAGCACACCAGTATAGCATACAGAGGAGATATAGCACACCAGTATAGCATACAGTAGAGATAGCACACCAGTATAGCATACAGTGGAGGTATAGCACACCAGTATAGCATACAGTGGAGGTATAGCACACCAGTATAGCATACAGTGGAGGTAAAGCACACCAGTATAGCATACAGTGGAGGTATAGCACAACAGTATAGCATACAGTAGAGGTATAGCACACCAGTATAGCATACAGTGGAGGTATAGCACACCAGTATAGCATACAGTAGAGGTATAGCACACCAGTATAGCATACAGTGGGGGTATAGCACACCAGTAAAGCATACAGTGGGGGTATAGCACACCAGTAAAGCATACAGTGGAGGTATAGCACACCAGTATATCATACATTGGAGGTATAGCACGCCAGTATAGCATACAGTGGAGGTATAACACACCAGTATAGCATACAGTGGAGGTATAGCACACCAGTATATCATACATTGGAGGTATAGCACACCAGTATAGCATATAGTGGAGGTATAGCACACCAGTATAGCATACAGTGGAGGTATAGCACACCAGTATAGCATTCAGTGGAGGTATAGTACACCAGTATAGCATACAGAGGAGATATAGCACACCAGTATAGCATACAGTAGAGGTATAGCACACCAGTATAGCATACAGTGGAGGTATAGCATACAGTAGAGGTATAGCACACCAGTATAGCATACAGTGGAGGTATAGCACACCAGTATAGCATTCAGTGGAGGTATAGTACACCAGTATAGCATACAGAGGAGATATAGCACACCAGTATAGCATACAGTGGAGGTATAGCACACCAGTATAGCATACAGTGGAGGTATAGCACACCAGTATATCATACAGTGGAGGTATAGCACACCAGTATAGCATTCAGTGGAGGTATAGCACACCAGTATAGCATACAGAGGAGATATAGCACACCAGTATAGCATACAGTAGAGGTATAGCACACCAGTATAGCATACAGTGGAGGTATAGCACACCAGTATAGCATACAGTAGATGTATAGCACACCAGTATAGCATACAGTGGAGGTATAGCACACCAGTATAGCATACAGTAGAGGTATAGCACACCAGTATAGCATACAGTAGAGGTATAGCACACCAGTATAGCATACAGTGGGGGTATAGCATACAGTGGAGGTATAGCACACCAGTATAGCATACAGTAGAGGTATAGCACACCAGTATAGCATACAGTGGATGTATAGCACACCAGTATAGCATACAGTGGAGGTATAGCACACCAGTATAGCATACAGTGGATGTATAGCACACCAGTATAGCATACAGTGGAGGTATAGCACACCAGTATAACATACAGTGGAGGTATAGCACACCAGTATATCATACAGTGGAGGTATAACACCAGTATAGCATACAGTGGAGGTATAGCACACCAGTATAGCATACAGTGAAGGTATAGCACACCAGTATAGCATACAGTGGAGGTATAGCACACCAGTATAGCATACAGTGGAGGTATAGCATACCAGTATAGCATACAGTGGAGGTATAGCACACCAGTATAGCATACAGTAGAGGTATAGCACACCAGTATAGCATACAGTAGAGGTATAGCACACCAGTATAGCATACAGTGGGGGTATAGCATACAGTGGAGGTATAGCACACGAGTATAGCATACAGTAGAGGTATAGCACACCAGTATAGCATACAGTGGATGTATAGCACACCAGTATAGCATACAGTGGAGGTATAGCACACCAGTATAGCATATAGTGGAGGTATAGCACAGCAGTATAGCATACAGTGGATGTATAGCACACCAGTATAGCATACAGTGGAGGTATAGCACACCAGTATAGCATACAGTGGAGGTATAGCACACCAGTATAGCATACAGTGGAGGTATAGCACACCAGTATATCATACAGTGGAGGTATAACACCAGTATAGCATACAGTGGAGGTATAGCACACCAGTATAGCATACAGTGGAGGTATAGCACACCAGTATAGCATACAGTGGATGTATAGCACACCAGTATAGCATACAGTGGAGGTATAGCACACCAGTATATCATACAGTGGAGGTATAGAACACCAGTATAGCATACAGTGGATGTATAGCACACCAGTATATCATACAGTGGATGTATAGCACACCAGTATAGCATACAGTGGAGGTATAGCACACCAGTATAGCATACAGTGGAGGTATAGCACACCATTATAGCATACAGTGGAGGTATAGCACACCAGTATAGCATACAGTGGAGGTATAGCACACCATTATAGCATACAGTGGAGGTATAGCACACCAGTATAGCATACAGTGGAGGTATCGCACACCATTATAGCATACAGTGGAGGTATAGCACACCAGTATAGCATACAGTGGAGGTATAACACCAGTATAGCATACAGTGGAGGTATAGCACACCAGTATAGCATACAGTGGAGGTATAGCACACCAGTATATCATACAGTGGAGGTATAGCACACCATTATAGCATACAGTGGAGGTATAGCACACCAGTATAGCATACAGTGGAGGTATAGCACACCAGTATAGCATACAGTGGAGGTATAGCACACCATTATAGCATACAGTGGAGGTATAGCACACCATTATAGCATACAGTGGAGTTATAGCACACCAGTATAGCATACAGTGGAGGTATAACACCAGTATAGCATACAGTGGAGGTATAGCACACCAGTATAGCATACAGTGGAGGTATAGCACACCAGTATAGCATACAGTGGAGGTATAACACCAGTATAGCATACAGTGGAGGTATAGCACACCAGTATAGCATACAGTGGAGGTATAGCACACCATTATAGCATACAGTGGAGTTATAGCACACCAGTATAGCATACAGTGGAGGTATAACACCAGTATAGCATACAGTGGAGGTATAGCACACCAGTATAGCATACAGTGGAGGTATAACACACCAGTATAGCATACAGTGGAGGTATAGCACACCAGTATAGCATACAGTGGGGTGGAAGTACATTGTACAAAACAAGGATTAGTAAATACAGCATACAGTGTTGCACTTCGTCCATGAGATTTACGGGTGACTGAAACATGTGAAATATGAAATGCGCTGAATGAATAGATCCTGCCCAAGAATGAACCATCCGAGGCAGCCATCTGGGGCGCACTGCGTAGGTTACATCTGGCAGGGTGTGCAAGTAGCGGAACTATAACGTCCAGATGGAGAAAAACAAAAATAAAAAAGAATAATAACTAGTGACCGCATTTTAAGTTAAAACCATGTTAAACTTAATTAGAAATGAAAAACTGATAGAGAGATCTGCAAAAAGCCGCAGCGTCTCCTTCGCTCCAGTGTGAGGGTTTGTCGCATCCAGCAGTTTGTGGAGTTCGATTTGGCTGCAGCATGAGACAGCACCCGGACCCAGTCTCAGGGGAGTGTAAATGAAGGTGGAGGGGCAGCATTCCTGTGTGTTCGTGAAATTGTTTAAATTTTGGTTAGAAAGTAGTCAAATGTTCAAATCCAGTTTGAACTCCGGTTCTAACTCCATGCTTCAGATGATATGCTTAATATGCAGGTTATATTGGCAGGCCAAGCCTGTGGGCCTGATTCAGACCCGCTCGCGAGCGCTGTGCGCTCGTAAGCGGGTCGATGTTGGCTCAGTGCGCATGCGCACGACGGAGCCGACTCCGTCGTGCACATGCGCGAGACCCGGACAGTGACGGGCAAACCGTCGTTTCGGGTCTCGTACCAAAGGGGGCGTGCTGTCGATGTCGAGTGACAGCATGCCCCCTTTGGTGGGCGTGCCGGGGGCGTGGCTGCCCAGACGGAGGTGTTCCCATAGGAACTCCTACAGTCTGGGGCCGGCCCCACTGACATCACAAGTGATGTCAGTGGGAGTGTTTTTGTCTCTGATTGAGCCGAAAGCACTCTAGGGCTTGCGGCAACGAGACCCTACTACAAGGGTCTCGTCACAAGCCCGATGGTCGTGATGATCTTGACCATCGCGACCATCTTCATGGCCGCTCGCTATAGCTGTGGGTGGTCACCCACAGCTATACGAGCAGCCTGGAGGCCGTTCTAAAAATCAAGAAGGACGGCCCTGATTCAGAGCGAGCGCTCTGTCAGAGCGTCTGGCTCTGAATCAGGGCCTGTGTGTGCAGACTTTAAATTGAGTCCCTTTTGCAGGAGAGGCTAGGTCAGCTGGTATAGTGGGAGGGAGTGTTTCAGCAGTTTGTTCAACAAGCTAATGGTGGGGGGAAGATGCAGCATCACAGTTGGAAAACAAACTTTCAAAACAGATTATTCTTTCAGTGAAAGGCATCAGATATGGAAGATGGCATTAGTTTACCTGGAAAGAGATGAAAGATGGTATTAAACTCAGCTCCGGTTCTAACTCCATGCTTCAGATGCAGGCCATAATAATGGCAGGCCAAGGCTGTTGGATAACTGTTAGCTGTTATACACAGCCCCAGTCCCTATCTAATATAGCTGTTATACACAGCCCCAGTCCCTATCTAATATAGCTGTTATGCACAGCCCCAGTCCCTATCTAATATAGCTGTTATACACAGCCTCAGTCCCTATCTAATATAGCTGTTATACACAGCTTCAATCCCTATCTAATATAGCTGTTATACACAGCCCCAGTCCCTATCTAATATAGCTGTTATACACAGCCCCAGTCCCTATCTAATATAGCTGTTATACACAGCCCCAGTTCCTATCTAATATAGCTGTTATACACAGCCCCAGTCACTATCTAATATTGCTGTTATGCACAGCCCCAGTCCCTATCTAATATAGCTGTTATACACAGCCTCAGTCCCTATCTAATATAGCTGTTATACACAGCCCCAGCCCCTTTTAAATATAGCTGTTATACACAGCCCCAGCCCCTTTTAAATATAGCTGTTATACACAGCCTCAGGACCTCATTCAGAGCCGGACGCTATTTGCGCTCGCTCGTTCTGTAAAAAGGGCTGGCTATTCAAATGAACCGTTCGCTGTTTGCGGTCTGTTCACGCCTCTAGGTCTGAACGAGCGAACAAAACTTGCGGTCGTTTTTTGAAAAACTACGCCCCTGGCCGCTCGCATCCTACGTCATGTCAGCTATTTATTAGATTAATCGAGTACATCGACCAGCGTCTGAACTGCTCGCTATTCTTGTGGTTGGTTTTTCCTACCTCAATCTTGCGAGCAGTTCTGACTATAAAATAACCCAGCGACGTGGTCAATGACGCTGCTGTATTAATTATGCACACCCATAAAACGCCCATTTTGACCTTTAAGCACGCCTGCGTTCTGATCTCCACTCCCCGTTTTCAAGCACCTTCCCCTGTTACCACCCACATACGCCTCCTCCTGTCACTCAAAATAGCAGGCATTCGCTATTTAGCGAACAAACGATTTTCGGCCGCACTGACTGGTTCGCGCATGCGTATTACGATCCGTACGCATGCGCAGTTGGGCAAACATCGCTCGGAACGAACGAGCGGCCGCTTACGAGCGGCTCTGAATCAGACCCTCAGTCCCTATCTAATATAACTGTTATACACAGCTTCAGTCCCTATCTAATATAGCTGTTATACACAGCCCCAGTCCCTATCTAATATAGCTGTTATACACAGCCCCAGTCCCTATCTAATATAGCTGTTATACATAGCCTTAGTCCCTATCTAATATAGCTGTTATACACAGCCCCAGTCCCTATCTAATATAGCTGTTATACACAGCCCCAGTCCCTATCTAATATAGCTGTTATACACAGCCCCAGTCCCTATCTAATATAGCTGTTATACACAGCCCCAGTCCCTATCTAATATAGCTGCTATACACAGCCCCAGTCCCTATCTAATTTAGCTGTTATACACAGCCTCAGTCCTTATCTAATATAGCTGTCACACACAGCATCAGTCCCTATCTAATATAGTAGAGGGGAATGTGTTACTATAGAGGTAAGGAAGGGGAATGTGTGACTACACAGACGAGGGAGGGGAATGTGTTACTATTGAGGTAGGAAAAGGGAATGTGTTACTGTAACGGGCGAGGGAGGAGAATGTGTTACTACAGGGGTAAGCTGGAGCAATGTGTTGCTAGAGATGTGAGGGAGGGTAATGAGTTACTTCAGGGGTGAGGGAGGGGAATATGTTACTCCAGAGGTGAGGGAGGGGAATTAGTTACTACAGGTGTGCGTAAGGGTAATGTATTACCACATGTGTGAGGGAGAGATTGTATTTCTACACAGGTGAAGGAGGGGAATGTTGCATGTGTTACAACACAGGCGAGGGAGGGAACTGTGTTACTACAGGGGTGAGCGAAGATAATTTGTTATTGCAGAGGTGAGGAAGTGGAATGTGTTAGTACACAGGTGCGGGAGGGGAATGTGTTACTATAGCAGTGAGGGACTGATGCATTACTTTAGAGGTGAAGGATTAATGTGTTATTGGAATGGTAAGATGGAAACGGTAAATATCTAGACACACAACCTTTGGCACGCCAAGCCTTTCCCCATCCACCTGCCACACCTCCCACCAGCCAATCTATAAAGATGATTCTACATGACCTAGCTCCCTGAAATTCCCTTTCATTGCCGGGGATGTAGATTCTGCGTTCTGATTTTGGTGACACAGGGCCTGATTCATGTTAATATGCACGCAATCGGCCGATTGTTGCGTTTTGCACATGTGCACGCATCGCATTATTCGTCTGTGAACTAGCTATTGCGATTAGGATTGCGATTGCAGAGGCTACGCAGACCCCTCGCAGGTTGATTGACAGGAAGTGCTGTTTGCGGGTGGTGACGGTGAGTGGTCGGGGGGCGAACACAGATGTGCCAGTGCGTTTCAACACCATTGCAGGGGCGTGCATAATTTATCCACTGATAGCGTGCGTGGAAGTTAGCAATTCCTGAGTAAGGTCAGGGCTTGTGCAAGTGTGCGTGAGGCTGCGATGGTGCTCGATTGTACCGATGGTTTCGCAGTCTTGCTAAACCTTACAGATGTGTGGTCCTTGGGCCTGATTCAGACCCGCTCGCTAGCGCTGTGCGCTCGCAAGCAGCCTGATGGTTTGCTATCACGCATGCGCACGCTTCGTTCTGCACATGCGCAAACTACTCTGCAGCCCGCTCGCTTGCTTAGCAAAGACAGCCCAGTGAAATGAATGACAGGAGAGGCCGTTTGTGGGTGGTAACAGGGGCGGGACACTAATAACGGGGGAGTGGAGGTGCGAACGCAGGCGTGCCTCGGTATTTCAACGCCGTTTTTAAGGCATGCATAATTAACAGGCAGCGTCATAGTACCCGTCACATGCCTGATTTTTACACTGAAGTCCTCGCAGTGCTTGCAGCAGGGTAAGGCAACCACAAGCGCTGCGTTAGTTTCCGATGGTGCTCGATGTACAAATGTTTTAATACACTTCCTGGAGATGACGTGCGCTAGTGGGCGTCTCAACATACGCTAATGGGTATCTGCATACACAGAGCGATCGCTCGCACACCCAAAGTGGGTGTGCTTATGCCTTGGCGAGCGATCGCTTCCCATGTCGTTACTTTGAAAAATTTGCATACGCTGGATGCGAGCGTACGCATCTAGCGAGCGGGTCTGATTCTGGCCCCTTAATGTTATGCTGCGAGGGCATTGCGTTCGCAATGGATTAGCATACTATCGCAGTTGAATTGCCTGCATAATCGCAGTTGCGATCGCAATAGCGATCCGTAGTGAATCAGGCACACAGTCCTGATAAATTCGGAGAGAGACTGTCCCTCCACCCAGAGAGTTAAGCTGGCCACACACTAGAACAACTTTCATCCAACCAGCCAACTTGTTGATTGGTTGGAATGAAAATCTGGTAAGGAATGGGAGTAAATGATGATCAGAAATTTACTCCTAAATGCCAGAAAACAGATGAAAATGGTCGTCAGACAAGTTTGTTAAATGTTTGATTTAAACTATTTGTTTATACAACAGTTTTGGTCCATTTTTCAGCGTCTGGGAGCAAGTTGCTGATTGTATTCCTTACCAGATTTTCATTCCAACCAATCTACTAGTTGGCTGGTTGGACAGATAATCTTTAGATGTGTGGCCAGCTTTAGGACTTTTGTTGTTAGACTGTTGGAAGATGCCACTGGTGTCTACGCCAATGCAGATGTTGGGAAATAAATTGGGGAAGGCCTAGCATTTCGGAAGCACGGCATTCCCCCAGGGGACATAACATGCCCCAATGCCAGGCATTCATAGTCTAGTCATCGTGTGACCAGACTGTTAATTATCTTGTTCTTACAAGACAAATTCGATGTACAATTCTCCCACCTTGAAATGTAAAACCTTCCCAGTCTCACATTCTGTTGTTTCCTGGATCCTTCTGTAACGTGTTCCTCTGTGTTTCCAGTTTGCCAGCTGTCTCTCATACTTCTCTGGTTTCTCCCTTACAGCTATGTCTGTATCGCCATGGAAGCTCTGGACCAGCTACTCATGGCATGTCACTGCCAGAGTATTAACCTGTTTGTGGAGAGCTTCCTAAAGATGGTGGCCAAGCTCCTGGAATCGGAAAAGCCAAACCTCCAGATCCTGGGCACAAACTCGGTGAGTGCCCGTTATAGGAAATTCAGTTTTGAACAATTTGTCAGGCTCTGGGGCCCATTTAGCAACGAGTTTTATCATACGCAGCGAGTTTTAATACTCATTACGTATGATAATGGTGCTCCAGCCAATCAGCTACCAACTGCCATCTGTGTGAAGAGTGACAGTTGGGAGCTGATTGGCTGGAGCATCATTTATCATACGCAACGAGTTTTAAAACTGATTGCGTATGATAAAACTTGTTGATAAATGAGGCCCTCTGTCTGGTCCCATGTATTTGGTGATGCACCTTAGAGTCCTAAAATATGGACACCAATTGGTCCATGTAATCTGCACATGTTATTCTTCAGACATACCTGTATATTCAGCATATTTCATTTCTTTCCTGCTGTTTTTCCCTCTACATCCGCTGAGAGCTTGTTCTGAGGCCTATTCTGGTTCTAGACTTTTTGTTTAGATTTCCAAACCTCTCGTATCCCCCGCCAATTACATTACCCAGTTCACCTCTCCCACTCCATTCGGTTACATGTTCTAGCTCCCTAATCACTGAAAATCACTTTCCTTGCCATTAGATTCTACATTCTGATTAGCCGAAACGCAATTGAGTTTTGTCCTGACATCCCGGTAGCTAGAACTTTCGTCCCCTTTGCCGGGACTGTTGGGAGATGCCACGGGTGCATGTGGCAATGCAGGGGAGTCTGTAGGGATGGGGTGGAGGATTGGTAGAGACCTAGAATTTCAGGAGCACTTGGCATTCCCCAATGCCATGCAGCCACAAGCTCAGTACGGTGTCACCATGCCCTCTTTTCAGGGGCGCACACACTGTACCACTAATAACATGAATATGTTAGGGGGTAGGTGGACCTTGTTCTAAAAGAAAAAAAAGATGTGAACTATTGTGGAAAAATTGTTGGCAACAGTTGTCCCATGTGCACTATTGTGAGCTAGAAGTGGTCCTGTACTTCTGTGGATGTAGGGCCTGATTCAGAGCCGCTCGTAAGCGGCCGCTCGTTCGTTCCGAGCGATGTTTACCCAACTGCGCATGCGTACGGATTTTAATACGCATGCGCGAGCCAGTCAGTGCGGCCGAAAATCGTTTGTTCGCTAAATATCGAATGCCTGCTATTTTGAGTGACAGGAGGAGGCGTATGTGGGTGGTAACAGAGGAAGGTGCTTGAAAACGGGGAGTGGAGATCCGAACGCAGGCGTGCTTAAAGGTCAAAACGGGCGTTTTATGGGTGTGCATAATTAATACAGCAGCGTCATTGACCACGTCACTGGGTTATTTTATAGCCAGAACTGCTCGCAAGGAAAAACCAACCACAAGAATAGCGAGCAGTTCATACGCTGGTCGATGTACTCGATTAATCTAATAAATAGCGGACATGACGTAGGATGCGAGCGGCCAGGGGGCGTAGTTATCTAAAAAACGACCGCAAGTTTTGTTCGCTCGTTCAGACATGGAGGCGTCAACAGACCGCAAAGAGCGAACAGTTCATTTGAATAGCCACCCCCTTTTCCTGAACGACCGTCCTCAAATAGCGTCCGGCTCTGAATCAGGCCCGTAGTCAGTTGAAATGATCCTAGACCATATTGAGAGTGGGAACCAGGCACACTGGCACTGTGAACAGTGCGGGCCTGCCATCTGTAGCCTTTAGCTAAGGTAGGGTTACTACTTGGACACATGATTTTTGTATGTTTCTTACTCCATTTTAAAGCTGCCCAATGTGAATTATCCTATGGAGCTTATAAAGAAATGTATTTATACATTCCGTGACAGTGCCTCCTACAAACAGCAGATAAACAGCCCATTTAAAGCACCACCATCAACCTTATTATCTTTCGTAAAAAGATCTTTTCTTATATGTGAGGGCTAAAAATTTCCTCCACTTTTATTTGTATCAACCCCCTTCCCCTTTATGTGAGAGCTAAACATTTCCTCCGCTTATATTTGTATAAACCCCCTTCCCAACTGTAGGCAGGATGGCGTTATTGTCTCCTCAGATATTGGCGTAGCGAGCAGGAGGGTGGGAGGGACCAGATGGGACCTGTAAGAGTCTGCAAACAAACTTACGGTCTCCCACAGAAATAAATGTATCCCAAAATAGAACCTACAGTATAAACAGACAGTATATATCCACATTTACTTTCCTGCACACAACACAAATGAAGGAAAAATATTGCCGGTGAAACAATAACACCAGTATCAGACAATATGTATCAGCATTAGAGACAATTAGAATTTGTGAAATGTTGAACTAGGTGACCTGTGTTATTTTTAACCTTTACTAACTATGTGATCAGATTTTCCAGGGTATCTATGTCATGTTTACCATACTTTATATAGCTGCCATCTCGGATGTACAGAGGCCAGATAGAAACGACGTGGGGCGTGACAAGCAGGTTATGCGAAGACGTAACCTGCATCTTTGCACTCCCGGAGGGGAGGGGTCTCCCAGTAACCCGGGAGCCTTCCTGACCTGCTAAGAGAGTAGGATCTACTGTGTGGTTTGCTTGGCATCTAGGAGTATGATGTAGTCTAAATGCACTTTCTGTTATTTATACTTTTATAAATATGTTATCTGCAGAAAAGTAGACAGGGCCTGATTCAGAGCCGGGCGCTATGCTGCGCTCGCATTGAGCGATCTTTCGCAATCTGCGCATGCGTATGAGTCACAAAGCGCGTGCGTGAACCAGTCATTGCGATGGGAAAGTGCTCGCCTGTAGCCCGCAGCCGGGCTGCTAGTTTGAGTGACAGACAGTGCCGTTTGTGGGTGGTAACAGGGGAAGGTGCTTGTAAACGGGGGTGTGGATGTGCGAACGCAGGCATGCCCGACCGTCAGAATGGCGTTTAATGGGTGTACATGATTAGCAAAGTAGCGCCATTACACACGTGACTGGGTTGTATTTTAGCCTGAACTGCTCGCAATGTTGTGGTGGGAAAAGGCTGTCACAAGCGCTGCAAGCAGCTCCAATGGCTCCCGATGTTCCCGATTAATCCTACAACTGCCGGAGATGACGTGTGTTGCGAGTGGCAAAGGGGCGTCTTTATACAGGTGCGAGCGCATAGTGCGGCCGCCCGCTATTACTTAGTGGGCGGCTTTACGCAACGCAGTGCGAGCGCATGATTTAAATAGCCGGCCCGTTTTAGTCAGCGAGCGGACGCAAATAGTGTCCGGGTTTGAATCAGGCCCAGAGCACCTTACTACAGTACACTCCTGGATTAAACTGTATTAAGGGGGTCATTCAGACCCACTCGCGAGCGGCAGTACGCTCGCAAGTGGGTCGATGTTCCCCACTGCGCATGCGCACGACGGAGGGAGCTCCGTCGTGCGCATGCGCGAGACCTGGTGAGCGACGGGCTTTCCATCGCTCGGGGTCTCGCACCAAAGGGGGCGTGCTGTCGATGTTGATTGACAGCACGCCCCCTTTGGTGGGCGTGCCTGCCAGACGGAGGCGTTCCCATGGGAACGCCTACCGTCTGAAGCCGGCCCCACTGACATCACTAGTGATGTCAGTGGGAGTGATTTTGGCTCTGATAGAGCCAAAATCACTCCAGGGCTTGTGGCTGGGAAACCCGACCATCGCGACCATCTTTTTGCACGCTCGTATACGCTGTGGGTGGTGACGCACATCTATACGAGCGTCCAGGAGGACGCTCCATTTTAATGGAGGAGGGCCCTGATTCAGAGCGAGCGCTCTGGTCAGAGCGTCCGGCTCTGAATCAGGCCCTAAATCCCTTATTTCACACGGGACCCGTACTGCTAGAGATAAATGACACTAATACCAGCTCTCTGTACGACACGTGCCGCATCAGTACCTGCGACCTCCTCCCCCCCTACACCGTACTTCATTTTATTGATGAATCTTCTGACACGACGTCGCTGACGGACGCCTGCGGGCAGCGGATTAAAGACAAATAGCAGAATCCATCTAAGCTCTGCACTTCGCACGGAGCACGCTGAAATCTTAGTTTACTGCCACGATTATGCGTGCTCAGTGCTCGCAGCGCTTCGTACCCCCCCGGCGCTCTATGACCAGAGCTCAGGCTGCGCTGTAACTGTATATAAACAGTGTTTGATCGCTGACATTATTTCACCGCTCTCCACGTTCTGCGCTCCTAGCCTTGTAGTTACAGTACGTACGCTGGATGTCCACCAGCAATAAGACACTACAGCCAGCTTGCGCTCATTGCCCAGAAGGAGACTCATTTAGATGTGAGCCTGGCATTGAGCCAGCTGGGACGCTGAACTGGCACAGCTTCCTGAGTTAGGATAGACGAGTCATTGGTACTGAAATGCCAGAAGAAAGAGGTTATATTTTGTACTGAAGCAGCAGCAGTACTGCGGCTGATTAACAATAGTGCAAGGAAAGCAGGATTAACATTGTGCGAGCCAACGCTAACACAGGGCGCTGACCACGGGCTCTCGCCTAGTTCTCCATGTGCCGTTCCCACAGCCCTCCTTATTGTAATGCTAATTACCTCTCAGCACCAGACACGACAGGAACACAGGAAGAATAACAAACAGAGCCACTTCTGTAATGAACATTCTTGTAGCAGAAGCCGTTATCAAGTTATATTTATTTGCATATGTTGTGTCAAACTAAAGCTGAGTACACACTATAAGACAGGGGTTGGGGAACCTTATTTCTGCCGAGGGCAATTTTTATATTTGCGGGTCTGGTGCAGGCCACGCCCCCTCAGTGTGACATCACACAGGGGAGGGGCCACAATCGCCGGTGATTACAGCAATGCCTGGAGCATCCTGTGGATGCTCTGGGGAGCTGTAAGGGCAGCGGTGTGACCGTCTGCATAGATCCGGCTGCAGGGTGCAATTCTAGGCACCCTGCTAGCCAGATGAGGCTAGCAGAGAAAAGCTCCAAGGGCCAGACCAAATGACTCCGCGGGCCTTATACGGCCCCCGGGCCTGAGGTTCCCCATTCCTGCTATAAGATATATCGTCCAGTATATCGTTCCAACACGGATTGGAACGATACATCGTACACATCGTATAGAATGTGTGTTCGGTCAGTCGTTCTCTGCTGTGTAGCGCATCGCATCGGCCTGCACGCTGTGCTGCACGGCAGATGGGGCTTTGTATCGTGCGTTCTGGGATTTAGCGAGATTGTGACGACCATCGCATCGTTTGTTACATCGTGTAGCGTGTATCCAGCTTAAGGCTTCAATGCGATGCATCTTCTCCAGGCATCTCTCCCAACAGTTCCACTTTGCAAAAAATGGACGCTGTTAACATGTTATCTGTATAGCGCGTACATATGCCGGATCGCTTTACAGAGAATTGCAGGAGACAACCGGAGCACGAGGAGGAATATCCTGCAAACAGGGGGAGAGTCTATACAAACTCCAGACAAATAGCGCCTTGTACAGGAATTCAACTCACGACATCAGCATTGTGAGGCATTAATGCTTACCACGCTAAGGGTTTGTTTTAGAGACTATCCGATAAGGGGATGTGATTGCCTCCATTCGCTGGTGCTTGGTCATGTTGAAGGCACCCCCCCATGTCTAGCATTTATGAAGTGCTAAGCCACCCCCAACTCTTCGTCCCCCCTGAATTGCCTTGCGCCATACATGAGGCAGGTGCACACGGCTCTTGTTGAAAACATTGTGATAGTTGGGATGGTGGGACAGTTCCCTGGGATAGGGAGGATTGCTGTCGTTTTATTATCATTATGATCATTTATTTCTGCAGCGCTGTATACAGTAACGCTACAAAACAGGGTAAAGTGATACAGTTACATAGATAGAAGTGTAGGCATAGTTATGTCGTATACATATGACCTGGGTTGGTGGGCCTAGGGGGAGGGAAGAAACAGGTGAGAGAGGGCCCTGCTCGTAAGAGCTTACATTCTAAAAGGGAGGGGTGTGCTGCGGTGGTTATTGGGAATGAGGGGAATTCAGGGCCTGATTCAGACCCGTTCACTAGGCTGCATTCACACGTAGCCTGCCGATGTTTGCAACGTGCGCATGCATACAAGAGGCAGTGCGCATGCGCGAACTAGTCCATGCGATAGGGAAGCGTTCACACCCTGTACATAGACGCCTCGCTAGGATGAGTGACAGGACGAGCCGTATGTGGGTGGTGACAGCGGGTGGTCGATGGAAACGGGGGTGTGGTGATGGGAACACAGGCGTGTCTGTGCGTCTGAACGCCATTTCAGGGGCGTGCATAATTAAGACGCAGCGTCATAGTACACGATACATGGCTGAAATACACGCAGCGGTACTCGCTGTGCTTGCGGTAGGGTATGGTCAGCCACAAGTGCTGCGTATGGGTCCGATGTTACCGATTGTTGCATACACTTCCTGGAGATAACGTGTGTTACTAAGGGAAAGTGGGCGTCATGTGACAGGCTGGTGGGCGTCTAAATACACACCGCGATCGCACGGCAAGACATAGTGGGTGTGCTAATGTCTTGCCGTGCGATCGCGGGATTCGCATTCTTTGGCAGCTGACGGCTGCGTGCGAGCGCATCTAGCGAGCGGGTTTGAATCAGGCCCTCAATTCAATGCGATGATGAATAGCTATTCAATACACCGCGCTGTTTGCATGATCGGAAACTGGTGAGAGAATGCTGCGACTTAACCTGGGTGGTTAGTCGTGGTAACCGGCATTCTCCGACTAAAGTCCTAGCCGCGCGGCTGTTAGCGCCGCTCTAAGCTGGCAAATAGCTGCACGGCCGGCACTTTTGTCGTATTTCTCCTCGTATCCCCAGGGGGTTGCGAGATGAAATAATTTACAAAACTGCTACATGTAATAAGCATTATTCTACAAAAGGAGAAGCTGTAAAGTGGTCGGATGTTGGACTGTTACCATGGCGCCTCCTCAGATTTCTCCACCTCTCTGCACTTTTAGTTTGAGGAGGGGTCTGTGAGAGCGGGAAGGGGAGTTCGGCTTGATGTACTCTGGACTGTTGAAATGCATTAACACAAAACAAACCTATCTGCCACCCCTGCCCCAACTCCCAGCATCCCTGCCCCAACTCCCAGCATCCCTGCCCCAACTCCCAGCATCCTTGTCCCAACTCCCAGCATCCCTGCCCCAACTCCCAGCATCCCTGCCCCAACTCCCAGCATCCTTGTCCCAACTCCCAGCATCCTTGTCCCAACTCCCAACATCCCTGCCCCAACTCCCAGCACCCCTGCCCCAACTCCCAGCATCCTTGTCCCAACTCCCAGCATCCCTGCCCCAATTCCCGGCATCCTTGCCCCAATTCCCAGCATTCCTGGCCCAATTCCCAGCATTCCTGCCCCAACTCCCAGCATTCCTGCCAGCATTCCAGCCCCAACTCCCAGCATCCTTGCCCCAACTCCCAGCATCCCTGCCCCAACTCCCAGCATCCCTGCCCCAAATCCCAGCATCCCTGCCCCAACTCCCATCATCCCTGCTCCAAATCCCAGCATCCCTGCCCCAACTCCCAGCATCCCTGCTCCAAATCCCAGCATCCCTGCCCCAACTCCCAGCATCCCTGCTTCAATCCCAGCATCCCTGTTCCAATTCCCAGCATCCCTGCCCCAATTCCCAGCATCCCTGCCCCAATTCCCAGCATCCCTGCCCCAATTCCCAGCATCCCTGCTCCAAATCCCAGCATCCCTGCCCCAATTCCCAGCATTCCTGCCCCAATTCCCAGCATTCTTGCCCCAATTCCCAGCATCCCTGCCCCAATTCCCAGCATCCTTGCCCCAATTCCCAGCATCCCTGCCCCAACTCCCATCATCCCTGCCCCAATTCCCAGCATCCCTGCTCCAATTCCCAGCATCCCTGCTCCAATTCCCAGCATCCCTGCCCCAATTTCCAGCATCCTTGCCCCAATTTCCAGCATCCTTGCCCCAATTCCCATCATCCCTGCCCCAACTGCCAGCATTCCTGCCCCAAATCCCAGCATCCCTGCCCCAATTCCCAGCATCCCTGCCCCAACTCCCAGCATCCCTGCCCCAACTCCCAGCATTCCTGCCCCAACTCCTAGCATCCCTGCTCCAAATCCCAGCATCCCTGCCCCAACTCCCAGCATCCCTGCCCCAATTCCCAGCATCCCTGTCCCAACTCCTAGCATCCCTGTCCCAACTCCCATCATCCCTGCCCCAACTCCCAGCATCTCTGCTCCAACTCCCAGCATCCTTGTCCCAACTCCCAGCATCCTTTCATCAAGCAGTCTGTGTCGTCGCTCTACGTCACTTGTATTGCTGCAGTGCAGACATCCTGCGTTTGCCCCTGACATGTGCAATAAGCCGCCAGCACCAGCTCTGCTCAGTCCTCTGTGAGTTGGACAATGAAAGATTTGCAATTTGGCACTTTGCAATGAATAACCAACCGCCTGTAACTCATTCACTTATTGGAAAGTTGGAACGACATTAGATATTCTTCCATGACCCATGACCCCGGCTTCTCTCTGAGACTTTGCCGCCTTTTTGTCTTTAGCTGATGGATTTACCTTATTCTAAGTTCCACGAGCGGCACTGAACGGGCCGATAACGGTGGTAGGAAAGGTCCCTTGTGATCCTGAAATTTACCTCTGCAACTGTGACGGAGATGAATCTGTATGTACTGGGCAAAGCTGCGGCCATTGCTCGCAGAGGGACAGGGTACACAGCAGGATCAGCTCGCAGGTCAGACTGTTTATACAATCCTGCTGCAGATTCTACACCCAATCCTGCCTACTCACTAGGCCAATTATTCAGCAGCGTCTGCTGCAAAAATACATTTGGCTGTGCTGGAAAGGGCATTTATTAATGAGGAATTTAATATATTATAATGGTGTAGAGGAAGAAGTTGAGAATTAATAACCTGATTATTGGATGGGGACAGGATTTCAGGTATCCAAAAAAAACAAAAATTCAATGGCGTGGGGTTCCCCCCACAGAGGCATAACCAGCCCCGAGTTCTGAGCTGGCCCTGGTTCAAAAAATACAGAGAACAAAACGTGTAGGGGTCCCCCATATTTAATGAACTAGCACCCAGTTCTTGGAGCTGGCACTGGTTCTACAAATACGAGAAACAAAACAAGTAGAGTTCCCCCGTATTTTCAGAAGCAGCACCGGGCTCCACTAGCAGGGGGGTAATGCCACAGCCAGGGGACATACTTGACAGGGTCCACCAGCTAAAACATTCATCCCCCCTAACTAGTCAGCCCAGGCTGTGGAATCCCTGGGGAAGTGGGGACCCTCCCAATAAAGGTGCCCTCCTCTCCAGGACACCCAATGCCAGAGCTGAAGCCCGGGGCTATAGCCTTCACCCCTGGGCTGTAGGTGCTGAGTTTATAGTCCATTAGTAAAAGTTTAATATTGTCTTTTACAGGTGGAGCTACAGGTCCCAGAAAGCCTCCCCTGCATGCAAGTACTTGGAGAACCACAAGTACCAGCAGGCCAAGCATTAAGGGCCCACTGATACTTATAGTACTCCTGTAAAAGAAATATTAATGTTTATTTTGCTGCACTTTCACCTGAGGGCGGCAGCCTTTAAGCTCTTTTGCTTGGCCACTGCCCAGCCAGGACTTCCCCAGGTTCTTCTATCTTCAGGAGCTCCTCATCGCTCCTCCTCCGCCGTCGGACTGATCCCCGCTGCCTCGCGCTAGCGATGACACAGCGAACCGTGATTGGTCTGGTCGGCGGTCGGGTCTCCTAGATTTCAAGCATGATTAAAAACCAGGAGATCCAGGATCGGTTGTACGGGTCGGTCGGCGGAGGGCACACACCTGTCCAATGTCGGGCAGACCGGTCTGTCGGGAGTCGATCTCCCGATGATTGGACAAGTGTGCACCCAGCTTAAGATTCAAGGCCGAAGTGAAAACATTAAATCAAATGAATTGCAGAGAAAACACCCAAGAGAGCACACCGCTGCTGAACTAAGGAAAGCAGAGCAATAATGCAGGCTAGGTAAGCTATACTTTGGCAGTTTGATCAATTCTTGTGAATCCATTGGATTTTAGTATTTATAGATATATATTCTGTTTTGGCTCGTCCTTTTACCATGTGCATTGTTAAATTATATTCTAATAGGAGATGCTTTAAAGCTCTGCTCATGTTTTTTTTATCTAGGCATATTGGGCTGTAAAAAGAAAATAATGTCTTTCCCCATCAAGTCACTGCTGCAGTTTTACACCCTGACAAATCCACCCTGTTGTTCCTACTAAAAGGAGAAGACTAATAGCGCCATCTACTGAGTACAGTTGTGAACTGCAACAGTAAAATAAATAGCTCTCTTCACATACTGCATGCACCTTTTTTCCAAGTTCTTCAATTGAGCACAATTCTGCCCTGTAAGGCTGTACCCAGTGGTTGGAAATGTTCTTACAAGCATATCTTACAAGTCTTTACAGGTCTTTATTAGGGTCTTTAGTTCGCCAGCTCCTGTTTACCAATGTGTAGGCAATTTTGAAATGGAGAAAGCGTTGAGGGGTGTAGCACAGATTATTTTATGATGGTCTGGACAAACTGCAGCGGGATATGTGGTCTTTATCTGAAATGGATACAGATATGCATACCACCCAACATTTACATGACCCAAACCAAGCAGGGGGGTCATGTAAATGTTGGGTGGTATGCATATCTGTATCCATTTCAGGGGGGTTTCCTGATGCTCTGAAATCCCCCCTGGAGCTGAAAATTACTGTACAGCTTCCCTATGCACTGCACTGGGCTGCTAGCAGAGAGAAGTGGCTAGTTCTGCTGAGTGTAAGAAAGGGCAGTATTGAATGGTTCCTGCATTTCTACATTGTATAAATCCTATCCATGTTAAGTAACCATTCATCGGGGTTACTTAACATTGTTCATTGTGTCTGTCTGTCTGTTCGTGAGCCTGTCTTCCAGCACTGTCAGTGTGTCCGTTTGCCCTGTAAACCTGTCTTCCAGCACTGTCAGTGTGTCCATCTTTCCTGTAAATTTATCTTCCAGCACTGTCAGTGTGTCTGTCTGTCCTGTAAACCTGTCTTCCAGCACTGTCAGTGTGTCTGTCTGTCCTGTGAGTCTGTCACTCACCACTGTCAGTATGTCTGTCTTTCCTGTAAACCTGTCTTCCAGCACTGTCAGTGTGTCTGTCTGTCCTGTGAGTCTGTCACTCAGCACTGTCAGTGTGTCCATCTTTCCTGTAAACCTGTCTTCCAGCACTGTCAGTGTGTCTGTCTGTCCTGTAAACCTGTCTTCCAGCACTGTCAGTGTGTCCGTCTGCCCTGTAAACCTGTCTTCCAGCACTATCAGTGTGTCTGTCTTTCCTGTAAACCTGTCTTCCAGCACTCAGTGTGTCCGTCTGCCCTGTAAACCTGTCTTCCAGCACTGTCAGTTTGTCTGTCTTTCCTGTAAACCTGTCTTCCAGCGCTGTCAGTGTGTCCGTCTGCCCTGTAAACCTGTCTTCCAGCACTGTCAGTGTGTCTGTCTTTCCTGTAAACCTGTCTTCCAGCACTGTCAGTGTGTCTGTCTGTCCTGTGAGCCTGTCTCTCAGCACTGTCAGTGTGTCTGTCTGTCCTGTGAGCCTGTCTCTCAGCACTGTCAGTGTGTCTGTCTGTCCTGTGAGCCTGTCTCTCAGCACTGTCAGTGTGTCTGTCTGTCCTGTGAGCCTGTCTCTCAGCACTGTCAGTGTGTCAGTCTGTCCTGTAAACCTGTCTTCCAGCACTGTCAGTGTGTCCATCTTTCCTGTAAACCTGTCTTCCAGCACTGTCAGTGTGTCAGTCTTTCCTGTAAACCTGTCTTCCAGTACTATCAGTGTGTCTGTCTGCCCTGTAAACCTGTCTTCCAGCACTGTCAGTATGTCTGTCTGTCCTGTGAGTCTGTCACTCAGCACTGTCAGTGTGTCTGTCTGTCCTGTGAGCCTGTCTCTCTGCATTGTCAGTGTGTCAGTCTTTCCTGTAAACCTGTCTTCCAGCACTGTCAGTGTGTCAGTCTTTCCTGTAAACCTGTCTTTCAGCACTGTCAGTTTGTCTGTCTGTCCTGTGAGCCTGTCTCTCAGCACTGTCAGTTTGTCTGTCTGTCCTGTGAGCCTGTCTCTCAGCACTGTCAGTTTGTCTGTCTGTCCTGTGAGCCTGTCTCTCAGCACTGTCAGTGTGTCTGTCTGTCCTGTGAGCCTGTCTCTCAGCACTGTCAGTGTGTCAGTCTGTCCTGTAAACCTGTCTCTCAGCACTGTCAGTGTGTCTGTCTGTCCTGTGAGCCTATCACCAGCACTGTCAGTGTGTCCGTCTTTCAATTGAAAGAGAAGAGGTATTCCCATTGAGGGGCCCATATGAATTGATATCAAGTGTTCTTATATCACAAAGTGACCCTCACTAATTATTAAAATATAGCTTTTATTAGATCCTTAAAATCAAACCAGCAAAATGTTATTTTTAATTTAATTTTTTTATTTAAAATAGTGTAGAATGTGATTTAAAACCAGTGTACTCCACACACGTGATTATTTTTTACTTGTGATGTATATGGCAACTATTCATTGCTTTATTGAAGTAGTATATAATGTGATCAGAATATCTGAATTGTCATTCACTATTCCAGTGATTCCCAACCTCGGTCCTAAAGGCACACCAAAGCTGGCCACACATCTAAAGATTATCTGTCCAACCAGCCAACTAGTTGATTGGTTGGAATGGAAATCTGGTAACTTGATGATCAGCGATTTGCTCCTAAATTTCCTAAAAACAGATGAAAATGGTCGTTCAGACAAGTTTGAACAAATTGTTTAGATCATACATCTAACAAACAACAGTTTCTGTCCATTTTCCGGCGTTTGGGAGCAAATTGCTGATTGTCATTTGCATTTTATACCTTACCAGATTTTCATTCCGACCAATCAACTAGTTGGCTGGTTGGACAGATAAGCTGGCCACGCACTAGACCAGGGGTCTTCAAACTTGGCCCTCCAGATGCTGTGGAACTACACATCCCAGCATGCACTGCACATAGTTTTAGCATGCTGTTATATCAAAAAGGTGGCAGTGCATGCTGGGATGTGTAGTTCCACAGCAGCTGGAGGGCCAAGTTTGAAGACCCCTGCACTAGACCAACTTACATCCAACCAGCCAACTAAGTGATTGGTTGGAATGAAAATCTGGTAAGGTATGAAAGCAAATGACAATCAGCAATTTGCTCCCAAACGCCGGAAAATGGACAAAAACTGCTGTTTAAACAAATTGTTTAGATCAAACATTTAACAAATTTATCTGAACGTCCATTTTCATCGGTTTTCTGGCATTTAGGAGCAAATTGCTGATCATCAAGTTACTCCCATACCTTACCAGATTTTCATTCCAACCAATCAACTAGTTGGCTGGTTGGATGTAAGTTGGTCTAGTGCACAGGTTCTCAAACTCGGTCCTCAGGACCCCAAACAGTGCATGTTTTGCAGGTCTCCTCACATAATTACTAGTAAAACAGTTAGCTGCACTTGTGGATTTTTAAAATGTGTCAGTAATTATTGAATACACCTGTGCACCTGCTGGGTGACCTGCAAAAAGTGAACTGTGTGGGGTCCTGAGGACCGAGTTTGAGAACCACTGGTCTAGTGTGTGGCCATCTTAACAGTCCTGGTTTTAGTGATATCCATGATTGAGCACAGATGGAGAAATCAAAATAACTGAGATACTAATTAAATCACCTGCGCTCAGTTATGGCTATCCTGAAAACCTGGACTGTTATACCTCTTTTCCACCAAAAACCCAGGTCCGACCTGGGTTTTTGGACATGGTTCCAACCCTGGTCAGACCCAGGTCAGACCCATTTACACTGCACCTTTGATCTGGGTTACTCCCAGGTCAGCCCTGTTCACACTGAACTCAGGTCTGACCTGCTAAACCTGTGAGGTCATAAAAAGTGGGAGGTGACTGCTCCACTACCACCAATCCGCTCATTTTAGGCATGACCCAGGTCAGATAACCCGGGTTGCACCGTTTACATTGCACCATTACCTGGGTCCCTCCTGGGTCCAACCCTGGTAGCTACCTGGGTTGGATTGCAGGGTCACTTGACCCAGGTTATTTTTCAGGGACCCTTTTACACTGAGCTGCGACCCGGGTAGACCCAGCAAAAACCCAGGTTTTTGCTCTGGTGTAAAAGGGGTATTAGTGTGCCTTGAGGACCGTGGTTGGGAACCCCTGCACTATTCATTATAAACATATTTTGTGTTATGGACAAGAGTATTTGGCCACACCTGGTAATTATTGAATTGAGGTGTTTCAATCAGACCCGTTTCCACAGGTGTATAAAATCAATCACCTAGCCATGCAGTCTCCATTTGTATACATTTGTGATAGGGAGCGTGGTACTGTGATAGGGAGCGTGGTACTGTGATAGGGAGCGTGGTACTGTGATGGGGAGCATGGTGTGATAGGAAGTGTGGTACTGTGATAGGGAGCGTGGTACTGTGATAGGGAGCGTGGTACTGTGATAAGATGCCACCTTTGCAATAAGACGGTTCATGAAATTTCATCCCTGCTGGATATTCCATGGTCACCTGTAATAGTGATATTATTAGAAAGTGGAAGCGTTTTGGAACAACAGCAACTCAGCCTTGAAGCGGAAGGATCACGTAAAATCACAGAACGGGGTCAACGACTGCTAAAGCGCCTGGTGCGTAAAAGTCACCAACGCTCTGCTGACTCCATAGCTACAGAGTGTCACACTACCACTGGCATTAATGTAAGCACAAAAGCTGTGCGGCGGGAGATTAATGGAATGGGTTTCCATGGCCGAGCAGCTGCATGCAGGCGTGGGATGGAGGGGTGTAAGGCACACAGACACTGGCCTGTGGAGCAGTGGAAACGTGTTCTGCGGAGTGACCAATCACGCTTCTCTGTTGGGCGAGTCTGGCTTTGGAGGATGCCGGGAGAACGTTACCTGCCTGACTGCTTTGTGGCAACTGAGAAGTTTGGTGGAGGAGGGATAATGGTAGGGGGCTGTGTGTCAGGGTTTGAGCTAGGCCTCTTATCGCTCAGTGAAGGGCAATCTGAATGCTTCAGCATAACAAGACGACAATGCTCTGCTTCCAAGTTTGTGGCAACAGTTTGGGGAAGGCCCTTTTCTATTCCAACATGACTGTGCCCTAGTGCACAAAGCAGGGACTATGACCCATATTCAATTAGAGGCAAAGTGTTTGCCTGTCCGACTGTTCGCTTCATTCGCCTGTTTCAGAGGCGAATTCATTCTGTGCTCGTCCCCGCTTTTCGCCTAATTCAATTGCAAAATAGGCGAAAACGGAACAGGCGAAAAGTACTGAAAGAATTGGGGAAATCAGTCTGTACCCCAGAAAAAGATGCACTAACATAGGGAATCAATATAGATGTGTACTAATAGCCATAATAACATAGGGAGTCACTATAGATGTGTACTAATAGCCCTAATAACATAGGGAGTCACTATAGATGTGTACTAATAGCCCTAATAACATAGGGAATCACTATAGATGTGTACTAATAGCCCTAATAACACAGGGAATCACTATAGATGTGTACTAATAGCCCTAATAACATAGGGAGTCACTATAGATGTGTACTAATAGCCCTAATAACATAGGGAATCACTATAGATGTGTACTAATAGCCCTAATAACATAGGAAATCACTATAGATGTGTACTAATAGCCCTAATAACACAGGGAATCACTATAGAAGTGTACTAATAGCCCTAATAACATAGGGAGTCACTATAGATGTGTACTAATAGCCCTAATAACATAGGGAATCACTATAGATGTGTACTAATAGCCCTAATAACATAGGGAATCAATATAGATGTGTACTAATAGCCCTAATAACATATGGAGTCACTATAGATGTGTACTAATAGCCCTAATAACATAGGGAATCAATATAGATGTGTACTAATAGCCCTAATAACATAGGGAATCACTATAGATGTGTACTAATAGTCCTAATAACATAGGGAATCACTATAGATGTGTACTAATAGCCCTAATAACATAGGGAATCACTATAGATGTGTACTAATAGCCCTAATAACATAGGGAATCACTATAGATGTGTACTAATAGCCCTAATAACATAGGGAATCACTATAGATGTGTACTAATAGCCCTAATAACATAGGGAATCACTATAGATGTGTACTAATAGCCCTAATAACATAGGGAATCACTATAGATGTGTACTAATAGCCCTAATAACATAGGGAATCACTATAGATGTGTACTAATAGTCCTAATAACATAGGGAATCACTATAGATGTGTACTAATAGTCCTAATAACATAGGGAATCACTATAGATGTGTACTAATAGTCCTAATAACACAGGGAATCACTATAGATGTGTACTAATAGCCCTAATAACACAGGGAATCACTATAGATGTGTACTAATAGCCCTAATAACATAGGGAATCACTATAGATGTGTACTAATAGCCCTAATAACAAAGGGAATCACTATAGATGTGTACTAATAGCCCTAATAACATAGGGAATCACTATAGAAGTGTACTAATAGCCCTAATAACATAGGGAGTCACTATAGATGTGTACTAATAGCCCTAATAACATAGGGAATCACTATAGATGTGTACTAATAGCCCTAATAACATAGGGAATCAATATAGATGTGTACTAATAGCCCTAACAACATAGGGAGTCACTATAGATGTGTACTAATAGCCCTAATAACATAGGGAATCAATATAGATGTGTACTAATAGCCCTAATAACATAGGGAATCACTATAGATGTGTACTAATAGTCCTAATAACATAGGGAATCACTATAGATGTGTACTAATAGCCCTAATAACATAGGGAATCACTATAGATGTGTACTAATAGCCCTAATAACATAGGGAATCACTATAGATGTGTACTAATAGCCCTAATAACATAGGGAATCACTATAGATGTGTACTAATAGCCCTAATAACATAGGGAATCACTATAGATGTGTACTAATAGCCCTAATAACATAGGGAATCACTATAGATGTGTACTAATAGTCCTAATAACATAGGGAATCACTATAGATGTGTACTAATAGTCCTAATAACATAGGGAATCACTATAGATGTGTACTAATAGTCCTAATAACATAGGGAATCACTATAGATGTGTACTAATAGTCCTAATAACACAGGGAATCACTATAGATGTGTACTAATAGCCCTAATAACACAGGGAATCACTATAGATGTGTACTAATAGCCCTAATAACATAGGGAATCACTATAGATGTGTACTAATAGCCCTAATAACATAGGGAATCACTATAGATGTGTACTAATAGTCCTAATAACATAGGGAATCACTATAGATGTGTACTAATAGTCCTAATAACATAGGGAATCACTATAGATGTGTACTAATAGCCCTAATAACATAGGGAATCAATATAGATGTGTACTAATAGCCCTAATAACATAGGGAATCAATATAGATGTGTACTAATAGCCCTAATAACATAGGGAATCAATATAGATGTGTACTAATAGCCCTAATAACATAGGGAATCACTATAGATGTGTACTAATAGCCCTAATAACATAGGGAATCACTATAGATGTGTACTAATAGCCCTAATAACATAGGGAGTCACTATAGATGTGTACTAATAGCCCTAATAAAACTAGTTTGGGTACTTAAGTTGTGTAAATTGCTTGCTATTAGCGTCTAGGTAAAAGTGGTGAAGAATGGCATAAAGCTGTATTTTTTGGTGAACATAATTAGTCCTGTCAAATTTGGGGTGCTTGAAAATGGGTGCTAGCATGTTTTATGTCTCTAAAGTGAACTTTTAAAAAACGTGAAAAATCCACCTGCTGCAGCACCTGCAATCCCAAAAACACCTGACCCATCCTTGGGGACCCCCAAGAAGTCTATTTCGATACTTTTAATGTTTATGCCCCCACTTTTTAAATTTTCACCCCAAAAATTACACGTCTTTTTTGGGATGTTCTTAGGTTTTTGTTTCTCTTTTTTTTTGCGTATTTGTCCTTTGGGGGGCTGTTCCAAGGGTTCTGAGTTGTTAGCCCATGTTTGCACCCCAAAATAAAGATTTTGCATTTCTTTTCACCAGCTATTGATTGGAGAATCATTTTTGGAGAATTGTTTCCACTTAGGCGAAATTGTCCTGGAATTGAATTTGGCAAATTTTGTTTAGGCGAATTTTTCACAAAAAAACAGGCGAATATGGCTTTTCACCTCTAATTGAATTCCCCTCTATGAAGACATGAATTGATGAGCTCGGTGTGGAAGAACATGACTGGCCCACACAGAGCCCTGACCTCAACCCCATCGAGCACCTTTGATATGAACTGAAACGGAGATTGCGAGCCAGGCCTTCTCACCCAACATCAGCGCCTGACCTCATACATGCTCTACAGAATGAATGGGCGCAAATTCCCACAGAAACCCTCCAACATCTTGTGGAAATCCTTCTAAGAGGAGTGGAAGCTGTTATAGCTGCAAAAGGGGGACCCACTCCATATTACAGTATATGTATTTGAATACAATGTCATTATAGTAAACATTGGTGTAATGGTCAGGCGTCTGAATACCTTTGTCCATATAATGGTGTATATATATATATTGTTGCTGCAGTGTAATCAAAAGCTTTCAGAACTTATCCGTGTAAACTATTGCCATCCGGAGATGATGTTACCCCTCTTACCTCTATGGAGCAGACCGGCCTCTGATGTGTATCTTCCTCTGGATGACATTGTATTGTCCATCCTGACAATAAGCTGCTTCGTGCCCCCCATGGAGGGACAGTGGTGTGTGACGGGCTGGCACAAAGCACCAGGCAGGCAGAGGAGTGCAGACGTGGGGAAATCCTGACACCTACATGTCATTATTACATCGTCTCACTGTACCACTGCGGATGCTGATCTGTCAAAACACTTGTGCGTTATTATGTGACAGGAGGGAAGGAGTTCCATCTCATCGGCTATATAGCGTGAGACGCGGCGAGCTCAGGCGCAGGATCTTTATGGTTCATTTTCTTTTTTTTTTGCATGACAGCAAATGGGATAATTGCAGATGTCACATCTGACTGCGGTGATGTCAACTTGTCTGTAACAATAAAACACAGAACTCAGCGATAATGAACGTTCTGTGAATGGCTTAGTAGCGCTAATGTCATCTTTACTGATAATGGGAGCTGCACACAAAGGAAAAATAAAGGGGGGCTGGAGGTTAGACGAATCTGCACGGACGCAAATGGCGAGTTTTGGGCAGATGTGAATTTCCGTATCTCTGTCCTATACTGAGTCGTATTGAACGCAGGGCCTGATTCAGAAATGGACGCTATAGCCCAGCCGCTGCGTCTTTCGACACAGCGTGCTTAAATATGCAAATGCCGCAAGAGGCGTCTTGAAGTAAAAGACGCCCACTGCCGGCTTATGTTCTCCTCTGCTGTGCCCGGTGACGCAGCATCAGATCAACTGCGTGGCCAATGGATATATCAGAAATCATCGCGCTGCTTTTTATGTCATGTTAAATCACGCAGCCTGAGCCAATGAAGCTGCGTCCAAGGACGCCTGGGACACTACTGCAGTGTTTGGCGCACCGCATGGCGACATCGCAGCCCCTGATATGCACATGTGCAGCGCGGCTCCTGCGCACGTGAGGCGGGAGCTATTATAGACTGTGCCCCATTCCCATGACACTATCCAGGCTCAGTGCGCGTACAGGACTACAGTAATGTGCATAGTACAGGACTACAGTAACGTGCATAGTACAGGACTACAGTAATGTGCATAGTACAGGACTACAGTAATGTGCATAGTACAGGACTACAGTAACGTGTATAGTACAGGACTACAGTAATGTGCATAGTACAGGACTACAGTAATGTGCATAGTACAGGACTACAGTAACGTGCATAGTACAGGACTACAGTAACGTGCATAGTACAGGACTACAGTAACGTGTATAGTACAGGACTACAGTAACGTGCATAGTACAGGACTACAGTAACGTGCATAGTACAGGACTACAGTAATGTGCATAGTACAGGACTACAGTAACGTGCATAGTACAGCAGTACTGTAACGTGCATAGTACAGGACTACAGTAACGTGCATAGTACAGGACTACAGTAATGTGCATAGTACAGGACTACAGTAACGTGCATAGTACAGGACTACAGTAATGTGCATAGTACAGGACTACAGTAACGTGCATAGTACAGGACTACAGTAACGTGCATAGTACAGGACTACAGTAACGTGCATAGTACAGGACTACAGTAATGTGCATAGTACAGGACTACAGTAATGTGGCATAGTACAGGACTACAGTAACGTGCATAGTACAGGACTACTGTAACGTGCATAGTACAGGACTACAGTAACGTGCATAGTACAGGACTACTGTAACGTGCATAGTACAGGACTACAGTAATGTGCATAGTACAGGACTACAGTAACGTGCATAGTACAGGACTACAGTAACGTTCATAGTACAGGACTACAGTAACGTGCATAGTACAGGACTACAGTAACGTGCATAGTACAGGACTACAGTAACGTGCATAGTACAGGACTACAGTAACGTGCATAGTACAGGACTACTGTAACGTGCATAGTACAGGACTACAGTAACGTGCATAGTACAGGACTACAGTAACGGGCATAGTACAGGACTACAGTAACGTGCATAGTACAGGACTACAGTAACGTGCATAGTACAGGACTACAGTAACGTTCATAGTACAGGACTACAGTAACGTGCATAGTACAGGACTACAGTAACGTGCATAGTACAGGACTACAGTAATGTGCATAGTACAGGACTACAGTAATGTGCATAGTCCAGGACTACAGTAACGTGCATAGTACAGGACTACAGTAACGTGCATAGTACAGGACTACAGTAACGTGTATAGTACAGGACTACAGTAACGTGCATAGTACAGGACTACAGTAACGTGCATAGTACAGGACTACAGTAACGTGCATAGTACAGGACTACAGTAACGTGCATAGTACAGGACTACAGTAATGTGCATAGTACAGGACTACAGTAACGTGCATAGTACAGGACTACAGTAACGTGCATAGTACAGGACTACAGTAACGTTCATAGTACAGGACTACAGTAACGTGCATAGTACAGGACTACAGCAAACGTGCATAGTACAGGACTACAGTAACGTGCATAGTACAGGACTACAGTAACGTGCATAGTACAGGACTACAGTAACGTTCATAGTACAGGACTACAGTAACGTGCATAGTACAGGACTACAGCAAACGTGCATAGTACAGGACTACAGTAACGTGCATAGTACAGGACTACAGTAACGTGCATAGTACAGGACTACAGTAACGTGCATAGTACAGGACTACAGTAACGTGCATAGTAACCGGATCACAAGGAACAAGACATTAACAAGTGTGTACTGCACATCCCATGTTCCAGCATCTTCCTTACACACATTTCAATTAAAACTCCATTATAGAACCTAGTATTGCAAATAGTGATGTGCATTAAACAGGGGGAGATTCTCTTATTTGTAGATATTAGATTATAATGTATGATATGTAATTATTATATATCAAATAACGAGCTGCTGTTAGTGATTCCACCGCACAGAACAAGCAGACGTACTGTATGGGGGGGAAACTAGTGATTTAAATCCATCTTGGCGAGGTTTTTAAAGGACCGCTAACACTGATATATAAGTTGTCATTTATAAAAGAGTGTTCATTGCAATTAAATATGCAAATGTTCCCATGCATTGGAAGAATTGGATATTTTACTTTGCACTTTTATTTAATGTGCATCCTGCATGCCAAAACAATATATAGTTATATTTGCCCCCCCTCCCCCTGTATTGCAGCATGGTTTGTCCTGGGGCAAGTTACTAATATTTGTTTTTGCTCTGCCCCCTGCTCATAATCAGCCCCTTTATCTCCCATGTCTTCAGTCCTGATCAGCTCTCCTAAGTGTTATCATTAGCTGCTTCCCTTGTGTATTAGGTGTAATGGTTCCTTTATCCAGTGTTCCCTTGTTTTTATTAACATAAAGTGTATTAGAGCAGGTCAGCAAGCGACGTTTGAGCGAGCCGCCACTGACCGCACTGTGGGCCTGATTCAGACCCGCTCGTGAGCGCTGAGTGCTCGCAAGCGGGTCGATGGTGCCCTAGTGCGCATGCGCACGACGGAGGAAGCTCCGTCTTGCGCATGCCCGAGACCCGCATAGCGACGGCCAGCCGTCGCTATGGGTCTCGCACCGAAGTGGGCGTGCTGTCGATTGTGAGTGACAGCACGCCCCCTTTGGTGGGCGTGCCGGGGGCGTTGCTGCACAGACGGAGGCGTTCCCATGGGAACTCCTACCGTCTGGGTCCAGCCCCACTGACATCACTAGTGATGTCAGTGGGAGTGCTTTCGGCTCTGATAGAGCCAAAATCACTACTGGGCTTGCGGCAGCGAGACCCTAACGCAAGGGTCTCGTCGCAAGCCCAATGGTCGCGATGGTCTTGACCATCGCGACCATCTTTTTGGCTGCTCGCATAAGCTGTGGGTGGTCAGGCCCTGTGCACCCTGACTCACAGATGGACGGAATTACAGAGACGCACACAAGCGCAGGGGCAATGCCGTACATCTCACATGCAGCACGAGGTGTCTCCTTGCTGCATCTGCGAGGTCGCAGCCTGACATCACCACTGCAGCTGTCACTTGCAATGGTTGCCCCTTTGGCCAGGCTGGGGATGACACGCCCCCATTTCCAGGAGCGCAGCCCCCCCAAACTCTAAATACAACTCTGAATCAGGGCCTATGTGTGCCGCTTCTGTTGTCTGATCGCACTATGGCCCTCATTCAGATGCGGTCGCAAGAAGCGATCGCTCTCTCTGAATGAGGGCGGCCGCTTCCTTTTTTTTAGTGCGGCCTCCTGGTCGCTAGCTAAGCTGTGGGTTACCACCCAGAGCTTAGCGACCGACCAGGTTGATGGTCGTGATGGTGAACACCATCGCGACCATCGGGGCTTGCGACAAGACCCTAAGGTTGGGTCTCGGCAACCGCAAGCCCCAGGGAGCTTCCTGCTCTGATCAAGCAGGAAGCTCCCCACTGACATCGCTGCTGATGTCAGTGCGGCCACCCACAAAATGGCAGGCGTTTTAAGGAACGCCTCCGTTTGTGAAACCACCCCCCCCGCCTACCAAACGGGGCAAGCTGTCGATCAACATAGACAGCCGCCCCTTTTGTAGAGAGCTCCAGAGCGAGACAGTTTCTCTCTCGCTCCGGGGCTTGCGCACACATCGGCGCTTCCGACCGGGTCTGAATGAGACCCAATGTGTGCCTCCTCTGTTATCTGACAGCACTATATATGCCTCCTCTGTTGTCTGACCGCATTACGTGTGCCTCCTCTGTTGACTGACTGCACTATATGCGCCTCCTCTGTTGTCTGACTGCACTATGTGTGCCTCCTCTGTTGTCTGACCGCACTATGTGTGCCTCCTCTGTTGTCTGACCGCACTATATGTGCCTCCTCTGTTGTCTGACCGCATTACGTGTGCCTCCTCTGTTGTCTGACCTTACTATGTGTGCCTCCTCTATTGTCTGACCGCACTATGTGTGCCTCCTCTGTTATCTGACAGCACTATATGTGCCTCCTCTGTTGTCTGACCGCACTATGCGTGCCTCCTTTGTTGTCTGACCTTACTATGTGTGCCTCCTCTGTTGTCTGACCTTACTATGTGTGCCTCCTCTATTGTCTGACCGCACTATGTGTGCCTCCTCTATTGTCTGACCGCACTGTGTGCCTCCTCTATTGTCTGACCGCACTATGTGTGCCTCCTCTATTGTCTGACCGCACTATGTGTGCCTCCTCTATTGTCTGACCGCACTATGTGTGCCTACTCTGTTGTCTGACCGCACTATGTGTGCCTCCTCTATTGTCTGACCGCACTATGTGTGCCTTCTCTATTGTCTGACCGCACTATGTGTGCCTCCTCTGTTGTCTGACAGCACTATGTGTGCCTCCTCTGTTGTCTGACAGCACTATGTGTGCCTCCTCTGTTTTCTTGCAGTTTGTGAAGTTCTCCAATATCGAGGAGGACACCCCATCTTACCACAGGAGCTACGACTTCTTCGTGTCCCGCTTCAGTGAGATGTGTCACTCCAGCTACGAGGATGTGGAGATACGGTCTAAGTGAGTGTCAAGTACTGTCATATACTGTGCTATCCTGATGTGTGCTGGGCTTCCTAAGGATTACCAAATACAATACAGTACATTCTAGTGACTGATATACTATGCAGTACATTCTAGTGACTGATATACTATGCAGTACATTCTAGTGACTGATGTACTATGCAGTACATTCTCTAGTGACTGATGTACTATGCAGTACATTCTAGTGACTGATATACAATGCAGTACATTCTAGTGACTGATATACAATGCAGTACATTCTCTAGTGACTGATATACTATGCAGTACATGCTCTAGTGACTGATATACAGTGCAGTACATTCTCTAGTGACTGATATACAGTGCAGTACATGCTATAGTGACTGATATACAATGCAGTACATTCTAGTGACTGATATACAGTGCAGTACATGCTCTAGTGACTGATATACAATGCAGTACATTCTCTAGTGACTGATATACTATGCAGTACATTCTCTAGTGACTGATATACTATGCAGTACATTCTCTAGTGACTGATATACTATGCAGTACATTCTCTAGTGACTGATATACCATGCAGTACATTCTCTAGTGACTGATATACAGTGCAGTACATGCTCTAGTGACTGATATACTATGCAGTACATTCTCTAGTGACTGATGTACTATGCAGTACATTCTCTAGTGACTGATATACTATGCAGTACATTCTCTAGTGACTGATGTACTATGCAGTACATTCTCTAGTGACTGATATACTATGCAGTACATTCTCTAGTGACTGATATACTATGCAGTACATTCTCTAGTGACTGATATACAATGCAGTACATGCTCTAGTGACTGATATACTATGCAGTACATTCTCTAGTGACTGATATACAGTGCAGTACATTCTCTAGTGACTGATATACCATGCAGTACATGCTCTAGTGACTGATATACTATGCAGTACATGCTCTAGTGACTGATGTACTATGCAGTACATTCTAGTGCCTGATATACTATGCAGTACATTCTCTAGTGACTGATATACTATGCAGTACATTCTCTAGTGACTGATATACTATGCAGTACATTCTAGTGCCTGATTTACTATGCAGTACATGCTCTAGTGACTGATATACTATGCAGTACATTCTAGTGACTGATGTACTATGCAGTACATTCTAGTGACTGATATACTATGCAGTACATTCTAGTGACTGATGTACTATGCAGTACATTCTAGTGACTGATATACTATGCAGTACATTCTAGTGACTGATATACAGTGCAGTACATTCTCTAGTGACTGATATACTATGCAGTACATTCTAGTGCCTGATATACAATGCAGTACATGCTCTAGTGACTGATATACTATGCAGTACATTCTCTAGTGACTGATATACTATGCAGTACATTCTCTAGTGACTGATATACTATGCAGTACATTCTAGTGACTGATATACTATGCAGTACATTCTCTAGTGACTGATATACTATGAAGTACATTCTCTAGTGACTGATATACAATGCAGTACATTCTAGTGACTGATATACAGTGCAGTACATGCTCTAGTGACTGATATACTATGCAGTACATTCTCTAGTGACTGATATACTATGCAGTACATTCTCTAGTGACTGAAATACAATGCAGTACATTCTCTAGTGACTGATATACTATGCAGTACATTCTCTAGTGACTGATATACAATGCAGTACATTCTAGTGACTGATATACAGTGCAGTACATGCTCTAGTGACTGATATACTGTGCAGTACATTCTCTAGTGACTGATATACTATACAGTACATTCTAGTGACTGATATACAGTGCAGTACATGCTCTAGTGACTGATATACTATTCAGTACATGCTCTAGTAACTGATATACTATGCAGTACATTCTCTAGTGACTGATATACAGTGCAGTACATGCTCTAGTGACTGATATACAATGCAGTACATTCTAGTGACTGATATACAATGCAGTACATTCTCTAGTGACTGATATACTATGCAGTACATTCTCTAGTGACTGATAAACAGTGCAGTACATTCTCTAGTGACTTATGTACTATGCAGTACATTCTCTAGTGACTGATATACTATGCAGTACATTCTCTTGTGACTGATGTACTATGCAGTACATTCTCTAGTGACTGATATACTATGCAGTACATTCTCTAGTGACTGATATACAGTGCAGTACATTCTCTAGTGACTGATGTACTATGCAGTACATTCTAGTGACTGATATACTATGCAGTACATGCTCTAGTGACTTATATACTATGCAGTACATTCTCTAGTGACTGATGTACTATGCAGTACATTCTCTAGTGACTGATGTACTATGCAGTACATTCTAGTGACTGATATACAATGCAGTACATTCTCTAGTGACTGATATACTATGCAGTACATGCTCTAGTGACTGATATACTATGCAGTACATTCTAGTGACTGATATACAATGCAGTACATTCTCTAGTGACTGATATACAATGCAGTACATTCTCTAGTGACTGATATACAATGCAGTACATTCTCTAGTGACTGATATACTATGCAGTACATTCTAGTGACGTATATACTATGCAGTACATTCTCTAGTGACTTATATACTATGCAGTACATGCTCTAGTTACTGATATACTATACAGTACATTCTCTAGTGACTGATATACAATGCAGTACATGCTCTAGTGACTGATGTACTATGCAGTACATTCTCTAGTGACTGATGTACTATGCAGCACATTCTAGTGACTGATATACAATGCAGTACATTCTCTAGTGACTGATATACTATGCAGTTCATGCTCTAGTGACTGATATACTATGCAGTACATTCTAGTGACTGATATACAATGCAGTACATTCTCTAGTGACTGATATACAATGCAGTACATTCTCTAGTGACTGATATACAATGCAGTACTTTCTCTAGTGACTGATATACTATGCAGTACATTCTAGTGACTTATATAGTATGCAGTACATGCTCTAGTGACTTATATACTATGCAGTACATTCTCTAGTGACTGATGTACTATGCAGTACATTCTCTAGTGACTGATGTACTATGCAGTACATTCTAGTGACTGATATACAATGCAGTACATTCTCTAGTGACTGATATACTATGCAGTACATGCTCTAGTGACTGATATACTATGCAGTACATTCTAGTGACTGATATACAATGCAGTACATTCTCTAGTGACTGATATACAATGCAGTACATTCTCTAGTGACTGATATACAATGCAGTACATTCTCTAGTGACTGATATACAATGCAGTACATTCTCTAGTGACTGATATACTATGCAGTACATTCTAGTGACTGATATACTATGCAGTACATTCTAGTGACTGATATACAATGCAGTACATTCTCTAGTGACTGATATACAATGCAGTACATTCTCTAGTGACTGATATACAATGCAGTACTTTCTCTAGTGACTGATATACTATGCAGTACATTCTAGTGACTTATATACTATGCAGTACATTCTCTAGTGACTTATATACTATGCAGTACATGCTCTAGTTACTGATATACTATACAGTACATTCTCTAGTGACTGATATACAATGCAGTACATTCTAGTGACTGATATACAATGCAGTACATTCTCTAGTGACTGATATACAATGCAGTACATTCTCTAGTGACTGATATACAATGCAGTACATTCTCTAGTGACTGATATACAATGCAGTACATTCTCTAGTGACTGATATACTATGCAGTACATTCTAGTGACGTATATACTATGCAGTACATTCTCTAGTGACTTATATACTATGCAGTACATGCTCTAGTTACTGATATACTATACAGTACATTCTCTAGTGACTGATATACAATGCAGTACATGCTCTAGTGACTGATGTACTATGCAGTACATTCTCTAGTGACTGATGTACTATGCAGCACATTCTAGTGACTGATATACAATGCAGTACATTCTCTAGTGACTGATATACTATGCAGTACATGCTCTAGTGACTGATATACTATGCAGTACATTCTAGTGACTGATATACAATGCAGTACATTCTCTAGTGACTGATATACAATGCAGTACATTCTCTAGTGACTGATATACAATGCAGTACATTCTCTAGTGACTGATATACTATGCAGTACATTCTAGTGACTTATATACTATGCAGTACATTCTCTAGTGACTTATATACTATGCAGTACATGCTCTAGTGACTGATATACTATACAGTACATTCTCTAGTGACTGATATACAATGCAGTACATTCTAGTGACTGATATACAATGCAGTACATTCTCTAGTGACTGATATACAATGCAGTACATTCTCTAGTGACTGATATACAATGCAGTACATTCTCTAGTGACTGATATACAATGCAGTACATTCTAGTGACTGATATACTATGCAGTACATTCTAGTGACTGATATACTATGCAGTACATTCTAGTGACTGATGTACTATGCAGTACATTCTCTAGTGACTGATGTACTATGCAGTACATTCTAGTGACTGATATACAATGCAGTACATTCTAGTGACTGATATACTATGCAGTACATTCTAGTGACTGATGTACTATGCAGTACATTCTCTAGTGACTGATATACTATGCAGTACATTCTCTAGTTACTGATATACTATACAGTACATTCTCTAGTGACTGATATACAATGCAGTACATGCTCTAGTGACTGATGTACTATGCAGTACATTCTCTAGTGACTGATGTACTATGCAGCACATTCTAGTGACTGATATACAATGCAGTACATTCTCTAGTGACTGATATACTATGCAGTTCATGCTCTAGTGACTGATATACTATGCAGTACATTCTAGTGACTGATATACAATGCAGTACATTCTCTAGTGACTGATATACAATGCAGTACATTCTCTAGTGACTGATATACAATGCAGTACTTTCTCTAGTGACTGATATACTATGCAGTACATTCTAGTGACTTATATAGTATGCAGTACATGCTCTAGTGACTTATATACTATGCAGTACATTCTCTAGTGACTGATGTACTATGCAGTACATTCTCTAGTGACTGATGTACTATGCAGTACATTCTAGTGACTGATATACAATGCAGTACATTCTCTAGTGACTGATATACTATGCAGTACATGCTCTAGTGACTGATATACTATGCAGTACATTCTAGTGACTGATATACAATGCAGTACATTCTCTAGTGACTGATATACAATGCAGTACATTCTCTAGTGACTGATATACAATGCAGTACATTCTCTAGTGACTGATATACAATGCAGTACATTCTCTAGTGACTGATATACTATGCAGTACATTCTAGTGACTGATATACTATGCAGTACATTCTAGTGACTGATATACAATGCAGTACATTCTCTAGTGACTGATATACAATGCAGTACATTCTCTAGTGACTGATATACAATGCAGTACTTTCTCTAGTGACTGATATACTATGCAGTACATTCTAGTGACTTATATACTATGCAGTACATTCTCTAGTGACTTATATACTATGCAGTACATGCTCTAGTTACTGATATACTATACAGTACATTCTCTAGTGACTGATATACAATGCAGTACATTCTAGTGACTGATATACAATGCAGTACATTCTCTAGTGACTGATATACAATGCAGTACATTCTCTAGTGACTGATATACAATGCAGTACATTCTCTAGTGACTGATATACAATGCAGTACATTCTCTAGTGACTGATATACTATGCAGTACATTCTAGTGACGTATATACTATGCAGTACATTCTCTAGTGACTTATATACTATGCAGTACATGCTCTAGTTACTGATATACTATACAGTACATTCTCTAGTGACTGATATACAATGCAGTACATGCTCTAGTGACTGATGTACTATGCAGTACATTCTCTAGTGACTGATGTACTATGCAGCACATTCTAGTGACTGATATACAATGCAGTACATTCTCTAGTGACTGATATACTATGCAGTACATGCTCTAGTGACTGATATACTATGCAGTACATTCTAGTGACTGATATACAATGCAGTACATTCTCTAGTGACTGATATACAATGCAGTACATTCTCTAGTGACTGATATACAATGCAGTACATTCTCTAGTGACTGATATACTATGCAGTACATTCTAGTGACTTATATACTATGCAGTACATTCTCTAGTGACTTATATACTATGCAGTACATGCTCTAGTGACTGATATACTATACAGTACATTCTCTAGTGACTGATATACAATGCAGTACATTCTAGTGACTGATATACAATGCAGTACATTCTCTAGTGACTGATATACAATGCAGTACATTCTCTAGTGACTGATATACAATGCAGTACATTCTCTAGTGACTGATATACAATGCAGTACATTCTAGTGACTGATATACTATGCAGTACATTCTAGTGACTGATATACTATGCAGTACATTCTAGTGACTGATGTACTATGCAGTACATTCTCTAGTGACTGATGTACTATGCAGTACATTCTAGTGACTGATATACAATGCAGTACATTCTAGTGACTGATATACTATGCAGTACATTCTAGTGACTGATGTACTATGCAGTACATTCTCTAGTGACTGATATACTATGCAGTACATTCTCTAGTGACTGATATACTATGCAGTACATTCTCTAGTGACTGATATACAATGCAGTACATTCTAGTGACTGATATACAATGCAGTACATTCTCTAGTGACTGATATACTATGCAGTACATGCTCTAGTGACTGATATACAGTGCAGTACATTCTCTAGTGACTGATATACAGTGCAGTACATGCTCTAGTGACTGATATACAATGCAGTACATTCTAGTGACTGATATACAGTGCAGTACATGCTCTAGTGACTGATATACAATGCAGTACATTCTCTAGTGACTGATATACTATGCAGTACATTCTCTAGTGACTGATATACTATGAAGTACATTCTCTAGTGACTGATATACTATGCTGTACATTCTCTAGTGACTGATATACCATGCAGTACATTCTCTAGTGACTGATATACAGTGCAGTACATGCTCTAGTGACTGATATACTATGCAGTACATTCTCTAGTGACTGATGTACTATGCAGTACATTCTCTAGTGACTGATATACTATGCAGTACTTTCTCTAGTGACTGATGTACTATGCAGTACATTCTCTAGTGACTGATATACTATGCAGTACATTCTCTAGTGACTGATATACTATTCAGTACATTCTCTAGTGACTGATATACCATGCAGTACATGCTCTAGTGACTGATATACTATGCAGTACATTCTCTAGTGACTGATATACAGTGCAGTACATTCTCTAGTGACTGATATACCATGCAGTACATGCTCTAGTGACTGATATACTATGCAGTACATGCTCTAGTGACTGATGTACTATGCAGTACATTCTAGTGCCTGATATACTATGCAGTACATTCTCTAGTGACTGATAAACAGTGCAGTACATTCTCTAGTGACTTATGTACTATGCAGTACATTCTCTAGTGACTGATATACTATGCAGTACATTCTCTTGTGACTGATGTACTATGCAGTACATTCTCTAGTGACTGATATACTATGCAGTACATTCTCTAGTGACTGATATACAGTGCAGTACATTCTCTAGTGACTGATGTACTATGCAGTACATTCTAGTGACTGATATACTATGCAGTACATGCTCTAGTGACTTATATACTATGCAGTACATTCTCTAGTGACTGATGTACTATGCAGTACATTCTCTAGTGACTGATGTACTATGCAGTACATTCTAGTGACTGATATACAATGCAGTACATTCTCTAGTGACTGATATACTATGCAGTACATGCTCTAGTGACTGATATACTATGCAGTACATTCTAGTGACTGATATACAATGCAGTACATTCTCTAGTGACTGATATACAATGCAGTACATTCTCTAGTGACTGGTATACAATGCAGTACATTCTCTAGTGACTGATATACTATGCAGTACATTCTAGTGACGTATATACTAAGCAGTACATTCTCTAGTGACTTATATGCTATGCAGTACATGCTCTAGTTACTGATATACTATACAGTACATTCTCTAGTGACTGATATACAATGCAGTACATGCTCTAGTGACTGATGTACTATGCAGTACATTCTCTAGTGACTGATGTACTATGCAGCACATTCTAGTGACTGATATACAATGCAGTACATTCTCTAGTGACTGATATACTATGCAGTTCATGCTCTAGTGACTGATATACTATGCAGTACATTCTAGTGACTGATATACAATGCAGTACATTCTCTAGTGACTGATATACAATGCAGTACATTCTCTAGTGACTGATATACAATGCAGTACTTTCTCTAGTGACTGATATACTATGCAGTACATTCTAGTGACTTATATAGTATGCAGTACATGCTCTAGTGACTTATATACTATGCAGTACATTCTCTAGTGACTGATGTACTATGCAGTACATTCTCTAGTGACTGATGTACTATGCAGTACATTCTAGTGACTGATATACAATGCAGTACATTCTCTAGTGACTGATATACTATGCAGTACATGCTCTAGTGACTGATATACTATGCAGTACATTCTAGTGACTGATATACAATGCAGTACATTCTCTAGTGACTGATATACAATGCAGTACATTCTCTAGTGACTGATATACAATGCAGTACATTCTCTAGTGACTGATATACAATGCAGTACATTCTCTAGTGACTGATATACTATGCAGTACATTCTAGTGACGTATATACTATGCAGTACATTCTCTAGTGACTTATATACAATGCAGTACATGCTCTAGTGACTGATGTACTATGCAGTACATTCTCTAGTGACTGATGTACTATGCAGCACATTCTAGTGACTGATATACAATGCAGTACATTCTCTAGTGACTGATATACTATGCAGTACATGCTCTAGTGACTGATATACTATGCAGTACATTCTAGTGACTGATATACAATGCAGTATATTCTCTAGTGACTGATATACAATGCAGTACATTCTCTAGTGACTGATATACAATGCAGTACTTTCTCTAGTGACTGATATACTATGCAGTACATTCTAGTGACTTATATACTATGCAGTACATTCTCTAGTGACTTATATACTATGCAGTACATGCTCTAGTTACTGATATACTATACAGTACATTCTCTAGTGACTGATATACAATGCAGTACATGCTCTAGTGACTGATATACAATGCAGTACATTCTAGTGACTGATATACAATGCAGTACATTCTCTAGTGACTGATATACAATGCAGTACATTCTCTAGTGACTGATATACAATGCAGTACATTCTCTAGTGACTGATATACAATGCAGTACATTCTCTAGTGACTGATATACAATGCAGTACATTCTCTAGTGACTGATATACTATGCAGTACATTCTAGTGACGTATATACTATGCAGTACATTCTCTAGTGACTTATATACTATGCAGTACATGCTCTAGTTACTGATATACTATACAGTACATTCTCTAGTGACTGATATACAATGGAGTACATGCTCTAGTGACTGATGTACTATGCAGTACATTCTCTAGTGACTGATGTACTATGCAGCACATTCTAGTGACTGATATACAATGCAGTACATTCTCTAGTGACTGATATACTATGCAGTACATGCTCTAGTGACTGATATACTATGCAGTACATTCTAGTGACTGATATACAATGCAGTACATTCTCTAGTGACTGATATACAATGCAGTACATTCTCTAGTGACTGATATACAATGCAGTACTTTCTCTAGTGACTGATATACTATGCAGTACATTCTAGTGACTTATATACTATGCAGTACATTCTCTAGTGACTTATATACTATGCAGTACATGCTCTAGTGACTGATATACTATACAGTACATTCTCTAGTGACTGATATACAATGCAGTACATTCTAGTGACTGATATACAATGCAGTACATTCTCTAGTGACTGATATACAATGCAGTACATTCTCTAGTGACTGATATACAATGCAGTACATTCTGTAGTGACTGATATACAATGCAGTACATTCTCTAGTGACTGATATACTATGCAGTACATTCTAGTGACTGATATACAATGCAGTACATTCTAGTGACTGATATACTATGCAGTACATTCTAGTGACTGATATACTATGCAGTACATTCTAGTGACTGATGTACTATGCAGTACATTCTCTAGTGACTGATGTACTATGCAGTACATTCTAGTGACTGATATACAATGCAGTACATTCTAGTGACTGATATACTATGCAGTACATTCTAGTGACTGATGTACTATGCAGTACATTCTCTAGTGACTGATATACTATGCAGTACATTCTCTAGTGACTGATATACTATGCAGTACATTCTCTAGTGACTGATATACAATGCAGTACATTCTAGTGACTGATATACAATGCAGTACATTCTCTAGTGACTGATATACTATGCAGTACATGCTCTAGTGACTGATATACAGTGCAGTACATGCTCTAGTGACTGATATACAGTGCAGTACATGCTCTAGTGACTGATATACAATGCAGTACATTCTAGTGACTGATATACAGTGCAGTACATGCTCTAGTGACTGATATACAATGCAGTACATTCTCTAGTGACTGATATACTATGCAGTACATTCTCTAGTGACTGATATACTATGCAGTACATTCTCTAGTGACTAATATACTATGCTGTACATTCTCTAGTGACTGATATACCATGCAGTACATTCTCTAGTGACTGATATACAGTGCAGTACATGCTCTAGTGACTCATATACTATGCAGTACATTCTCTAGTGACTGATATACTATGCAGTACATTCTAGTGCCTGATTTACTATGCAGTACATGCTCTAGTGACTGATATACTATGCAGTACATTCTAGTGACTGATGTACTATGCAGTACATTCTAGTGACTGATGTACTGTGCAGTACATTCTAGTGACTGATGTACTATGCAGTACATTCTAGTGACTGATATACTATGCAGTACATTCTAGTGACTGATATACAGTGCAGTACATTCTCTAGTGACTGATATACTATGCAGTACATTCTAGTGCCTGATATACAATGCAGTACATGCTCTAGTGACTGATATACTATGCAGTACATTCTCTAGTGACTGATATACTATGCAGTACATTCTCTAGTGACTGATATACTATGCAGTACATTCTAGTGACTGATATACTATGCAGTACATTCTCTAGTGACTGATATACTATGCAGTACATTCTCTAGTGACTGATATACAATGCAGTACATTCTAGTGACTGATATACAGTGCAGTACATGCTCTAGTGACTGATATACTATGCAGTACATTCTCTAGTGACTGATATACTATGCAGTACATTCTCTAGTGACTGAAATACAATGCAGTACATTCTCTAGTGACTGATATACTATGCAGTACATTCTCTAGTGACTGATATACAATGCAGTACATTCTAGTGACTGATATACAGTGCAGTACATGCTCTAGTGACTGATATACTGTGCAGTACATTCTCTAGTGACTGATATACTATACAGTACATTCTAGTGACTGATATACAGTGCAGTACATGCTCTAGTGACTGATATACTATTCAGTACATGCTCTAGTAACTGATATACTATGCAGTACATTCTCTAGTGACTGATATACAGTGCAGTACATGCTCTAGTGACTGATATACAATGCAGTACATTCTAGTGACTGATATACAATGCAGTACATTCTCTAGTGACTGATGTACTATGCAGTACATTCTCTAGTGACTGATATACTATGCAGTACATTCTCTAGTGACTGATAAACAGTGCAGTACATTCTCTAGTGACTTATGTACTATGCAGTACATTCTCTAGTGACTGATATACTATGCAGTACATTCTCTTGTGACTGATGTACTATGCAGTACATTCTCTAGTGACTGATATACTATGCAGTACATTCTCTAGTGACTGATATACAGTGCAGTACATTCTCTAGTGACTGATGTACTATGCAGTACATTCTAGTGACTGATATACTATGCAGTACATGCTCTTGTGACTTATATACTATGCAGTACATTCTCTAGTGACTGATGTACTATGCAGTACATTCTCTAGTGACTGATGTACTATGCAGTACATTCTAGTGACTGATATACAATGCAGTACATTCTCTAGTGACTGATATACTATGCAGTACATGCTCTAGTGACTGATATACTATGCAGTACATTCTAGTGACTGATATACAATGCAGTACATTCTCTAGTGACTGATATACAATGCAGTACATTCTCTAGTGACTGATATACAATGCAGTACATTCTCTAGTGACTGATATACTATGCAGTACATTCTAGTGACGTATATACTATGCAGTACATTCTCTAGTGACGTATATACTATGCAGTACATGCTCTAGTTACTGATATACTATACAGTACATTCTCTAGTGACTGATATACAATGCAGTACATGCTCTAGTGACTGATGTACTATGCAGTACATTCTCTAGTGACTGATGTACTATGCAGCACATTCTAGTGACTGATATACAATGCAGTACATTCTCTAGTGACTGATATACTATGCAGTTCATGCTCTAGTGACTGATATACTATGCAGTACATTCTAGTGACTGATATACAATGCAGTACATTCTCTAGTGACTGATATACAATGCAGTACATTCTCTAGTGACTGATATACAATGCAGTACTTTCTCTAGTGACTGATATACTATGCAGTACATTCTAGTGACTTATATAGTATGCAGTACATGCTCTAGTGACTTATATACTATGCAGTACATTCTCTAGTGACTGATGTACTATGCAGTACATTCTCTAGTGACTGATGTACTATGCAGTACATTCTAGTGACTGATATACAATGCAGTACATTCTCTAGTGACTGATATACTATGCAGTACATGCTCTAGTGACTGATATACTATGCAGTACATTCTAGTGACTGATATACAATGCAGTACATTCTCTAGTGACTGATATACAATGCAGTACATTCTCTAGTGACTGATATACAATGCAGTACATTCTCTAGTGACTGATATACAATGCAGTACATTCTCTAGTGACTGATATACTATGCAGTACATTCTAGTGACGTATATACTATGCAGTACATTCTCTAGTGACTTATATACAATGCAGTACATGCTCTAGTGACTGATGTACTATGCAGTACATTCTCTAGTGACTGATGTACTATGCAGCACATTCTAGTGACTGGTATACAATGCAGTACATTCTCTAGTGACTGATATACTATGCAGTACATGCTCTAGTGACTGATATACTATGCAGTACATTCTAGTGACTGATATACAATGCAGTACATTCTCTAGTGACTAATATACAATGCAGTACTTTCTCTAGTGACTGATATACTATGCAGTACATTCTAGTGACTTATATACTATGCAGTACATTCTCTAGTGACTTATATACTATGCAGTACATGCTCTAGTTACTGATATACTATACAGTACATTCTCTAGTGACTGATATACAATGCAGTACATTCTAGTGACTGATATACAATGCAGTACATTCTCTAGTGACTGATATACAATGCAGTACATTCTCTAGTGACTGATATACAATGCAGTACATTCTCTAGTGACTGATATACAATGCAGTACATTCTCTAGTGACTGATATACTATGCAGTACATTCTAGTGACGTATATACTATGCAGTACATTCTCTAGTGACTTATATACTATGCAGTACATGCTCTAGTTACTGATATACTATACAGTACATTCTCTAGTGACTGATATACAATGCAGTACATGCTCTAGTGACTGATGTACTATGCAGTACATTCTCTAGTGACTGATGTACTATGCAGCACATTCTAGTGACTGATATACAATGCAGTACATTCTCTAGTGACTGATATACTATGCAGTACATGCTCTAGTGACTGATATACTATGCAGTACATTCTAGTGACTGATGTACAATGCAGTACATTCTCTAGTGACTGATATACAATGCAGTACATTCTCTAGTGACTGATATACAATGCAGTACTTTCTCTAGTGACTGATATACTATGCAGTACATTCTAGTGACTTATATACTATGCAGTACATTCTCTAGTGACTTATATACTATGCAGTACATGCTCTAGTTACTGATATACTATACAGTACATTCTCTAGTGACTGATATACAATGCAGTACATTCTAGTGACTGATATACAATGCAGTACATTCTCTAGTGACTGATATACAATGCAGTACATTCTCTAGTGACTGATATACAATGCAGTACATTCTCTAGTGACTGATAAACAGTGCAGTACATTCTCTAGTGACTTATGTACTATGCAGTACATTCTCTAGTGACTGATATACTATGCAGTACATTCTCTTGTGACTGATGTACTATGCAGTACATTCTCTAGTGACTGATATACTATGCAGTACATTCTCTAGTGACTGATATACAGTGCAGTACATTCTCTAGTGACTGATGGACTATGCAGTACATTCTAGTGACTGATATACTATGCAGTACATGCTCTAGTGACTTATATACTATGCAGTACATTCTCTAGTGACTGATGTACTATGCAGTACATTAGTGACTGATGTACTATGCAGTACATTCTAGTGACTGATATACAATGCAGTACATTCTCTAGTGACTGATATACTATGCAGTACATGCTCTAGTGACTGATATACTATGCAGTACATTCTAGTGACTGATATACAATGCAGTACATTCTCTAGTGACTGATATACAATGCAGTACATTCTCTAGTGACTGATATACTATGCAGTACATTCTAGTGACGTATATACTATGCAGTACATTCTCTAGTGACTTATATACTATGCAGTACATGCTCTATTTACTGATATACTATACAGTACATTCTCTAGTGACTGATATACAATGCAGTACATGCTCTAGTGACTGATGTACTATGCAGTACATTCTCTAGTGACTGATGTACTATGCAGCACATTCTAGTGACTGATATACAATGCAGTACATTCTCTAGTGACTGATATACTATGCAGTTCATGCTCTAGTGACTGATATACTATGCAGTACATTCTAGTGACTGATATACAATGCAGTACATTCTCTAGTGACTGATATACAATGCAGTACATTCTAGTGACTGATATACAATGCAGTACATTCTAGTGACTGATATACTATGCAGTACATTCTAGTGACTGATATACTATGCAGTACATTCTAGTGACTGATGTACTATGCAGTACATTCTCTAGTGACTGATGTACTATGCAGTACATTCTAGTGACTGATATACAATGCAGTACATTCTAGTGACTGATATACTATGCAGTACATTCTAGTGACTGATGTACTATGCAGTACATTCTCTAGTGACTGATATACTATGCAGTACATTCTCTAGTGACTGATATACTATGCAGTACATTCTCTAGTGACTGATATACAATGCAGTACATTCTAGTGACTGATATACAATGCAGTACATTCTCTAGTGACTGATATACTATGCAGTACATGCTCTAGTGACTGATATACAGTGCAGTACATGCTCTAGTGACTGATATACAGTGCAGTACATGCTCTAGTGACTGATATACAATGCAGTACATTCTAGTGACTGATATACAGTGCAGTACATGCTCTAGTGACTGATATACAATGCAGTACATTCTCTAGTGACTGATATACTATGCAGTACATTCTCTAGTGACTGATATACTATGCAGTACATTCTCTAGTGACTAATATACTATGCTGTACATTCTCTAGTGACTGATATACCATGCAGTACATTCTCTAGTGACTGATATACAGTGCAGTACATGCTCTAGTGACTGATATACTATGCAGTACATTCTCTAGTGACTGATATACTATGCAGTACATTCTAGTGCCTGATTTACTATGCAGTACATGCTCTAGTGACTGATATACTATGCAGTACATTCTAGTGACTGATGTACTATGCAGTACATTCTAGTGACTGATATACTGTGCAGTACATTCTAGTGACTGATGTACTATGCAGTACATTCTAGTGACTGATATACTATGCAGTACATTCTAGTGACTGATATACAGTGCAGTACATTCTCTAGTGACTGATATACTATGCAGTACATTCTAGTGCCTGATATACAATGCAGTACATGCTCTAGTGACTGATATACTATGCAGTACATTCTCTAGTGACTGATATACTATGCAGTACATTCTCTAGTGACTGATATACTATGCAGTACATTCTAGTGACTGATATACTATGCAGTACATTCTCTAGTGACTGATATACTATGCAGTACATTCTCTAGTGACTGATATACAATGCAGTACATTCTAGTGACTGATATACAGTGCAGTACATGCTCTAGTGACTGATATACTATGCAGTACATTCTCTAGTGACTGATATACTATGCAGTACATTCTCTAGTGACTGAAATACAATGCAGTACATTCTCTAGTGACTGATATACTATGCAGTACATTCTCTAGTGACTGATATACAATGCAGTACATTCTAGTGACTGATATACAGTGCAGTACATGCTCTAGTGACTGATATACTGTGCAGTACATTCTCTAGTGACTGATATACTATACAGTACATTCTAGTGACTGATATACAGTGCAGTACATGCTCTAGTGACTGATATACTATTCAGTACATGCTCTAGTAACTGATATACTATGCAGTACATTCTCTAGTGACTGATATACAGTGCAGTACATGCTCTAGTGACTGATATACAATGCAGTACATTCTAGTGACTGATATACAATGCAGTACATTCTCTAGTGACTGATGTACTATGCAGTACATTCTCTAGTGACTGATATACTATGCAGTACATTCTCTAGTGACTGATAAACAGTGCAGTACATTCTCTAGTGACTTATGTACTATGCAGTACATTCTCTAGTGACTGATATACTATGCAGTACATTCTCTTGTGACTGATGTACTATGCAGTACATTCTCTAGTGACTGATATACTATGCAGTACATTCTCTAGTGACTGATATACAGTGCAGTACATTCTCTAGTGACTGATGTACTATGCAGTACATTCTAGTGACTGATATACTATGCAGTACATGCTCTTGTGACTTATATACTATGCAGTACATTCTCTAGTGACTGATGTACTATGCAGTACATTCTCTAGTGACTGATGTACTATGCAGTACATTCTAGTGACTGATATACAATGCAGTACATTCTCTAGTGACTGATATACTATGCAGTACATGCTCTAGTGACTGATATACTATGCAGTACATTCTAGTGACTGATATACAATGCAGTACATTCTCTAGTGACTGATATACAATGCAGTACATTCTCTAGTGACTGATATACAATGCAGTACATTCTCTAGTGACTGATATACTATGCAGTACATTCTAGTGACGTATATACTATGCAGTACATTCTCTAGTGACGTATATACTATGCAGTACATGCTCTAGTTACTGATATACTATACAGTACATTCTCTAGTGACTGATATACAATGCAGTACATGCTCTAGTGACTGATGTACTATGCAGTACATTCTCTAGTGACTGATGTACTATGCAGCACATTCTAGTGACTGATATACAATGCAGTACATTCTCTAGTGACTGATATACTATGCAGTTCATGCTCTAGTGACTGATATACTATGCAGTACATTCTAGTGACTGATATACAATGCAGTACATTCTCTAGTGACTGATATACAATGCAGTACATTCTCTAGTGACTGATATACAATGCAGTACTTTCTCTAGTGACTGATATACTATGCAGTACATTCTAGTGACTTATATAGTATGCAGTACATGCTCTAGTGACTTATATACTATGCAGTACATTCTCTAGTGACTGATGTACTATGCAGTACATTCTCTAGTGACTGATGTACTATGCAGTACATTCTAGTGACTGATATACAATGCAGTACATTCTCTAGTGACTGATATACTATGCAGTACATGCTCTAGTGACTGATATACTATGCAGTACATTCTAGTGACTGATATACAATGCAGTACATTCTCTAGTGACTGATATACAATGCAGTACATTCTCTAGTGACTGATATACAATGCAGTACATTCTCTAGTGACTGATATACAATGCAGTACATTCTCTAGTGACTGATATACTATGCAGTACATTCTAGTGACGTATATACTATGCAGTACATTCTCTAGTGACTTATATACAATGCAGTACATGCTCTAGTGACTGATGTACTATGCAGTACATTCTCTAGTGACTGATGTACTATGCAGCACATTCTAGTGACTGATATACAATGCAGTACATTCTCTAGTGACTGATATACTATGCAGTACATGCTCTAGTGACTGATATACTATGCAGTACATTCTAGTGACTGATATACAATGCAGTACATTCTCTAGTGACTAATATACAATGCAGTACTTTCTCTAGTGACTGATATACTATGCAGTACATTCTAGTGACTTATATACTATGCAGTACATTCTCTAGTGACTTATATACTATGCAGTACATGCTCTAGTTACTGATATACTATACAGTACATTCTCTAGTGACTGATATACAATGCAGTACATTCTAGTGACTGATATACAATGCAGTACATTCTCTAGTGACTGATATACAATGCAGTACATTCTCTAGTGACTGATATACAATGCAGTACATTCTCTAGTGACTGATATACAATGCAGTACATTCTCTAGTGACTGATATACTATGCAGTACATTCTAGTGACGTATATACTATGCAGTACATTCTCTAGTGACTTATATACTATGCAGTACATGCTCTAGTTACTGATATACTATACAGTACATTCTCTAGTGACTGATATACAATGCAGTACATGCTCTAGTGACTGATGTACTATGCAGTACATTCTCTAGTGACTGATGTACTATGCAGCACATTCTAGTGACTGATATACAATGCAGTACATTCTCTAGTGACTGATATACTATGCAGTACATGCTCTAGTGACTGATATACTATGCAGTACATTCTAGTGACTGATGTACAATGCAGTACATTCTCTAGTGACTGATATACAATGCAGTACATTCTCTAGTGACTGATATACAATGCAGTACTTTCTCTAGTGACTGATATACTATGCAGTACATTCTAGTGACTTATATACTATGCAGTACATTCTCTAGTGACTTATATACTATGCAGTACATGCTCTAGTTACTGATATACTATACAGTACATTCTCTAGTGACTGATATACAATGCAGTACATTCTAGTGACTGATATACAATGCAGTACATTCTCTAGTGACTGATATACAATGCAGTACATTCTCTAGTGACTGATATACAATGCAGTACATTCTCTAGTGACTGATAAACAGTGCAGTACATTCTCTAGTGACTTATGTACTATGCAGTACATTCTCTAGTGACTGATATACTATGCAGTACATTCTCTTGTGACTGATGTACTATGCAGTACATTCTCTAGTGACTGATATACTATGCAGTACATTCTCTAGTGACTGATATACAGTGCAGTACATTCTCTAGTGACTGATGGACTATGCAGTACATTCTAGTGACTGATATACTATGCAGTACATGCTCTAGTGACTTATATACTATGCAGTACATTCTCTAGTGACTGATGTACTATGCAGTACATTAGTGACTGATGTACTATGCAGTACATTCTAGTGACTGATATACAATGCAGTACATTCTCTAGTGACTGATATACTATGCAGTACATGCTCTAGTGACTGATATACTATGCAGTACATTCTAGTGACTGATATACAATGCAGTACATTCTCTAGTGACTGATATACAATGCAGTACATTCTCTAGTGACTGATATACTATGCAGTACATTCTAGTGACGTATATACTATGCAGTACATTCTCTAGTGACTTATATACTATGCAGTACATGCTCTATTTACTGATATACTATACAGTACATTCTCTAGTGACTGATATACAATGCAGTACATGCTCTAGTGACTGATGTACTATGCAGTACATTCTCTAGTGACTGATGTACTATGCAGCACATTCTAGTGACTGATATACAATGCAGTACATTCTCTAGTGACTGATATACTATGCAGTTCATGCTCTAGTGACTGATATACTATGCAGTACATTCTAGTGACTGATATACAATGCAGTACATTCTCTAGTGACTGATATACAATGCAGTACATTCTCTAGTGACTGATATACAATGCAGTACTTTCTCTAGTGACTGATATACTATGCAGTACATTCTAGTGACTTATATAGTATGCAGTACATGCTCTAGTGACTTATATACTATGCAGTACATTCTCTAGTGACTGATGTACTATGCAGTACATTCTCTAGTGACTGATGTACTATGCAGTACATTCTAGTGACTGATATACAATGCAGTACATTCTCTAGTGACTGATATACTATGCAGTACATGCTCTATTGACTGATATACTATGCAGTACATTCTAGTGACTGATATACAATGCAGTACATTCTCTAGTGACTGATATACAATGCAGTACATTCTCTAGTGACTGATATACAATGCAGTACATTCTCTAGTGACTGATATACAATGCAGTACATTCTCTAGTGACTGATATACTATGCAGTACATTCTAGTGACGTATATACTATGCAGTACATTCTCTAGTGACTTATATACAATGCAGTACATGCTCTAGTGACTGATGTACTATGCAGTACATTCTCTAGTGACTGATGTACTATGCAGCACATTTTAGTGACTGATATACAATGCAGTACATTCTCTAGTGACTGATATACTATGCAGTACATGCTCTAGTGACTGATATACTATGCAGTACATTCTAGTGACTGATATACAATGCAGTACATTCTCTAGTGACTGATATACAATGCAGTACATTCTCTAGTGACTAATATACAATGCAGTACTTTCTCTAGTGACTGATATACTATGCAGTACATTCTAGTGACTTATATACTATGCAGTACATTCTCTAGTGACTTATATACTATGCAGTACATGCTCTAGTTACTGATATACTATACAGTACATTCTCTAGTGACTGATATACAATGCAGTACATTCTAGTGACTGATATACAATGCAGTACATTCTCTAGTGACTGATATACAATGCAGTACATTCTCTAGTGACTGATATACAATGCAGTACATTCTCTAGTGACTGATATACAATGCAGTACATTCTCTAGTGACTGATATACTATGCAGTACATTCTAGTGACGTATATACTATGCAGTACATTCTCTAGTGACTTATATACTATGCAGTACATGCTCTAGTTACTGATATACTATACAGTACATTCTCTAGTGACTGATATACCATGCAGTACATGCTCTAGTGACTGATGTACTATGCAGTACATTCTCTAGTGACTGATGTACTATGCAGCACATTCTAGTGACTGATATACAATGCAGTACATTCTCTAGTGACTGATATACTATGCAGTACATGCTCTAGTGACTGATATACTATGCAGTACATTCTAGTGACTGATATACAATGCAGTACATTCTCTAGTGACTGATATACAATGCAGTACATTCTCTAGTGACTGATATACAATGCAGTACATTCTCTAGTGACTGATATACTATGCAGTACATTCTAGTGACGTATATACTATGCAGTACATTCTCTAGTGACTTATATACAATGCAGTACATGCTCTAGTGACTGATGTACTATGCAGTACATTCTCTAGTGACTGATGTACTATGCAGCACATTCTAGTGACTGATATACAATGCAGTACATTCTCTAGTGACTGATATACTATGCAGTACATGCTCTAGTGACTGATATACTATGCAGTACATTCTAGTGACTGATATACAATGCAGTACATTCTCTAGTGACTAATATACAATGCAGTACTTTCTCTAGTGACTGATATACTATGCAGTACATTCTAGTGACTTATATACTATGCAGTACATTCTCTAGTGACTTATATACTATGCAGTACATGCTCTAGTTACTGATATACTATACAGTACATTCTCTAGTGACTGATATACAATGCAGTACATTCTAGTGACTGATATACAATGCAGTACATTCTCTAGTGACTGATATACAATGCAGTACATTCTCTAGTGACTGATATACAATGCAGTACATTCTCTAGTGACTGATATACAATGCAGTACATTCTCTAGTGACTGATATACTATGCAGTACATTCTAGTGACGTATATACTATGCAGTACATTCTCTAGTGACTTATATACTATGCAGTACATGCTCTAGTTACTGATATACTATACAGTACATTCTCTAGTGACTGATATACAATGCAGTACATGCTCTAGTGACTGATGTACTATGCAGTACATTCTCTAGTGACTGATGTACTATGCAGCACATTCTAGTGACTGATATACAATGCAGTACATTCTCTAGTGACTGATATACTATGCAGTACATGCTCTAGTGACTGATATACTATGCAGTACATTCTAGTGACTGATATACAATGCAGTACATTCTCTAGTGACTGATATACAATGCAGTACATTCTCTAGTGACTGATATACAATGCAGTACTTTCTCTAGTAACTGATATACTATGCAGTACATTCTAGTGACTTATATACTATGCAGTACATTCTCTAGTGACTTATATACTATGCAGTACATGCTCTAGTTACTGATATACTATACAGTACATTCTCTAGTGACTGATATACAATGCAGTACATTCTAGTGACTGATATACAATGCAGTACATTCTCTAGTGACTGATATACAATGCAGTACATTCTCTAGTGACTGATATACAATGCAGTACATTCTCTAGTGACTGATAAACAGTGCAGTACATTCTCTAGTGACTTATGTACTATGCAGTACATTCTCTAGTGACTGATATACTATGCAGTACATTCTCTTGTGACTGATGTACTATGCAGTACATTCTCTAGTGACTGATATACTATGCAGTACATTCTCTAGTGACTGATATACAGTGCAGTACATTCTCTAGTGACTGATGTACTATGCAGTACATTCTAGTGACTGATATACTATGCAGTACATGCTCTAGTGACTTATATACTATGCAGTACATTCTCTAGTGACTGATGTACTATGCAGTACATTCTAGTGACTGATATACAATGCAGTACATTCTCTAGTGACTGATATACTATGCAGTACATGCTCTAGTGACTGATATACTATGCAGTACATTCTAGTGACTGATATACAATGCAGTACATTCTCTAGTGACTGATATACAATGCAGTACATTCTCTAGTGACTGATATACAATGCAGTACATTCTCTAGTGACTGATATACAATGCAGTACATTCTCTAGTGACTGATATACTATGCAGTACATTCTAGTGACGTATATACTATGCAGTACATTCTCTAGTGACTTATATACAATGCAGTACATGCTCTAGTGACTGATGTACTATGCAGTACATTCTCTAGTGACTGATGTACTATGCAGCACATTCTAGTGACTGATATACAATGCAGTACATTCTCTAGTGACTGATATACTATGCAGTACATGCTCTAGTGACTGATATACTATGCAGTACATTCTAGTGACTGATATACAATGCAGTACATTCTCTAGTGACTAATATACAATGCAGTACTTTCTCTAGTGACTGATATACTATGCAGTACATTCTAGTGACTTATATACTATGCAGTACATTCTCTAGTGACTTATATACTATGCAGTACATGCTCTAGTTACTGATATACTATACAGTACATTCTCTAGTGACTGATATACAATGCAGTACATTCTAGTGACTGATATACAATGCAGTACATTCTCTAGTGACTGATATACAATGCAGTACATTCTCTAGTGACTGATATACAATGCAGTACATTCTCTAGTGACTGATATACAATGCAGTACATTCTCTAGTGACTGATATACTATGCAGTACATTCTAGTGACGTATATACTATGCAGTACATTCTCTAGTGACTTATATACTATGCAGTACATGCTCTAGTTACTGATATACTATACAGTACATTCTCTAGTGACTGATATACAATGCAGTACATGCTCTAGTGACTGATGTACTATGCAGTACATTCTCTAGTGACTGATGTACTATGCAGCACATTCTAGTGACTGATATACAATGCAGTACATTCTCTAGTGACTGATATACTATGCAGTACATGCTCTAGTGACTGATATACTATGCAGTACATTCTAGTGACTGATGTACAATGCAGTACATTCTCTAGTGACTGATATACAATGCAGTACATTCTCTAGTGACTGATATACAATGCAGTACTTTCTCTAGTGACTGATATACTATGCAGTACATTCTAGTGACTTATATACTATGCAGTACATTCTCTAGTGACTTATATACTATGCAGTACATGCTCTAGTTACTGATATACTATACAGTACATTCTCTAGTGACTGATATACAATGCAGTACATTCTAGTGACTGATATACAATGCAGTACATTCTCTAGTGACTGATATACAATGCAGTACATTCTCTAGTGACTGATATACAATGCAGTACATTCTCTAGTGACTGATAAACAGTGCAGTACATTCTCTAGTGACTTATGTACTATGCAGTACATTCTCTAGTGACTGATATACTATGCAGTACATTCTCTTGTGACTGATGTACTATGCAGTACATTCTCTAGTGACTGATATACTATGCAGTACATTCTCTAGTGACTGATATACAGTGCAGTACATTCTCTAGTGACTGATGGACTATGCAGTACATTCTAGTGACTGATATACTATGCAGTACATGCTCTAGTGACTTATATACTATGCAGTACATTCTCTAGTGACTGATGTACTATGCAGTACATTAGTGACTGATGTACTATGCAGTACATTCTAGTGACTGATATACAATGCAGTACATTCTCTAGTGACTGATATACTATGCAGTACATGCTCTAGTGACTGATATACTATGCAGTACATTCTAGTGACTGATATACAATGCAGTACATTCTCTAGTGACTGATATACAATGCAGTACATTCTCTAGTGACTGATATACTATGCAGTACATTCTAGTGACGTATATACTATGCAGTACATTCTCTAGTGACTTATATACTATGCAGTACATGCTCTATTTACTGATATACTATACAGTACATTCTCTAGTGACTGATATACAATGCAGTACATGCTCTAGTGACTGATGTACTATGCAGTACATTCTCTAGTGACTGATGTACTATGCAGCACATTCTAGTGACTGATATACAATGCAGTACATTCTCTAGTGACTGATATACTATGCAGTTCATGCTCTAGTGACTGATATACTATGCAGTACTTTCTAGTGACTGATATACAATGCAGTACATTCTCTAGTGACTGATATACAATGCAGTACATTCTCTAGTGACTGATATACAATGCAGTACTTTCTCTAGTGACTGATATACTATGCAGTACATTCTAGTGACTTATATAGTATGCAGTACATGCTCTAGTGACTTATATACTATGCAGTACATTCTCTAGTGACTGATGTACTATGCAGTACATTCTCTAGTGACTGATGTACTATGCAGTACATTCTAGTGACTGATATACAATGCAGTACATTCTCTAGTGACTGATATACTATGCAGTACATGCTCTATTGACTGATATACTATGCAGTACATTCTAGTGACTGATATACAATGCAGTACATTCTCTAGTGACTGATATACAATGCAGTACATTCTCTAGTGACTGATATACAATGCAGTACATTCTCTAGTGACTGATATACAATGCAGTACATTCTCTAGTGACTGATATACTATGCAGTACATTCTAGTGACGTATATACTATGCAGTACATTCTCTAGTGACTTATATACAATGCAGTACATGCTCTAGTGACTGATGTACTATGCAGTACATTCTCTAGTGACTGATGTACTATGCAGCACATTTTAGTGACTGATATACAATGCAGTACATTCTCTAGTGACTGATATACTATGCAGTACATGCTCTAGTGACTGATATACTATGCAGTACATTCTAGTGACTGATATACAATGCAGTACATTCTCTAGTGACTGATATACAATGCAGTACATTCTCTAGTGACTAATATACAATGCAGTACTTTCTCTAGTGACTGATATACTATGCAGTACATTCTAGTGACTTATATACTATGCAGTACATTCTCTAGTGACTTATATACTATGCAGTACATGCTCTAGTTACTGATATACTATACAGTACATTCTCTAGTGACTGATATACAATGCAGTACATTCTAGTGACTGATATACAATGCAGTACATTCTCTAGTGACTGATATACAATGCAGTACATTCTCTAGTGACTGATATACAATGCAGTACATTCTCTAGTGACTGATATACAATGCAGTACATTCTCTAGTGACTGATATACTATGCAGTACATTCTAGTGACGTATATACTATGCAGTACATTCTCTAGTGACTTATATACTATGCAGTACATGCTCTAGTTACTGATATACTATACAGTACATTCTCTAGTGACTGATATACCATGCAGTACATGCTCTAGTGACTGATGTACTATGCAGTACATTCTCTAGTGACTGATGTACTATGCAGCACATTCTAGTGACTGATATACAATGCAGTACATTCTCTAGTGACTGATATACTATGCAGTACATGCTCTAGTGACTGATATACTATGCAGTACATTCTAGTGACTGATATACAATGCAGTACATTCTCTAGTGACTGATATACAATGCAGTACATTCTCTAGTGACTGATATACAATGCAGTACATTCTCTAGTGACTGATATACTATGCAGTACATTCTAGTGACGTATATACTATGCAGTACATTCTCTAGTGACTTATATACAATGCAGTACATGCTCTAGTGACTGATGTACTATGCAGTACATTCTCTAGTGACTGATGTACTATGCAGCACATTCTAGTGACTGATATACAATGCAGTACATTCTCTAGTGACTGATATACTATGCAGTACATGCTCTAGTGACTGATATACTATGCAGTACATTCTAGTGACTGATATACAATGCAGTACATTCTCTAGTGACTAATATACAATGCAGTACTTTCTCTAGTGACTGATATACTATGCAGTACATTCTAGTGACTTATATACTATGCAGTACATTCTCTAGTGACTTATATACTATGCAGTACATGCTCTAGTTACTGATATACTATACAGTACATTCTCTAGTGACTGATATACAATGCAGTACATTCTAGTGACTGATATACAATGCAGTACATTCTCTAGTGACTGATATACAATGCAGTACATTCTCTAGTGACTGATATACAATGCAGTACATTCTCTAGTGACTGATATACAATGCAGTACATTCTCTAGTGACTGATATACTATGCAGTACATTCTAGTGACGTATATACTATGCAGTACATTCTCTAGTGACTTATATACTATGCAGTACATGCTCTAGTTACTGATATACTATACAGTACATTCTCTAGTGACTGATATACAATGCAGTACATGCTCTAGTGACTGATGTACTATGCAGTACATTCTCTAGTGACTGATGTACTATGCAGCACATTCTAGTGACTGATATACAATGCAGTACATTCTCTAGTGACTGATATACTATGCAGTACATGCTCTAGTGACTGATATACTATGCAGTACATTCTAGTGACTGATATACAATGCAGTACATTCTCTAGTGACTGATATACAATGCAGTACATTCTCTAGTGACTGATATACAATGCAGTACTTTCTCTAGTGACTGATATACTATGCAGTACATTCTAGTGACTTATATACTATGCAGTACATTCTCTAGTGACTTATATACTATGCAGTACATGCTCTAGTTACTGATATACTATACAGTACATTCTCTAGTGACTGATATACAATGCAGTACATTCTAGTGACTGATATACAATGCAGTACATTCTCTAGTGACTGATATACAATGCAGTACATTCTCTAGTGACTGATATACAATGCAGTACATTCTCTAGTGACTGATAAACAGTGCAGTACATTCTCTAGTGACTTATGTACTATGCAGTACATTCTCTAGTGACTGATATACTATGCAGTACATTCTCTTGTGACTGATGTACTATGCAGTACATTCTCTAGTGACTGATATACTATGCAGTACATTCTCTAGTGACTGATATACAGTGCAGTACATTCTCTAGTGACTGATGTACTATGCAGTACATTCTAGTGACTGATATACTATGCAGTACATGCTCTAGTGACTTATATACTATGCAGTACATTCTCTAGTGACTGATGTACTATGCAGTACATTAGTGACTGATGTACTATGCAGTACATTCTAGTGACTGATATACAATGCAGTACATTCTCTAGTGACTGATATACTATGCAGTACATGCTCTAGTGACTGATATACTATGCAGTACATTCTAGTGACTGATATACAATGCAGTACATTCTCTAGTGACTGATATACAATGCAGTACATTCTCTAGTGACTGATATACAATGCAGTACATTCTCTAGTGACTGATATACTATGCAGTACATTCTAGTGACGTATATACTATGCAGTACATTCTCTAGTGACTTATATACTATGCAGTACATGCTCTAGTTACTGATATACTATACAGTACATTCTCTAGTGACTGATATACAATGCAGTACATGCTCTAGTGACTGATGTACTATGCAGTACATTCTCTAGTGACTGATGTACTATGCAGCACATTCTAGTGACTGATATACAATGCAGTACATTCTCTAGTGACTGATATACTATGCAGTTCATGCTCTAGTGACTGATATACTATGCAGTACATTCTAGTGACTGATATACAATGCAGTACATTCTCTAGTGACTGATATACAATGCAGTACATTCTCTAGTGACTGATATACAATGCAGTACTTTCTCTAGTGACTGATATACTATGCAGTACATGCTCTAGTGACTGATATACTATGCAGTACATTCTAGTGACTTATATAGTATGCAGTACATGCTCTAGTGACTTATATACTATGCAGTACATTCTCTAGTGACTGATGTACTATGCAGTACATTCTCTAGTGACTGATGTACTATGCAGTACATTCTAGTGACTGATATACAATGCAGTACATTCTCTAGTGACTGATATACTATGCAGTACATGCTCTATTGACTGATATACTATGCAGTACATTCTAGTGACTGATATACAATGCAGTACATTCTCTAGTGACTGATATACAATGCAGTACATTCTCTAGTGACTGATATACAATGCAGTACATTCTCTAGTGACTGATATACAATGCAGTACATTCTCTAGTGACTGATATACTATGCAGTACATTCTAGTGACGTATATACTATGCAGTACATTCTCTAGTGACTTATATACAATGCAGTACATGCTCTAGTGACTGATGTACTATGCAGTACATTCTCTAGTGACTGATGTACTATGCAGCACATTCTAGTGACTGATATACAATGCAGTACATTCTCTAGTGACTGATATACTATGCAGTACATGCTCTAGTGACTGATATACTATGCAGTACATTCTAGTGACTGATATACAATGCAGTACATTCTCTAGTGACTGATATACAATGCAGTACATTCTCTAGTGACTAATATACAATGCAGTACTTTCTCTATTGACTGATATACTATGCAGTACATTCTAGTGACTTATATACTATGCAGTACATTCTCTAGTGACTTATATACTATGCAGTACATGCTCTAGTTACTGATATACTATACAGTACATTCTCTAGTGACTGATATACAATGCAGTACATTCTAGTGACTGATATACAATGCAGTACATTCTCTAGTGACTGATATACAATGCAGTACATTCTCTAGTGACTGATATACAATGCAGTACATTCTCTAGTGACTGATATACAATGCAGTACATTCTCTAGTGACTGATATACTATGCAGTACATTCTAGTGACGTATATACTATGCAGTACATTCTCTAGTGACTTATATACTATGCAGTACATGCTCTAGTTACTGATATACTATACAGTACATTCTCTAGTGACTGATATACCATGCAGTACATGCTCTAGTGACTGATGTACTATGCAGTACATTCTCTAGTGACTGATGTACTATGCAGCACATTCTAGTGACTGATATACAATGCAGTACATTCTCTAGTGACTGATATACTATGCAGTACATGCTCTAGTGACTGATATACTATGCAGTACATTCTAGTGACTGATATACAATGCAGTACATTCTCTAGTGACTGATATACAATGCAGTACATTCTCTAGTGACTGATATACAATGCAGTACTTTCTCTAGTGACTGATATACTATGCAGTACATTCTAGTGACTTATATACTATGCAGTACATTCTCTAGTGACTTATATACTATGCAGTACATGCTCTAGTTACTGATATACTATACAGTACATTCTCTAGTGACTGATATACAATGCAGTACATTCTCTAGTGACTGATATACTATGCAGTACATTCTAGTGACGTATATACTATGCAGTACATTCTCTAGTGACTTATATACTATGCAGTACATGCTCTAGTTACTGATATACTATACAGTACATTCTCTAGTGACTGATATACAATGCAGTACATGCTCTAGTGACTGATGTACTATGCAGTACATTCTCTAGTGACTGATGTACTATGCAGCACATTCTAGTGACTGATATACAATGCAGTACATTCTCTAGTGACTGATATACTATGCAGTTCATGCTCTAGTGACTGATATACTATGCAGTACATTCTAGTGACTGATATACAATGCAGTACATTCTCTAGTGACTGATATACAATGCAGTACATTCTCTAGTGACTGATATACAATGCAGTACTTTCTCTAGTGACTGATATACTATGCAGTACATTCTAGTGACTTATATAGTATGCAGTACATGCTCTAGTGACTTATATACTATGCAGTACATTCTCTAGTGACTGATGTACTATGCAGTACATTCTCTAGTGACTGATGTACTATGCAGTACATTCTAGTGACTGATATACAATGCAGTACATTCTCTAGTGACTGATATACTATGCAGTACATGCTCTATTGACTGATATACTATGCAGTACATTCTAGTGACTGATATACAATGCAGTACATTCTCTAGTGACTGATATACAATGCAGTACATTCTCTAGTGACTGATATACAATGCAGTACATTCTCTAGTGACTGATATACATTGCAGTACATTCTCTAGTGACTGATATACTATGCAGTACATTCTAGTGACGTATATACTATGCAGTACATTCTCTAGTGACTTATATACAATGCAGTACATGCTCTAGTGACTGATGTACTATGCAGTACATTCTCTAGTGACTGATGTACTATGCAGCACATTCTAGTGACTGATATACAATGCAGTACATTCTCTAGTGACTGATATACTATGCAGTACATGCTCTAGTGACTGATATACTATGCAGTACATTCTAGTGACTGATATACAATGCAGTACATTCTCTAGTGACTGATATACAATGCAGTACATTCTCTAGTGACTAATATACAATGCAGTACTTTCTCTAGTGACTGATATACTATGCAGTACATTCTAGTGACTTATATACTCTGCAGTACATTCTCTAGTGACTTATATACTATGCAGTACATGCTCTAGTTACTGATATACTATACAGTACATTCTCTAGTGACTGATATACAATGCAGTACATTCTAGTGACTGATATACAATGCAGTACATTCTCTAGTGACTGATATACAATGCAGTACATTCTCTAGTGACTGATATACAATGCAGTACATTCTCTAGTGACTGATATACAATGCAGTACATTCTCTAGTGACTGATATACTATGCAGTACATTCTAGTGACGTATATACTATGCAGTACATTCTCTAGTGACTTATATACTATGCAGTACATGCTCTAGTTACTGATATACTATACAGTACATTCTCTAGTGACTGATATACAATGCAGTACATTCTAGTGACTGATATACAATGCAGTACATTCTCTAGTGACTGATATACAATGCAGTACATTCTCTAGTGACTGATATACAATGCAGTACATTCTCTAGTGACTGATATACAATGCAGTACATTCTCTAGTGACTGATATACTATGCAGTACATTCTAGTGACTGATATACAATGCAGTACATTCTAGTGACTGATATACTATGCAGTACATTCTAGTGACTGATATACTATGCAGTACATTCTAGTGACTGATGTACTATGCAGTACATTCTCTAGTGACTGATGTACTATGCAGTACATTCTAGTGACTGATATACAATGCAGTACATTCTAGTGACTGATATACTATGCAGTACATTCTAGTGACTGATGTACTATGCAGTACATTCTCTAGTGACTGATATACTATACAGTACATTCTCTAGTGACTGATATACAATGCAGTACATTCTAGTGACTGATATACAATGCAGTACATTCTCTAGTGACTGATATACAGTGCAGTACATGCTCTAGTGACTGATATACAATGCAGTACATTCTAGTGACTGATATACAGTGCAGTACATGCTCTAGTGACTGATATACAATGCAGTACATTCTCTAGTGACTGATATACTATGCAGTACATTCTCTAGTGACTGATATACTATGCAGTACATTCTCTAGTGACTGATATACTATGCAGTACATTCTCTAGTGACTGATATACCATGCAGTACATTCTCTAGTGACTGATATACAGTGCAGTACATGCTCTAGTGACTGATATACTATGCAGTACATTCTCTAGTGACTGATGTACTATGCAGTACATTCTCTAGTGACTGATATACTATGCAGTACATTCTCTAGTGACTGATGTACTATGCAGTACATTCTCTAGTGACTGATATACTATGCAGTACATTCTCTAGTGACTGATATACTATGCAGTACATTCTCTAGTGACTGATATACAATGCAGTACATGCTCTAGTGACTGATATACTATGCAGTACATTCTCTAGTGACTGATATACAGTGCAGTACATTCTCTAGTGACTGATATACCATGCAGTACATGCTCTAGTGACTGATATACTATGCAGTACATGCTCTAGTGACTGATGTACTATGCAGTACATTCTAGTGCCTGATATACTATGCAGTACATTCTCTAGTGACTGATATACTATGCAGTACATTCTCTAGTGACTGATATACTATGCAGTACATTCTAGTGCCTGATTTACTATGCAGTACATGCTCTAGTGACTGATATACTATGCAGTACATTCTAGTGACTGATGTACTATGAAGTACATTCTAGTGACTGATATACTATGCAGTACATTCTAGTGACTGATGTACTATGCAGTACATTCTAGTGACTGATATACTATGCAGTACATTCTAGTGACTGATATACAGTGCAGTACATTCTCTAGTGACTGATATACTATGCAGTACATTCTAGTGCCTGATATACAATGCAGTACATGCTCTAGTGACTGATATACTATGCAGTACATTCTCTAGTGACTGATATACTATGCAGTACATTCTCTAGTGACTGATATACTATGCAGTACATTCTAGTGACTGATGTACTATGCAGTACATTCTCTAGTGACTGATATACTATGCAGTACATTCTCTAGTGACTGATATACTATGCAGTACATTCTAGTGACTGATATACTATGCAGTACATTCTCTAGTGACTGATATACTATGCTGTACATTCTAGTGACTGATATACTATGCAGTACATTCTCTAGTGACTGATATACTATGCAGTACATTCTCTAGTGACTGATATACAATGCAGTACATTCTAGTGACTGATATACAGTGCAGTACATGCTCTAGTGACTGATATACTATGCAGTACATTCTCTAGTGACTGATATACTATGCAGTACATTCTCTAGTGACTGAAATACAATGCAGTACATTCTCTAGTGACTGATATACAATGCAGTACATTCTAGTGACTGATATACAATGCAGTACATTTTAGTGACTGATATACTATGCAGTACATTCTCTAGTGACTGATATAAAATACAGTGCATTCTAGTTACTTATATACAGTGCAGTGCATTCTAGTGACTGATATACAATGCAGTAGCTTCTAGTGACTGATATACAATGCAGTACATTCTAGTGACTGATATACAATGCAGTACATTCTAGTGACTGATATACAGTGCAGTACATTCTAGTGACTGATATACAATGCAGTACATTCTAGTGACTGATATACAATACAGTACATTCTAGTGACTGATATACAATTCAGTGCATTCTAGTGACTAATAGTGATACAGTATAAACATTATTTGCAATGTGCTGCATTATATGTTGTCATGATATAAATAAAGGTTAATAAATAAATTCTTTGTAGTGACAAGAGTGCAATACAGAGAATAAACAATGTACAATGCAGAGAATATTCTAGTGACAGTACATAGACCATTCTAGATAGTGAAATACAATACAAAGAGAATTCAATAATGTCTTCACAATGCAGGGAGAATGCTAGCGTTCAGCTGTGGCACTTCTAACGGGCAAGATGACAGCAGCTGCACTGAGAGGGTTATGGTGCTGCGCAATTTGTAATAGATGTCCGCACTATGCGCCTTTAGTATATTACTAAAATGTTTACTGTGCAGCAATGCCCAGCGCTGAAAGGCTTCAGAAGCAGCACTAGTAGCGGCAGTCAGGGGACCTTTCAGCCAGGGGGGAGGACCAGATCTCACAGCTGGAGTGAGATCCCGAGTCACATGCAAATCCAACAAAACGACAAGTCTTAATGATTTTTGACCCCTGAGGGAGCGCAACATCTCTGACGCCCATCTGCTCGCAGCGCCGATCCACAGTAAGTGGTCAGAAAGAGCAAACCAAGCCCCAGCAGCAGCATAACACGGGATCCAGCCACAATGCCGACACCACAATGTCAACAGGTTGACATAGACATAATGGCGACATTTATAAATGTCAACATTTAACATTTCGACACCAGAGTGTTGACACATTAAATGTTTGTGTTATTTTTAGGGTTAGGCTTAGATATAAGGTTACAGTTAGGCTTAACTATGTAAAAAAAAAAACCCTTAAAAAACTGTATGTTCGACATTCTGGTGTCGACATGTTAACTGTCGACATGAATATTTCAATTATGTCAACATTTGTGTATGTCAACATATTGCTCGTCGATCTACTGTCCAATGTTGACATTCTGACTGCCGATTTTTCATACCGCACCCGAACCACACAGCCGGAATGAAGCATTTCCAGGTGGCGGAGTGGGGCTGTGGTGGGTGACTATGGGAGAGATGTCTCAAGCCTTCTAAAGAGTAGAGTGGACAAGTGGATAAGCTGCCCATAGCAACCAATCAGCTTGCACCTATCATGATATAAAATGTACTGGATAAATGCTAGCTAGAAGCTTATTGGTAAGTGTAACATCTTCACTTGGCCACTCTTTGGGTAGAAGTTACGAAGCAGCGGCTTCTATAAGCTTCCCGGCCGGTTGTAGGTACATATTTAAAACAGCACCTGATGTCAGTGTAAAGCCCGACGTGCTCTACACTGACTCCGAGTGCCGTTTAAAATATTCACCTGCAACCCGCCGCTAAGCCGCTGCTTCGTAAATTCTGCCCTAAAGGTTGCTTGATACATCTCCCCCTAAACCTCTTACTATGCAGTAGGTACTGGTGGTAATAGGAAATTACTATACCCAACGGCTGCTGACTCGGGTGGCATAGTAAGCCCAACCGGTGACACCAATATACAATACAAAGAACATTTTAACAGCCACTATGCAATAGAGAGACCATTCTAGTTACCACTACACAAAACAGAGAGCTATCTATTAACCAATATACAATACAGAGATCATTCTAGTCACAAATTACATATGTATATAAAATATGGAGTCACAAATTACTTATACAGTATACAGAATGGAGAAGATACTGGTGTCTGCTACATAGGGCAGAGATCACTCTAGTGACAGATATAAATTATAGAGAACACTCTAGTGACATACTGTATATTAAGGATTCTAATGACTGACATACAATACGCAAAGTACTCTAGGGAAAGATATAAATGAAAGAGAGCACTCTATTGACTTATAGAGAGCACTTTACTGACTGACATACAGGACACAAAGCACTCTAGTGACAGATATAAATTATAGAGAACACTCTAGTGACATACTGTATATTAAGGATTCTAATGACTGACATACAATACGCAAAGTACTCTAGGGAAAGATATAAATGAAAGAGAGCACTCTAGTGACTTATAGAGAGCACTTTACTGACTGACATACAATGTGCAGAGCATTTTAGACACTGAAATAAATTAGAGAGCACTCTAGTGACATAGAGCATTCTACTGACTGACATACAATACACAAAGCACTCTAGTGACATATTTAAAGTACAGTGAGCATTCTAGTGATATATAGATAGCACTTTAATGATTGCAATACAGATGTGTCCCCATACACTATTGCTGCAGTCGCGCCAAACATCCCTTCTCGATGATCCAGGTACCGTGCAACGCAGCTTGCGCTGAGCGTCTTTTTTGCTCAAATGTTCGTCATAGATGCAATCAGGTGCGACAACCACTTCATGACACTGCACTCATTAATTTGTTATGCAACACTTGCATACTAATAAATCTGTATATGAAGTGCTGCAATGCTGCGGGCACAGATTTCTTTCACGCCAAGTTCATATACAGATTCAGACTCAGTCGCACATAGATATATAAGTGTCGCACAGCACATTAACCAGTGCAGTCTTGTGAGCGGTTTGTTGCATCTCTTTGTGACCAAGACACACATTCAAGCGAAAAAGACGAGAGAAAGGCGCTACATTGCTCAGTGGGGCTCACTCACATCAGTCGTCTCGCGTCACACGGAGATTTGAGGCTCGGTGTATGAGGACACATCCGTAAATTACACAGAGCGCGGTAGTCTCTGTTACATAGTAGAGGAAACATTCTAGTGACAAATATACAATACAGAGATTTCTAGTGACAAATATACGATGCAGAGAGATTTCTAGTGATAAATATACAATGCAGAGGGATTTCTAGTGACAAATATACAATGCAGTACATTCTAGTGACTGATATACAGTGCAGTACATTCTAGTGACTGATATACAGTGCAGTACATTCTAGTGACTGATATACAATGCAGTACATTCTAGTGACTGATATACAATACAGTACATTCTAGTGACTGATATACAATTCAGTGCATTCTAGTGACTAATAGTGATACAGTATAAACATTATTTGCAATGTGCTGCATTATATGTTGTCATGATATAAATAAAGGTTAATAAATAAATTCTTTGTAGTGACAAGAGTGCAATACAGAGAATAAACAATGTACAATGCAGAGAATATTCTAGTGACAGTACATAGACCATTCTAGATAGTGAAATACAATACAAAGAGAATTCAATAATGTCTTCACAATGCAGGGAGAATGCTAGCGTTCAGCTGTGGCACTTCTAACGGGCAAGATGACAGCAGCTGCACTGAGAGGGTTATGGTGCTGCGCAATTTGTAATAGATGTCCGCACTATGCGCCTTTAGTATATTACTAAAATGTTTACTGTGCAGCAATGCCCAGCGCTGAAAGGCTTCAGAAGCAGCACTAGTAGCGGCAGTCAGGGGACCTTTCAGCCAGGGGGGAGGACCAGATCTCACAGCTGGAGTGAGATCCCGAGTCACATGCAAATCCAACAAAACGACAAGTCTTAATGATTTTTGACCCCTGAGGGAGCGCAACATCTCTGACGCCCATCTGCTCGCAGCGCCGATCCACAGTAAGTGGTCAGAAAGAGCAAACCAAGCCCCAGCAGCAGCATAACACGGGATCCAGCCACAATGCCGACACCACAATGTCAACAGGTTGACATAGACATAATGGCGACATTTATAAATGTCAACATTTAACATTTCGACACCAGAGTGTTGACACATTAAATGTTTGTGTTATTTTTAGGGTTAGGCTTAGATATAAGGTTACAGTTAGGCTTAACTATGTAAAAAAAAAAACCCTTAAAAAACTGTATGTTCGACATTCTGGTGTCGACATGTTAACTGTCGACATGAATATTTCAATTATGTCAACATTTGTGTATGTCAACATATTGCTCGTCGATCTACTGTCCAATGTTGACATTCTGACTGCCGATTTTTCATACCGCACCCGAACCACACAGCCGGAATGAAGCATTTCCAGGTGGCGGAGTGGGGCTGTGGTGGGTGACTATGGGAGAGATGTCTCAAGCCTTCTAAAGAGTAGAGTGGACAAGTGGATAAGCTGCCCATAGCAACCAATCAGCTTGCACCTATCATGATATAAAATGTACTGGATAAATGCTAGCTAGAAGCTTATTGGTAAGTGTAACATCTTCACTTGGCCACTCTTTGGGTAGAAGTTACGAAGCAGCGGCTTCTATAAGCTTCCCGGCCGGTTGTAGGTACATATTTAAAACAGCACCTGATTTCAGTGTAAAGCCCGACGTGCTCTACACTGACTCCGAGTGCCGTTTAAAATATTCACCTGCAACCTGCCGCTAAGCCGCTGCTTCGTAAATTCTGCCCTAAAGGTTGCTTGATACATCTCCCCCTAAACCTCTTACTATGCAGTAGGTACTGGTGGTAATAGGAAATTACTATACCCAACGGCTGCTGACTCGGGTGGCATAGTAAGCCCAACCGGTGACACCAATATACAATACAAAGAACATTTTAACAGCCACTATGCAATAGAGAGACCATTCTAGTTACCACTACACAAAACAGAGAGCTATCTATTAACCAATATACAATACAGAGATCATTCTAGTCACAAATTACATATGTATATAAAATATGGAGTCACAAATTACTTATACAGTATACAGAATGGAGAAGATACTGGTGTCTGCTACATAGGGCAGAGATCACTCTAGTGACAGATATAAATTATAGAGAACACTCTAGTGACATACTGTATATTAAGGATTCTAATGACTGACATACAATACGCAAAGTACTCTAGGGAAAGATATAAATGAAAGAGAGCACTCTATTGACTTATAGAGAGCACTTTACTGACTGACATACAGGACACAAAGCACTCTAGTGACAGATATAAATTATAGAGAACACTCTAGTGACATACTGTATATTAAGGATTCTAATGACTGACATACAATACGCAAAGTACTCTAGGGAAAGATATAAATGAAAGAGAGCACTCTAGTGACTTATAGAGAGCACTTTACTGACTGACATACAATGTGCAGAGCATTTTAGACACTGAAATAAATTAGAGAGCACTCTAGTGACATAGAGCATTCTACTGACTGACATACAATACACAAAGCACTCTAGTGACATATTTAAAGTACAGTGAGCATTCTAGTGATATATAGATAGCACTTTAATGATTGCAATACAGATGTGTCCCCATACACTATTGCTGCAGTCGCGCCAAACATCCCTTCTCGATGATCCAGGTACCGTGCAACGCAGCTTGCGCTGAGCGTCTTTTTTGCTCAAATGTTCGTCATAGATGCAATCAGGTGCGACAACCACTTCATGACACTGCACTCATTAATTTGTTATGCAACACTTGCATACTAATAAATCTGTATATGAAGTGCTGCAATGCTGCGGGCACAGATTTCTTTCACGCCAAGTTCATATACAGATTCAGACTCAGTCGCACATAGATATATAAGTGTCGCACAGCACATTAACCAGTGCAGTCTTGTGAGCGGTTTGTTGCATCTCTTTGTGACCAAGACACACATTCAAGCGAAAAAGACGAGAGAAAGGCGCTACATTGCTCAGTGGGGCTCACTCACATCAGACGTCTCGCGTCACACGGAGATTTGAGGCTCGGTGTATGAGGACACATCCGTAAATTACACAGAGCGCGGTAGTCTCTGTTACATAGTAGAGGAAACATTCTAGTGACAAATATACAATACAGAAATTTCTAGTGACAAATATACGATGCAGAGAGATTTCTAGTGATAAATATACAATGCAGAGGGATTTCTAGTGACAAATATACAATGCAGAGAGCTTTCTAGTGATAAATATACAATACAGAGAGCTTTCTAGTGACACATATACAATGCAGAGAGCTTTCTAGTGATAAATATACAATGCAGAGAGCTTTCTAGTGACTGCTATTCTAAGCACAATGCTCACTAGTGATGAGTATAAATCGCACACCTCAGATCTGTGTGTACCAGAGTGAGTGGGGCCTCACAGACCACCTCTAGGCGTATATCTGCCGGTATTGTCTATCACATTTAAATGATTGTGACAAAGTCCTTGTACTCCGTGACTTATTTAGGAATACATGAATCTCTGCACCCAGCAGGACGTTAGGAGAAACATTATGACTAATGGAGGGAGTGGTCTCGAAGTGGCCGTAGGACGGACTATAAAGTGACTTTTGTATACTTTTCGCCATCCCCATTTCCCACCACACCCGCAATGCCACAAAAGTGGGTGCAGAGTGATGTTTACACCCCTTCCCGCCTCTATTCCACTTGTACTGCCGTAAGGAAAGGTACGTGATGTGCACAATATGCGTGGACCTGCATTAGCGCATATGTGTGTGTTCTCTGTCTGAGTGGTGAAATCACTAGTCCTCACTACATAGACATAGAGCGTATGCCTGTTTATGCCGGTCTACTCCCCAGATCCTTCCAGGCTATTGGTAATGATGGTTCTAAGCACTCACCGCTCTTCTGTATTCCGTTACTTTTAGGATCCGAATGGCGGGAATTAAAGGACTGCAGGGAGTTGTCAGAAAAACAGTCAACGATGAACTTCAAGCCAACATCTGGGATCCGCAGCACATGGATAAAATCGTGCCCTCGCTGCTGTATAATCTACAACACATGGAAGAGACGGAGAGGTAATGCATTGTGGGGAAATAGATGGGCGTGGCATAACTATGCTCCTCCCACAGACAGTCCTTTGAGCCTTCTGATGTCCCGCCCCATTTCTGCTGCCTCTCCTGATTGGCATTGTGGAACTCCTGACTGGCACTGGCCTCCTGGTGTAACCCGTGCCCAGTTCCTCCCTGCAGCCTTCGGCCCTTTTTAGGGCTCTCACAAATTAATTTACTCTGCTGGCCTAACCCTGGTCCCAGCCACCCAGGTTCTACCTGATCACTGTGTTCTAACTCCCCACACCCCTCAGCCTGTGCTAACTGTGCCTGTGTTCCTGCCTGCGGCTCTGCCCTCTGTCCTGTGCTTGTCCAGCGTTGGCTACTATCTTTGTACCTGTTTGTTTCTTGCATCCGTAGCTCTGTCGGTTCGCCTGTGTTTCTGCACCTGTCTGCCTTGCCTGTCTCGTCCTTCTCCATTGTCCTGGGTGCAGCTATGACCTGGCAGCCACAGAGCACTGGAGGGCTTATCCTGATGGGGAAAGGGGCTGCCATAGGTGGAAGACCCTTGAGGTATGTCCTCAGGTCCCCAGGGCAGTACAGCTTGTTATATCTGCTATATTAGCCTCTGTCTGTTAGCACTTTGTAGGCCATCCCCCCATTATACTTGTTGGGCTCTCATCCTCGGCTCTTTTCTGACTGCCCACACTGATCTTGGTTATTACTTTGTTTCCAATCCTCCATTACCAGTACCTTCCTGATTGTCCCTCTTCCCTCCTTATGTCTTACCTGCCCACCCCTACCTGACCCTCTCCCTCCAGCACAGTCTTGTACAGCTTATGTATCAATCCCTACCTAACGTTCGACCCTCTGGCACAGCTTTGTACATCTTACCTGTCCACCCATACCTGACCCTCGCCTCTCCAGCACAGTCTTGTACAGCTTATGTATCACTCCCTACCTGACCATCGCCTTCGCCTCTGCAGCACAGCCATGTACAGCTTACCTATCCATCCCTAACTGACCCTCGCCTCTCCAGTACAGCCATGTACAGCACCCCTGTCCACCCCTACCTGACCCTAGCCTCTCCAGCACAGCCATGTACAGCTTACCTATCCATCCCTACCTGACCTTCTCCTCTCCAGCACAGCCATGTACAGATTACCTATCCATCCCTACCTGACCTTCTCCTCTCCAGCACAGCCATGTACAGCTTACCTATCCATCCCTACCTGACCCTCGCCTCTCCAGCACAGCCATGTACAGCTTACCTATCCACCCATACTTGACCCTCGCCTCTCCAGCACAGCCATGTACAGCTTACCTATCCACACATACCTGACCCTCGCCTCTCCAGCACAGCCATGTACAGCTTACCTATCCATCCCTACCTGACCCTCGCCTCTCCAGCACAGCCATGTACAGCTTACCTATCCATCCCTACCTGACCCTCGCCTCTCCAGCACAGCCATGTACAGCTTACCTATCCACCCATACCTGACCCTCGCCTCTCCAGCACAGCCATGTACAGCTTACCTATCCATCCCTACCTGACCCTCACCTCTCCAGCACAGCCATGTACAGCTTACCTATCCATCCCTACCTGACGCTCTACCCTCTGGCACAGTGCTATCCGTCTTACCTGTCCATCCCTACCTGACCCCAGCCTCCCCAGCACAGCCCTGTACAATTTACCTATCCATCTCTACCTGACGCTCGACACTTCGGCACAGCCATGTACATCTTACCTGTCCATCCCTACCTGACTCTCGCCCCTCTAGCACAATGCTGTCCATCTTACCTATCCTACCCTACCTAGCCCTTCCAACACAGCTGTGTACACATTACCTGTCCATCCCTACCTGACACTTGCTCCTCCTGCCCAGCTCTGTATTACTCGCCATACCTAACTGACCTTATCTTCTCCAGCACAGTGCTGCGTGTCTTACATGGCTGTCAGTAACTGACCCTAGCCCCTCCGGCACAGCTCTGTACATCTTACCTGTCCATCACTACCTGACCTGGCCTCTCTGTCACAGCTCTGTACATCTTACCTGTCCATCACTACCTGACCTGGCCTCTCTGTCACAGCTCTGTACATCTTACCTGTCCATCACTACCTGACCTGGCCTCTCTGTCACAGCTCTGTACATCTTACCTGTTCATCCCTACCTGACCTGGCCTCTCTGTCACAGCTCTGTACATCTTACCTGTCCATCACTACCTGACCTGGCCTCTCTGTCACAGCTCTGTACATCTTACCTGTTCATCCCTACCTGACCTGGCCTCTCTGTCACAGCTCTGTACATCTTACCTGTCCATCACTACCTGACCTGGCCTCTCTGTCACAGCTCTGTACATCTTACCTGTTCATCCCTACCTGACCTGGCCCCTCTGTCACAGCTCAGTACATCTTACCTGTCCATCACTACCTGACCTGGCCTCTCTGTCACAGCTCTGTACATCTTACCTGTCCATCACTACCTGACCTGGCCTCTCTGTCACAGCTCTGTACATCTTACCTGTCCATCACTACCTGACTTGGCCTCTCTGTCACAGCTCTGTACATCTTACCTGTCCATCACTACCTGACCTGGCCTCTCTGTCACAGCTCTGTACATCTTACCTGTTCATCCCTACCTGACCTGGCCTCTCTGTCACAGCTCTGTACATCTTACCTGTCCATCACTACCTGACCTGGCCTCTCTGTCACAGTTCTGTACATCTTACCTGTTCATCCCTGCCTGACCTGGCCTCTCTGTCACAGCTCTGTACATCTTACCTGTCCATCACTACCTGACCTGGCCTCTCTGTCACAGCTCTGTACATCTTACCTGTTCATCTCTACCTGACCTGGCCTCTCTGTCACAGCTCTGTACATCTTACCTGTCCATCCTCTACCTGACCTGGCCTCTCTGTCACAGCTCTGTACATCTTAGCTGTCCATCACTACCTGACCTGGCCCCTCTGTCACAGCTCTGTACATCTTACCTGTCCATCCCTACCTGACCTGGCCTCTCTGTCACAGTTCTGTACATCTTACCTGTCCATCACTACCTGACCTGGCCTCTCTGTCACAGCTCTGTACATCTTACCTGTTCATCTCTACCTGACCTGGCCTCTCTGTCACAGCTCTGTACATCTTACCTGTCCATCCCTACCTGACCTGGCCCCTCTGTCACAGCTCTGTACATCTTACCTGTCCATCACTACCTGACCTGGCCCCTCTGTCACAGCTCTGTACATCTTACCTGTTCATCCCTACCTGACCTGGCCTCTCTGTCACAGCTCTGTACATCTTACCTGTCCATCCTCTACCTGAACTGGCCCCTCTGTCACAGCTCTGTACATCTTACCTGTCCATCCCTACCTGACCTGACCCCTCTGTCACAGCTCTGTACATCTTACCTGTCCATCCTCTACCTGACCTGGCCTCTCTGTCACAGCTCTGTACATCTTACCTGTCCATCACTACCTGACCTGGCCCCTCTGTCACAGCTCTGTACATCTTACCTGTTCATCTCTACCTGACCTGGCCCCTCTGTCACAGCTCTGTACATCTTACCTGTTCATCCCTACCTGACCTGGCCCCTCTGTCACAGCTCTGTACATCTTACCTGTCCATCACTACCTGACCTGGCCCCTCTGTCACAGCTCTGTACATCTTACCTGTTCATCCCTACCTGACCTGGCCTTTCTGTCACAGCTCTGTACATCTTACCTGTTCATCCCTACCTGACCTGGCCCCTCTGTCACAGCTCTGTACATCTTACCTGTCCATCCCTACCTGACCTGGCCCCTCTGTCACAGCTCTGTACATCTTACCTGTCCATCCCTACCTGACTTGGCCTCTCTGTGACAGCTCTGTACATCTTACCTGTCCATCACTACCTGACCTGGCCTCTCTGTCACAGCTCTGTACATCTTACCTGTCCATCCCTACCTGACCTGGCCTCTCTGTGACAGCTCTGTACATCTTACCTGTTCATCCCTACCTGACCTGGCCCCTCTGTCACAGCTCTGTACATCTTACCTGTCCATCCCTACCTGACCTGGCCCCTCTGTCACAGCTCTGAACATCTTACCTGTCCATCCCTACCTGACTTGGCCTCTCTGTCACAGCTCTGTACATCTTACCTGTCCATCACTACCTGACCTGGCCTCTCTGTCACAGCTCTGTACATCTTACCTGTCCATCACTACCTGACCTGGCCCCTCTGTCACAGCTCTGTACATCTTACCCGTTCATCCCTACCTGACCTGGCCTCTCTGTCACAGCTCTGTACATCTTACCTGTCCATCCCTACCTGACCTGGCCCCTCTGTCACAGCTCTGTACATCTTACCTGTTCATTCCTACCTGACCTGGCCCCTCTGTCACAGCTCTGTACATCTTACCTGTTCATTCCTACCTGACCTGGCCCCTCTGTCACAGCTCTGTACATCTTACCTGTCCATCTCTACCTGACCTGGCCCCTCTGTCACAGCTCTGTACATCTTACCTGTCCATCCCTACCTGACCTGGCCCCTCTGTCACAGCTCTGTACATCTTACCTGTCCATCCCTACCTGACCTGGCCCCTCTGTCACAGCTCTGTACATCTTACCTGTCCATCACTACCTGACCTGGCCTCTCTGTCACAGTTCTGTACATCTTACCTGTCCATCACTACCTGACCTGGCCTCTCTGTCACAGCTCTGTACATCTTACCTGTCCATCACTACCTGACCTGGCCTCTCTGTCACAGCTCTGTACATCTTACCTGTCCATCCCTACCTGACCTGGCCTCTCTGTCACAGCTCTGTACATCTTACCTGTTCATCTCTACCTGACCTGGCCTCTCTGTCACAGCTCTGTACATCTTACCTGTCCATCACTACCTGACCTGGCCTCTCTGTCACAGCTCTGTACATCTTACCTGTCCATCCCTACCTGACCTGGCCTCTCTGTCACAGCTCTGTACATCTTACCTGTTCATCCCTACCTGACCTGGCCTCTCTGTCACAGCTCTGTACATCTTACCTGTCCATCCCTACCTGACCTGGCCTCTCTGTCACAGTTCTGTACATCTTACCTGTTCATCCCTGCCTGACCTGGCCTCTCTGTCACAGCTCTGTACATCTTACCTGTCCATCACTACCTGACCTGGCCTCTCTGTCACAGCTCTGTACATCTTACCTGTTCATCTCTACCTGACCTGGCCTCTCTGTCACAGCTCTGTACATCTTACCTGTCCATCCTCTACCTGACCTGGCCTCTCTGTCACAGCTCTGTACATCTTAGCTGTCCATCACTACCTGACCTGGCCCCTCTGTCACAGCTCTGTACATCTTACCTGTCCATCCTCTACCTGACCTGGCCTCTCTGTCACAGCTCTGTACATCTTACCTGTCCATCACTACCTGACCTGGCCCCTCTGTCACAGCTCTGTACATCTTAACTGTTCATCTCTACCTGACCTGGCCCCTCTGTCACAGCTCTGTACATCTTACCTGTTCATCCCTACCTGACCTGGCCCCTCTGTCACAGCTCTGTACATCTTACCTGTCCATCACTACCTGACCTGGCCCCTCTGTCACAGCTCTGTACATCTTACCTGTTCATCCCTACCTGACCTGGCCTTTCTGTCACAGCTCTGTACATCTTACCTGTTCATCCCTACCTGACCTGGCCCCTCTGTCACAGCTCTGTACATCTTACCTGTCCATCCCTACCTGACCTGGCCCCTCTGTCACAGCTCTGTACATCTTACCTGTCCATCCCTACCTGACTTGGCCTCTCTGTGACAGCTCTGTACATCTTACCTGTCCATCACTACCTGACCTGGCCTCTCTGTCACAGCTCTGTACATCTTACCTGTCCATCCCTACCTGACCTGGCCTCTCTGTCACAGCTCTGTACATCTTACCTGTTCATCCCTACCTGACCTGGCCCCTCTGTCACAGCTCTGTACATCTTACCTGTCCATCCCTACCTGACCTGGCCCCTCTGTCACAGCTCTGTACATCTTACCTGTCCATCCCTACCTGACTTGGCCTCTCTGTCACAGCTCTGTACATCTTACCTGTCCATCACTACCTGACCTGGCCTCTCTGTCACAGCTCTGTACATCTTACCTGTCCATCCCTACCTGACCTGACCCCTCTGTCACAGCTCTGTACATCTTACCTGTTCATCCCTACCTGACCTGGCCCCTCTGTCACAGCTCTGTACATCTTACCTGTCCATCCCTACCTGACCTGGCCCCTCTGTCACAGCTCTGTACATCTTACCTGTTCATCCCTACCTGACCTGGCCTCTGTGTCACAGCTCTGTACATCTTACCTGTTCATCCCTACCTGACCTGGCCCCTCTGTCACAGCTCTGTACATCTTACCTGTTCATCCCTACCTGACCTGGCCCCTCTGTCACAGCTCTGTACATCTTACCTGTCCATCCCTACCTGACCTGGCCTCTCTGTCACAGCTCAGTACATCTTACCTGTCCATCCCTACCTGACCTGGCCTCTCTGTCACAGCTCAGTACATCTTACCTGTCCATCCCTACCTGACCTGGCCCCTCTGTCACAGCTCTGTACATCTTACCTGTCCATCACTACCTGACCTGGCCCCTCTGTCACAGCTCTGTACATCTTACCTGTCCATCACTACCTGACCTGGCCCCTCTGTCACAGCTCTGTACATCTTACCTGTCCATCCCTACCTGACCTGGCCTCTCTGTCACAGCTCTGTACATCTTACCTGTTCATCCCTACCAGACCCTAGCCCCTCCAGCGCAGATCTGTATGTCTTACCTGTCCATCCCTACCTGACCCTATCCTCTCCGGTACAGTGCTTTTCGTCTTACCTTAATGTTCGTGCTTCACCCTAGTCCCTCCGACACAGCTGTGTACGTCTTCCCTGTCCATCCCTTCCTGACCCTTTGCCCCTTCAGCCCAGCTCTGTACGTCTTACCTGTCCATCCCTACCTGACCCTCACCCCTCCAGCACAGTTCTCCAGTCCGCTAAAAGTGACAGAGTAGAGTAACTTATAAATCAGAACAAAGAGAGACCAACTGTGCAATAGGTTATAAATATGTGTACGTGTCACTTGTCAATTGCATGAATGAATGTGTGTAACCTCTGCCTAGCTGTAACTTTTTAGTCCTTCTCTATTAAACCACTGTGGCCTTGGTATAGATGTCTAACTGCTAATGCAGCCCATCGCATAAGCTATTAATCTAATGCAACAACTCCACTTAACTTTATAATAGGTGCTACTAACTTATAGATGGTAAATGCGCACAGCAGCGACTGAGGGCCTGATGCACGTAATGCCGAATTTTTTTTGCCAATGTTGGCCAAAGTTCTTTGTACTGCATTTGCCACAATGGATTAAAGATGGCAGTCATAGTGAGGATTTTGGACGCTGAAAGGTGGACAGCGTTTGTGGGAGATGGTGCTACCAATTTGCGACCAATGGTGTATCTTTGTACTGAAGCGGCGGAGGGCGTCTCTGTACAAACTACAGCGGCTGCAGCATTAGTGTAATTTCTCAGTACCCGACGACATTGGCGTCCATCACTGATTTAGACCCGACTGTGTGATATTTTGGCTTAACTGCACGTTGGGGGGCAAGGCATTAAAATTACTTTTTGCGTAAATGGCCCTATGACCCTCCTGGGGGGGGGAATACCTCCGTGTTTGCATGTCCTGTTCCCCTTTATACTAATTTCACTATCAAGTTTACACATCAGGCACAGTGAATTTGTGCTCGGCCAGTCACAGCGCAGGCAAACGTAGCATCGCCTTCTAACCGCCAACTAATGCGCATTGTGCACATGGCTCCGTATAACCCCCATCTGATGCTGCGCAATTGATTCTAAAGGTGGAAGTTTATCATATATTCTAAAGAGGGCAATTGGTGTTGCCTATAGCAACAAATCAGCTTCTACTGTAGATATCATTTTATAGCTTGTACTAGATAAATGGTAGCTACAATGTGATTGGTTGATATGATCAGCACCTTAACTTGTCCTCTGTAGACGGTTTGATAAATCTCCCCCATAAGCTTCGCTTCGGAGCCGCATCTCACCAGTGTTAATATAAGCACTTTTAATCTTTTTTTGCAGCAAAATTAAGTATATTATAATTATGTCACTGGGAATTTTTATGCCTTTACCATGTCTCTTGCACTTTATGCAGGTTGCGTTTACCAAAATAATTACAGAAATGTTTTTGGCCTACACTGAACCACGTGAAGGTAGAGGCAAAAGCAGGTTTATTTGAGACACACGGTTCCTACAGAGCCAAGTTTATTCAATAGGCAAAAATATTATGGCACAACGTGGCACATTTTCTCCGCACCGGACGGGCGCTATGCACTATCTTTCTCAAACCAACCAGCTCCATCTGCAGTCAAAATAAAGGCTAATACAAAATAATCAAATGGAAAAGAGGCTTGGTGTTAGGGTGCCCTCTAGGGGTCAGCGTGAGCCTCTGCATGACGAGTTTTTTTGCCCCTTTCAGCCGATCGCCATCTCCATTGCAAAGCACAGAGAAAGAGCAGGAGAACCCGGCAGAGCTCGCTGAGAGGTGTCTGAGAGAGCTGCTGGGGAGGGCCGCCTACGGGAACATCAAGAACGCCATTAAGCCGGTCCTCATGTAAGTCACCTGCCAGGCGCACGTGAGAAAATCCTGTTATCCTGTTGTGTAATCATAAAAATGATAAAAAGGGATGAAATGAAGGTGATCGTTACATTGTGTGTTAGGGTCACAGGTAAAATAAAAAGGACTCAGATAAATGAAACGCACCAATGCTGCGTTATGACGCGTTCCGTTTAATTTGTAGGAAGAAAACTGTGGAATTTTAGAAAAGCCCCTGAGATTTCGTCAATTTAGCCGCACAATATAAAGCGACAGTTTCTATGAAGACAAAACCAACTTGATTTTTCCTTTAAAAAAAAAAAAAAAGAGCCGCTTTAAATCTTGCAACGAAATGGCTGAAATGTCTGCACTTTCCACATCCCGAAGGCTGTTACATCTGGCCCGTAGTCTCCAATGAAATGTAATATCACATGACAGCTGACTTAAACAATTTATTTAATGCTGGTGCCTCGGAGATGTCGCTGATTCCTGATGGATTAAAAGGATGTATTATCGTAGGCAATGGGCCAACCAGCAATATAGCAGCTGGCGCAGTTTAACATTACTACACAAATCTCTGTGGTTGGCGTTATTACCCATCGTGCCGCTCATCCCAGTGTGTTCTGTGTCTTCAGGCATCTTGATAACCATTCCCTGTGGGAGCCTAAGATCTTCGCTGTGCGATGCTTCAAGATCATCATGTACTCAATACAGGTGGGACTGTCTGAGCTATATGTATAGCCCTGTCTGTACACAGGAGTGGGACTGTCTGAGCTATATGTATAGCCCTGTCTGTACACAGGAGTGGGGCTGTCTGAGCTATATGTATAGCCCTGTCTGTACACAGGAGTGGGACTGTCTGAGCTGTATGTATAGTCCTGTCTGTACACAGGAGTGGGACTGTCTGAGCTGTATGTATAGCCCTGTCTGTACACAGGAGTGGGACTGTCTGAGCTGTATGTATAGCCCTGTCTGTACACAGGAGTGGGGCTGTCTGAGCTGTATGTATAGCCCTGTCTGTACACAGTAGTGGGACTGTCTGCGCTGTATGTATAGCCCTGTCTGTACACAGGAGTGGGGCTGTCTGAGCTGTATGTATAGCCCTGTCTGTACACAGTAGTGGGACTGTCTGCGCTGTATGTATAGCCCTGTCTGTACACAGGAGTGGGACTGTCTGAGCTGTATATATAGCCCTGTCTGTATACAGGAGTGGGACTGTCTGAGCTATATGTATAGCCCTGTCTGTACACAGGAGTGGGACTGTCTGAGCTGTATGTATAGCCCTGTCTGTACACAGGAGTGGGACTGTCTGCGCTGTAGGTATAGCCCTGTCTGTACACAGGAGTGGGACTGTCTGAGCTGTATATATAGCCCTGTCTGTATACAGGAGTGGGACTGTCTGAGCTATATGTATAGCCCTGTCTGTACACAGGAGTGGGACTGTCTGAGCTGTATGTATAGCCCTGTCTGTACACAGGAGTGGGACTGTCTGAGCTGTATATATAGTCCTGTCTGTACACAGGAGTGGGACTGTCTGAGCTGTATGTATAGCCCTGTCTGTACACAGGAGTGGGACTGTCTGCGCTGTATGTATAGCCCTGTCTGTACACAGGAGTGGGACTGTCTGAGCTGTATGTATAGCCCTGTCTGTACACAGGAGTGGGACTGTCTGAGCTGTATATATAGCCCTGTCTGTACACAGGAGTGGGACTGTCTGAGCTGTATATATGCTCCTGTCTGTACGCAGGAGTGGGGCTGTCTGAGCTGTATGTATAGCCCTGTCTGTACGCAGGAGTGGGGCTGTCTGAGCTGTATGTATAGCCCTGTCTATATACAGGAGTGGGACTGTCTGAGCTGTATGTATAGTCCTGTCTGTACACAGGAGTGGGACTGTCTGAGCTGTATGTATAGCCCAGTCTGTACACAGGAGTGGGACTGTCTGAGCTGTATGTATAGCCCTGTCTGTACACAGGAGTGGGGCTGTCTGAGCTGTATGCATAGCCCTGTCTATATACAGGAGTGGGACTGTCTGAGCTGTATATATAGCCCTGTGTGTACACAGGAGTGGGACTGTCTGAGCTGTATGTATAGTCCTGTCTGTACACAGGAGTAGGGCTGTCTGAGCTGTATGTATAGCCCTGTCTGTACACAGGAGTGGGACTGTCTAAGCTGTATGTATAGCACTGTCTGTACACAAGAGAGGGGCTGTCTGAGCTGTATATATAGCCCTGTCTGTACACAGGAGTGGGGCTGTCTGAGCTGTATGCATAGCCCTGTCTGTACACAGGAGTGGGACTGTCTGAGCTGTATGTATAGCCCTGTCTGTACACAGGAGTGGGACTGTCTGAGCTGTATGTATAGCCCTGTCTGTACACAGGAGTGGGACTGTCTGCGCTGTATGTATAGCCCTGTCTGTAAACAGGAGTGGGACTGTCTGAGCTGTATATATAGCCCTGTCTGTATACAGGAGTGGGACTGTCTGAGCTATATGTATAGCCCTGTCTGTACACAGAAGTGGGACTGTCTGAGCTGTATGTATAGCCCTGTCTGTACACAGGAGTGGGACTGTCTGAGCTGTATATATAGTCCTGTCTGTACACAGGAGTGGGACTGTCTGAGCTGTATGTATAGCCCTGTCTGTACACAGGAGTGGGACTGTCTGCGCTGTATGTATAGCCCTGTCTGTACACAGGAGTGGGACTGTCTGAGCTGTATGTATAGCCCTGTCTGTACACAGGAGTGGGACTGTCTGAGCTGTATATATGCTCCTGTCTGTACGCAGGAGTGGGGCTGTCTGAGCTGTATGTATAGCCCTGTCTGTACGCAGGAGTGGGGCTGTCTGAGCTGTATGTATAGCCCTGTCTATATACAGGAGTGGGACTGTCTGAGCTGTATGTATAGTCCTGTCTGTACACAGGAGTGGTACTGTCTGAGCTGTATGTATAGCCCAGTCTGTACACAGGAGTGGGACTGTCTGAGCTGTATGTATAGCCCTGTCTGTACACAGGAGTGGGGCTGTCTGAGCTGTATGCATAGCCCTGTCTATATACAGGAGTGGGACTGTCTGAGCTGTATATATAGCCCTGTCTGTACACAGGAGTGGGACTGTCTGAGCTGTATGTATAGCCCTGTCTGTACACAGGAGTGGGACTGTCTAAGCTGTATGTATAGCACTGTCTGTACACAAGAGAGGGGCTGTCTGAGCTGTATATATAGCCCTGTCTGTACACAGGAGTGGGGCTGTCTGAGCTGTATGCATAGCCCTGTCTGTACACAGGAGTGGGACTGTCTGAGCTGTATGTATAGCCCTGTCTGTACACAGGAGTGGGACTGTCTGAGCTGTATATATAGCCCTGTCTGTACACAGGAGTGGGGCTGTCTGAGCTGTATGCATAGCCCTGTCTATATACAGGAGTGGGACTGTCTGAGCTGTATATATAGCCCTGTCTGTACACAGGAGTGGGACTGTCTGAGCTGTATGTATAGTCCTGTCTGTACACAGGAGTAGGGCTGTCTGAGCTGTATGTATAGCCCTGTCTGTACACAGGAGTGGGACTGTCTGAGCTGTATGTATAGCCCTGTCTATATACTTGAGTGGGGCTGTCTGAGCTGTATGTATAGCCCTGTCTGTACGCAGGAGTGGGACTGTCTGAGCTGTATGTATAGCCCTGTCTGTACACAGGAGTAGGGCTGTCTGAGCTGTATGTATAGCCCTGTCTGTACACAGGAGTGGGACTGTCTGAGCTGTATGTATAGCCCTGTCTATATACTTGAGTGGGGCTGTCTGAGCTGTATGTATAGCCCTGTCTGTACGCAGGAGTGGGGCTGTCTGAGCTGTATGTATAGTCCTGTCTGTACGCAGGAGTGGGACTGTCTGAGCTGTATGTATAGCCCTGTCTGTACACAGGAGTGGGACTGTCTGAGCTGTATGTATAGCCCTGTCTGTACACAGGTGTGGGACTGTCTGAGCTGTATGTATAGCCCTGTCTGTACACAGGAGTGGGACTGTCTGAGCTGTATATATAGTCCTGTCTGTACACAGGAGTGGGACTGTCTGAGCTGTATGTATAGCCCTGTCTGTACACAGGAGTGGGACTGTCTGCGCTGTATGTATAGCCCTGTCTGTACACAGGAGTGGGACTGTCTGAGCTGTATGTATAGCCCTGTCTGTACACAGGAGTGGGACTGTCTGAGCTGTATGTATAGCCCTGTCTGTACACAGGAGTGGGACTGTCTGAGCTGTATATATACTCCTGTCTGTACGCAGGAGTGGGGCTGTCTGAGCTGTATGTATAGCCCTGTCTGTACACAGGAGTGGGACTGTCTGAGCTGTATGTATAGCCCTGTCTGTACACAGGAGTGGGACTGTCTGAGCTGTATGTATAGCCCTGTCTGTACGCAGGAGTGGGACTGTCTGAGCTGTATGTTTAGGCCTATCTCTACACAGGAGTAGGGCTGTCTGAGCTGTATGTATACTCCTGTCTGTACGCAGGAGTGGGGCTGTCTGAGCTGTATGTATAGCCCTGTCTGTACACAGGAGTGGGACTGTCTGAGCTGTATGTATAGCCCTGTCTGTACACAGGAGTGGGACTGTCTGAGCTGTATGTATAGTCCTGTCTGTACACAGGAGTGGGGCTGTCTGAGCTGTATGTATAGTCCTGTCTGTACACAAGAGTGGGACTGTCTGAGCTGTATGCATAGCCCTGTCTGTACACAGGAGTGGGACTGTCTGAGCTGTATATATGCTCCTGTCTGTACGCAGGAGTGGGGCTGTCTGAGCTGTATGTATAGCCCTGTCTGTACGCAGGAGTGGGGCTGTCTGAGCTGTATGTATAGCCCTGTCTATATACAGGAGTGGGGCTGTCTGAGCTGTATGTATAGCCCTGTCTGTACACAGGAGTGGGACTGTCTGAGCTGTATGTATAGCCCTGTCTGTACACAAGAGTGGGACTGTCTGAGCTGTATGTATAGCACTCTCTGTATACAGGAGTGGGGCTGTCTGAGCTGTATGTATAGCCCTGTTTGTACACAAGAGTGGGACTGTCTAAGCTGTATGTATAGCACTGTCTGTACACAAGAGAGGGGCTGTCTGAGCTGTATATATAGCCCTGTCTGTACACAGGAGTGGGGCTGTCTGAGCTGTATGCATAGCCCTGTCTATATACAGGAGTGGGACTGTCTGAGCTGTATGTATAGCCCTGTCTGTACACAGGAGTGGGACTGTCTGAGCTGTATGTATAGCCCTGTCTGTACGCAGGAGTGGGGCTGTCTGAGCTGTATGTATAGCCCTGTCTATATACAGGAGTGGGACTCTCTGAGCTGTATGTATAGCCCTGTCTATATACAGGAGTGGGCCTGTCTGAGCTGTATGTATAGCCCTGTCTGTACACAGGAGTGGGACTGTCTGAGCTGTATGTATAGCCCTGTCTGTACACAGGAGTGGGGCTGTCTGAGCTGTATGTATAGCCCTGTCTGTACACAGGAGTGGGACTGTCTGAGCTGTATGTATAGTCCTGTCTGTACACAGGAGTGGGACTGTCTGAGCTGTATGTATAGCCCTGTCTGTACACAGGAGTGGGACTGTCTGAGCTGTATGTATAGCACTGTCTGTACACAGGAGTGGGACTGTCTGAGGTGTATGTTTAGCCCTGTCTGTACGCAGGAGTGGGGCTGTCTGAGCTGTATGTATAGCCCTGTCTATTTACAGGAGTGGGACTGTCTGAGCTGTATGTATAGCCCTGTCTATATACAGGAGTGGGACTGTCTGAGCTGTATGTATAGTCCTGTCTATATACAGGAGTGGGGCTGTCTGAGCTGTATGTATAGTCCTGTCTGTACGCAGGAGTGGGGCTGTCTGAGCTGTATGTATAGCCCTGTCTGTACACAGGAGTGGGGCTGTCTGTGCTGTATGTATGGCCCTGTCTGTACACAGGAGTGGGACTGTCTGAGCTGTATGTATAGCCCTGTCTACACAGGAGTGGGACTGTCTGAGCTGTATGTATAGCCCTATCTGTACACAGGAGTGGGACTGTCTGAGCTGTATGTATAGCCCTGTCTGTACACAGGAGTGGGGCTGTCTGAGCTGTATGTATAGCCCTGTCTGTACACAGGAGTGGGGCTGTCTGAGCTGTATGTATAGCCCTGTCTATACACAGGAGTGGGACTGTCTGAGCTGTATGTATAGCCCTGTCTGTACGCTGGAGTGGGACTGTCTGAGCTGTATGTATAGCCCTGTCTGTACACAGGAGTGGGGCTGTCTGAGCTGTATGTATAGCCCTGTCTGTACACAGGAGTGGGACTGTCTGAGCTGTATGTATAGCCCTGTCTGTACACAGGAATGGGACTGTCTGAGCTGTATGTATAGCCCTGTCTGTACGCAGGAGTGGGACTGTCTGAGCTGTATGTATAGCCCTGTCTGTACACAGGAGTAGGGCTGTCTGAGCTGTATGTATAGCCCTGTCTGTACACAGGAGTGGGACTGTCTGCGCTGTATGTATAGCCCTGTCTGTACACAGGAGTGGGACTGTCTGAGCTGTATGTATAGCCCTGTCTGTACACAGGAGTGGGACTGTCTGAGCTGTATGTATAGCCCTGTCTGTACACAGGAGTGGGACTGTCTGAGCTGTATATATACTCCTGTCTGTACGCAGGAGTGGGGCTGTCTGAGCTGTATGTATAGCCCTGTCTGTACACAGGAGTGGGACTGTCTGAGCTGTATGTATAGCCCTGTCTGTACACAGGAGTGGGACTGTCTGAGCTGTATGTATAGCCCTGTCTGTACGCAGGAGTGGGACTGTCTGAGCTGTATGTTTAGGCCTATCTCTACACAGGAGTAGGGCTGTCTGAGCTGTATGTATACTCCTGTCTGTACGCAGGAGTGGGGCTGTCTGAGCTGTATGTATAGCCCTGTCTGTACACAGGAGTGGGACTGTCTGAGCTGTATGTATAGCCCTGTCTGTACACAGGAGTGGGACTGTCTGAGCTGTATGTATAGTCCTGTCTGTACACAGGAGTGGGGCTGTCTGAGCTGTATGTATAGTCCTGTCTGTACACAAGAGTGGGACTGTCTGAGCTGTATGCATAGCCCTGTCTGTACACAGGAGTGGGACTGTCTGAGCTGTATATATGCTCCTGTCTGTACGCAGGAGTGGGGCTGTCTGAGCTGTATGTAGAGCCCTGTCTGTACGCAGGAGTGGGGCTGTCTGAGCTGTATGTATAGCCCTGTCTATATACAGGAGTGGGGCTGTCTGAGCTGTATGTATAGCCCTGTCTGTACACAGGAGTGGGACTGTCTGAGCTGTATGTATAGCCCTGTCTGTACACAAGAGTGGGACGGTCTGAGCTGTATGTATAGCACTCTCTGTATACAGGAGTGGGGCTGTCTGAGCTGTATGTATAGCCCTGTTTGTACACAAGAGTGGGACTGTCTAAGCTGTATGTATAGCACTGTCTGTACACAAGAGAGGGGCTGTCTGAGCTGTATATATAGCCCTGTCTGTACACAGGAGTGGGGCTGTCTGAGCTGTATGCATAGCCCTGTCTATATACAGGAGTGGGACTGTCTGAGCTGTATGTATAGCCCTGTCTGTACACAGGAGTGGGACTGTCTGAGCTGTATGTATAGCCCTGTCTGTACACAGGAGTGGGACTGTCTGAGCTGTATATATAGCCCTTACTATATACAGGAGTGGGACTGTCTGAGCTGTATATATACTCCTGTCTGTACGCAGGAGTGGGGCTGTCTGAGCTGTATGTATAGCCCTGTCTGTACACAGGAGTGGGGCTGTCTGAGCTGTATGTATAGCCCTGTCTGTACACAGGAGTGGGGCTGTCTGAGCTGTATGTATAGCCCTGTCTATACACAGGAGTGGGACTGTCTGAGCTGTATGTATAGCCCTGTCTGTACGCTGGAGTGGGACTGTCTGAGCTGTATGTATAGCCCTGTCTGTACACAGGAGTGGGGCTGTCTGAGCTGTATGTATAGCCCTGTCTGTACACAGGAGTGGGACTGTCTGAGCTGTATGTATAGCCCTGTCTGTACACAGGAATGGGACTGTCTGAGCTGTATGTATAGCCCTGTCTGTACACAGGAGTGGGACTGTCTGAGCTGTATGTATAGCCCTGTCTGTACACAGGAGTGGGACTGTCTGAGGTGTATGTTTAGCCCTGTCTGTACGCAGGAGTGGGGCTGTCTGAGCTGTATGTATAGTCCTGTCTATTTACAGGAGTGGGACTCTCTGAGCTGTATGTATAGCCCTGTCTATATACAGGAGTGGGACTGTCTGAGCTGTATGTATAGCCCTGTCTGTACACAGGAGTGGGGCTGTCTGAGCTGTATGTATAGCCCTGTCTGTACACAGGAGTGGGACTGTCTGAGCTGTATGTATAGCCCTGTCTGTACACAGGAGTGGGGCTGTCTGAGCTGTATGTATAGCCCTGTCTGTACACAGGAGTGGGACTGTCTGAGCTGTATGTATAGTCCTGTCTGTACACAGGAGTGGGGCTGTCTGAGCTGTATGTATAGCCCTGTCTGTACACAGGAATGGGACTGTCTGAGCTGTATGTATAGCCCTGTCTGTAGACAGGAGTGGTACTGTCTGAGCTGTATGTATAGTTCTGTCTGTACACAGGAGTGTGACTGTCTGAGCTGTATGTATAGCCCTGTCTACACAGGAGTGGGACTGTCTGAGCTGTATGTATAGCCCTATCTGTACACAGGAGTGGGACTCTCTGAGCTGTATGTATAGCCCTGTCTGTACACAGGAGTGGGGCTGTCTGAGCTGTATTTATAGCCCTGTCTGTACACAGGAGTGGGGCTGTCTGAGCTGTATGTATAGCCCTGTCTATACACAGGAGTGGGACTGTCTGAGCTGTTTGTATAGCCCTGTCTGTACGCTGGAGTGGGACTGTCTGAGCTGTATGTATAGCCCTGTCTGTACACAGGAGTGGGGCTGTCTGAGCTGTATGTATAGCCCTGTCTGTACACAGGAGTGGGACTGTCTGAGCTGTATGTATAGCCCTGTCTGTACACAGGAATGGGACTGTCTGAGCTGTATGTATAGCCCTGTCTGTACACAGGAGTGGGACTGTCTGAGCTGTATGTATTTCCCTGTCTGTACACAGGAGTGGGGCTGTCTGAGCTGTATGTATAGCACTCTCTGTACACAGGAGTGGGGCTGTCTGAGCTGTATGTATAGCACTGTCTGTACACAGGAGTGGATCTGTCTGAGCTGTATGTATAGCCCTGTCTGTATACAGGAGTGGGGCTGTCTGAGCTGTATGTATAGCCCTGTCTGTACACAGGAGTGGGACTGTCTGAGCTGTATTTATAGCCCTGTCTGTACACAGGAGTGGGGCTGTCTGAGCTGTATGTATAGCCCTGTCTGTACACAGGAGTGGGGCTGTCTGAGCTGTATGTATAGCCCTGTCTGTAAACAGGAGTGGGACTGTCTGAGCTGTATGTATAGCCCTGTCTGTACACAAGAGTGGGGCAGTCTGAGCTGTATGTATAGCCCTGTCTGTACTCAGGAGTGGGGCTGTCTGAGCTGTATGTATAGTCCTGTCTGTACACAGGAGTGGGACTGTCTGAGCTGTATGTATAGCCCTGTCTGTACACAGGAGTTGGACTGTCTGAGCTGTATGTATAGCCCTGTCTGTACACAGGAGTGGGACTGTCTGAGCTGTATGTATAGCCCTGTCTGTACACAGGAGTGGGAATGTCTGAGCTGTATGCATAGCCCTGTCTATATACAGGAGTGGGACTGTCTGAGCTGTATGAATAGCCTTGTCTGTACACAGGAGTGGGACTGTCTGAGCTGTATGTATAGCCCTGTCTGTACGCAGGAGTGGGGCTGTCTGAGCTGTATGTATAGCCCTGTCTATATACAGGAGTGGGACTGTCTGAGCTATATGTATAGCCCTGTCTATATACAGGAGTGGGACTGTCTGAGCTGTATGTATAGCCCTGTCTGTACGCAGGAGTGGGGCTGTCTGAGCTGTATGTATAGCCCTGTCTATATACAGAAGTGGGACTGTCTGAGCTGTATGTATAGCCCTGTCTGTACACAGGAGTGGGGCTGTCTGAGCTGTATGTATAGCCCTGTCTGTACACAGGAGTGGGACTGTCTGAGTTGTATGTATAGCCCTGTCTGTACACAGGAGTGGGGCTGTCTGAGCTGTATGTATAGCCCTGTCTGTACACAGGAGTGGGACTGTCTGAGCTGTATGTATAGCCCTGTCTGTACACAGGAGTGGGGCCGTCTGAGCTGTATGTATAGCCCTGTCTGTACACAGGAGTGGGACTGTCTGAGCTGTATGTATAGCCTTGTCTGCACACAGGAGTGGGGCTGTCTGTGCTGTATGTATAGCCCTGTCTGTACGCAGGAGTGGGGCTGTCTGAGCTGTATGTATAGCCCTGTCTGTACACAGGAGTGGGTCTGTCTGAGCTGTATGTATAGCCCTGTCTGTACAAAGGAGTGGAACTGTCTGAGCTGTATGTATAGCCCTGTCTATACACAGGAGTGGGGGTGTCTGAGCTGTATGTATAGCCCTGTCTGTACACAGGAGTGGGACTGTCTGAGCTGTATGTATAGCCCTGTCTGTACACAGGAGTGGGGCTGTCTGAGCTGTATGTATAGCCCTGTCTGTACACAGGAGTGGGACTGTCTGAGCTGTATGTATAGCCCTGTCTGTACACAGGAGTGGGGCTGTCTGAGCTGTATGTATAGCCCTGTCTGTACACAGGAGTGGGACTGTCTGAGCTGTATGTATAGCACTGTCTGTACACAGGAGTGGGACTGTCTGAGGTGTATGTTTAGCCCTGTCTGTACGCAGGAGTGGGGCTGTCTGAGCTGTATGTATAGCCCTGTCTATTTACAGGAGTGGGACTGTCTGAGCTGTATGTATAGCCCTGTCTGTACACAGGAGTGGGGCTGTCTGAGCTGTATGTATAGCCCTGTCTGTACACAGGAGTGGGGCTGTCTGTGCTGTATGTATGGCCCTGTCTGTACACAGGAGTGGGACTGTCTGAGCTGTATGTATAGCCCTGTCTACACAGGAGTGGGACTGTCTGAGCTGTATGTATAGCCCTATCTGTACACAGGAGTGGGACTGTCTGAGCTGTATGTATAGCCCTGTCTGTACACAGGAGTGGGGCTGTCTGAGCTGTATGTATAGCCCTGTCTGTACACAGGAGTGGGGCTGTCTGAGCTGTATGTATAGCCCTGTCTATACACAGGAGTGGGACTGTCTGAGCTGTATGTATAGCCCTGTCTGTACGCTGGAGTGGGACTGTCTGAGCTGTATGTATAGCCCTGTCTGTACACAGGAGTGGGGCTGTCTGAGCTGTATGTATAGCCCTGTCTGTACACAGGAGTGGGACTGTCTGAGCTGTATGTATAGCCCTGTCTGTACACAGGAATGGGACTGTCTGAGCTGTATGTATAGCCCTGTCTGTACACAGGAGTGGGACTGTCTGAGCTGTATGTATAGCCCTGTCTGTACGCAGGAGTGGGACTGTCTGAGCTGTATGTATAGCCCTGTCTGTACACAGGAGTGGGAATGTCTGAGCTGTATGCATAGCCTTGTCTGTACACAGGAGTGGGACTGTCTGAGCTGTATGTATAGCCCTGTCTGTACGCAGGAGTGGGGCTGTCTGAGCTGTATGTATAGCCCTGTCTATATACAGGAGTGGAACTGTCTGAGCTATATGTATAGCCCTGTCTATATACAGGAGTGGGACTGTCTGAGCTGTATGTATAGCCCTGTCTGTACACAGGAGTGGGGCTGTCTGAGCTGTATGTATAGCCCTGTCTGTACACAGGAGTGGGACTGTCTGAGTTGTATGTATAGCCCTGTCTGTACACAGGAGTGGGGCCGTCTGAGCTGTATGTATAGCCCTGTCTGTACACAGGAGTGGGTCTGTCTGAGCTGTATGTATAGCCTTGTCTGCACACAGGAGTGGGGCTGTCTGTGCTGTATGTATAGCCCTGTCTGTACGCAGGAGTGGGGCTGTCTGAGCTGTATGTATAGCCCTGTCTGTACACAGGAGTGGGACTGTCTGAGGTGTATGTTTAGCCCTGTCTACGCTGGAGTGTGGCTGTCTGAGCTGTATGTATAGCCCTGTCTATTTACAGGAGTGGGACTGTCTGAGCTGTATGTATAGCCCTGTCTATATACAGGAGTGGGACTGTCTGAGCTGTATGTATAGCCCTGTCTGTACACAGGAGTGGGGCTGTTTGAGCTGTATGTATAGCCCTGTCTGTACACAGGAGTGGGACTGTCTGAGCTGTATGTATAGCCCTGTCTGTACAAAGGAGTGGAACTGTCTGAGCTGTATGTATAGCCCTGTCTGTACACAGGAGTGGGACTGTCTGAGCTGTATATATAGCCCTTACTATATACAGGAGTGGGACTGTCTGAGCTGTATATATACTCCTGTCTGTACGCAGGAGTGGGGCTGTCTGAGCTGTATGTATAGCCCTGTCTGTACACAGGAGTGGGACTGTCTGAGCTGTATGTATAGCCCTGTCTGTACGCAGGAGTGGGACTGTCTGAGCTGTATGTTTAGCCCTATCTGTACACAGGAGTGGGGCTGTCTGAGCTGTATGTATAGCCCTGTCTGTACACAGGAGTGGGGCTGTCTGAGCTGTATATATAGCCCTGTCTGTACACAGGAGTGGGACTGTCTGAGCTGTATATATACTCCTGTCTGTACGCAGGAGTGGGGCTGTCTGAGCTGTATGTATAGCCCTGTCTGTACACAGGAGTGGGACTGTCTGAGCTGTATGTATAGCCCTGTCTGTACACAGGAGTGGGACTGTCTGAGCTGTATGTATAGTCCTGTCTGTACACAGGAGTGGGGTTGTCTGAGCTGTATGTATAGTCCTGTCTGTACACAAGAGTGGGACTGTCTGAGCTGTATGCATAGCCCTGTCTGTACACAGGAGTGGGACTGTCTGAGCTGTATATATGCTCCTGTCTGATTGCAGGAGTGGGGCTGTCTGAGCTGTATGTATAGCCCTGTCTGTACGCAGGAGTGGGGCTGTCTGAGCTGTATGTATAGCCCTGTCTATATACAGGAGTGGGACTGTCTGAGCTGTATGTATAGCCCTGTGTGGGACTGTCTGAGCTGTATGTATAGCCCTGTCTGTACGCAGGAGTGGGGCTGTCTGAGCTGTATGTATAGCCCTGTCTATATACAGGATTGGGACTGTCTGAGCTGTATGTATAGCCCTGTCTATATACAGGAGTGGGCCTGTCTGAGCTGTATGTATAGCCCTGTCTGTACACAGGAGTGGGGGTGTCTGAGCTGTATGTATAGCCCTGTCTGTACACAGGAGTGGGACTGTCTGAGCTGTATGTATAGCCCTGTCTGTACACAGGAGTGGGGCTGTCTGAGCTGTATGTATAGCCCTGTCTGTACACAGGAGTGGGACTGTCTGAGCTGTATGTATAGCCCTGTCTGTACACAGGAGTGGGACTGTCTGAGCTGTATGTATAGCCCTGTCTGTACACAGGAGTGGGGCTGTCTGAGCTGTATGTATAGCCCTGTCTGTACACAGGAGTGGGACTGTCTGAGCTGTATGTATAGTCCTGTCTGTACACAGGAGTGGGACTGTCTGAGCTGTATGTATAGCCCTGTCTGTACGCAGGAGTGGGACTGTCTGAGCTGTATGTATAGCACTGTCTGTACACAGGAGTGGGGCTGTCTGAGCTGTATGTATAGCCCTGTCTATATACAGGAGTGGGACTGTCTGAGCTGTATGTATAGCCCTGTCTGTACACAGGAGTGGGGCTGTCTGAGCTGTATCTATAGCCCTGTCTGTACACAGGAGTGGGACTGTCTGAGCTGTATGTATAGCCCTGTCTGTACACAGGAGTGGGACTGTCTGAGCTGTATGTATAGCCCTGTCTGTACACAAGAGTGGGACTGTCTGAGCTGTATGTATAGCCCTGTCTGTACAAAGGAGTGGAACTGTCTGAGCTGTATGTATAGCCCTGTCTGTACACAAGAGTGGGGCTGTCTGAGCTGTATGCATAGCCCTGTCTGTACACAGGAGTGGGGCTGTCTGAGCTGTATGTATAGCCCTGTCTATATACAGGAGTGGGACTGTCTGAGCTGTATGTATAGCCCTGTCTGTACACAGGAGTGGGGCTGTCTGAGCTGTATGTATAGCCCTGTCTGTACACAGGAGTGGGACTGTCTGAGCTGTATGTATAGCCCTGTCTGTACACAGGAGTGGGGCTGTCTGAGCTGTATGTTTAGCCCTGTCTGTACACATGAGTGGGACTGTCTGAGCTGTACATATGCTCCTGTCTGTACACAGGAGTGGGGCTGTCTGAGCTGTATGTATAGCCCTGTCTGTACACAGGAGTGGGACTGTCTGAGCTGTATGTATAGTCCTGTCTGTACACAGGAGTGGGACTGTCTGAGCTGTATGTATAGTCCTGTCTGTACACAGGAGTGGGACTGTCTGAGCTGTATGTATAGCCCTGTCTGTACACAGGAGTGGGACTGTCTGAGGTGTATGTTTAGCCCTGTCTGTACGCAGGAGTGGGGCTGTCTGAGCTGTATGTATAGCCCTGTCTATTTACAGGAGTGGGGCTGTCTGAGCTGTATGTATAGTCCTGTCTGTACACAGGAGTGGGGCTGTCTGAGCTGTATGTATAGCCCTGTCTGTACACAGGAATGGGACTGTCTGAGCTGTATGTATAGCCCTGTCTGTAGACAGGAGTGGGACTGTCTGAGCTGTATGTATAGTCCTGTTTATATACAGGAGTGGGGCTGTCTGAGCTGTATGTATAGTCCTGTCTGTACACAGGAGTGGGACTGTCTGAGCTGTATTTATAGCCCTGTCTGTACACAGGAGTGGGGCTGTCTGAGCTGTATGTATAGCCCTGTCTGTACACAGGAGTGGGGCTGTCTGAGCTGTATGTATAGCCCTGTCTGTAAACAGGAGTGGGACTGTCTGAGCTGTATGTATAGCCCTGTCTGTACACAAGAGTGGGGCAGTCTGAGCTGTATGTATAGCCCTGTCTGTACTCAGGAGTGGGGCTGTCTGAGCTGTATGTATAGCCCTGTCTGTACTCAGGAATGGGACTGTCTGAGCTGTATGTATAGCCCTGTCTGTAGACAGGAGTGGGACTGTCTGAGCTGTATGTATAGTCCTGTTTATATACAGGAGTGGGGCTGTCTGAGCTGTATGTATAGCCCTGTCTGTACACAGGAGTGGGACTGTCTGAGCTGTATTTATAGCCCTGTCTGTACACAGGAGTGGGGCTGTCTGAGCTGTATGTATAGCCCTGTCTGTACACAGGAGTGGGGCTGTCTGAGCTGTATGTATAGCCCTGTCTGTAAACAGGAGTGGGACTGTCTGAGCTGTATGTATAGCCCTGTCTGTACACAAGAGTGGGGCAGTCTGAGCTGTATGTATAGCCCTGTCTGTACTCAGGAGTGGGGCTGTCTGAGCTGTATGTATAGTCCTGTCTGTACACAGGAGTGGGACTGTCTGAGCTGTATGTATAGCCCTGTCTGTACACAGGAGTTGGACTGTCTGAGCTGTATGTATAGCCCTGTCTGTACACAGGAGTGGGACTGTCTGAGCTGTATGTATAGCCCTGTCTGTACACAGGAGTGGGAATGTCTGAGCTGTATGCATAGCCCTGTCTATATACAGGAGTGGGACTGTCTGAGCTGTATGAATAGCCTTGTCTGTACACAGGAGTGGGACTGTCTGAGCTGTATGTATAGCCCTGTCTGTACGCAGGAGTGGGGCTGTCTGAGCTGTATGTATAGCCCTGTCTATATACAGGAGTGGGACTGTCTGAGCTATATGTATAGCCCTGTCTATATACAGGAGTGGGACTGTCTGAGCTGTATGTATAGCCCTGTCTGTACGCAGGAGTGGGGCTGTCTGAGCTGTATGTATAGCCCTGTCTATATACAGAAGTGGGACTGTCTGAGCTGTATGTATAGCCCTGTCTGTACACAGGAGTGGGGCTGTCTGAGCTGTATGTATAGCCCTGTCTGTACACAGGAGTGGGACTGTCTGAGTTGTATGTATAGCCCTGTCTGTACACAGGAGTGGGGCTGTCTGAGCTGTATGTATAGCCCTGTCTGTACACAGGAGTGGGACTGTCTGAGCTGTATGTATAGCCCTGTCTGTACACAGGAGTGGGGCCGTCTGAGCTGTATGTATAGCCCTGTCTGTACACAGGAGTGGGACTGTCTGAGCTGTATGTATAGCCTTGTCTGCACACAGGAGTGGGGCTGTCTGTGCTGTATGTATAGCCCTGTCTGTACGCAGGAGTGGGGCTGTCTGAGCTGTATGTATAGCCCTGTCTGTACACAGGAGTGGGTCTGTCTGAGCTGTATGTATAGCCCTGTCTGTACAAAGGAGTGGAACTGTCTGAGCTGTATGTATAGCCCTGTCTATACACAGGAGTGGGGGTGTCTGAGCTGTATGTATAGCCCTGTCTGTACACAGGAGTGGGACTGTCTGAGCTGTATGTATAGCCCTGTCTGTACACAGGAGTGGGGCTGTCTGAGCTGTATGTATAGCCCTGTCTGTACACAGGAGTGGGACTGTCTGAGCTGTATGTATAGCCCTGTCTGTACACAGGAGTGGGGCTGTCTGAGCTGTATGTATAGCCCTGTCTGTACACAGGAGTGGGACTGTCTGAGCTGTATGTATAGCACTGTCTGTACACAGGAGTGGGACTGTCTGAGGTGTATGTTTAGCCCTGTCTGTACGCAGGAGTGGGGCTGTCTGAGCTGTATGTATAGCCCTGTCTATTTACAGGAGTGGGACTGTCTGAGCTGTATGTATAGCCCTGTCTGTACACAGGAGTGGGGCTGTCTGAGCTGTATGTATAGCCCTGTCTGTACACAGGAGTGGGGCTGTCTGTGCTGTATGTATGGCCCTGTCTGTACACAGGAGTGGGACTGTCTGAACTGTATGTATAGCCCTGTCTACACAGGAGTGGGACTGTCTGAGCTGTATGTATAGCCCTATCTGTACACAGGAGTGGGACTGTCTGAGCTGTATGTATAGCCCTGTCTGTACACAGGAGTGGGGCTGTCTGAGCTGTATGTATAGCCCTGTCTGTACACAGGAGTGGGGCTGTCTGAGCTGTATGTATAGCCCTGTCTATACACAGGAGTGGGACTGTCTGAGCTGTATGTATAGCCCTGTCTGTACGCTGGAGTGGGACTGTCTGAGCTGTATGTATAGCCCTGTCTGTACACAGGAGTGGGGCTGTCTGAGCTGTATGTATAGCCCTGTCTGTACACAGGAGTGGGACTGTCTGAGCTGTATGTATAGCCCTGTCTGTACACAGGAATGGGACTGTCTGAGCTGTATGTATAGCCCTGTCTGTACACAGGAGTGGGACTGTCTGAGCTGTATGTATAGCCCTGTCTGTACGCAGGAGTGGGACTGTCTGAGCTGTATGTATAGCCCTGTCTGTACACAGGAGTGGGAATGTCTGAGCTGTATGCATAGCCTTGTCTGTACACAGGAGTGGGACTGTCTGAGCTGTATGTATAGCCCTGTCTGTACGCAGGAGTGGGGCTGTCTGAGCTGTATGTATAGCCCTGTCTATATACAGGAGTGGAACTGTCTGAGCTATATGTATAGCCCTGTCTATATACAGGAGTGGGACTGTCTGAGCTGTATGTATAGCCCTGTCTGTACACAGGAGTGGGGCTGTCTGAGCTGTATGTATAGCCCTGTCTGTACACAGGAGTGGGACTGTCTGAGTTGTATGTATAGCCCTGTCTGTACACAGGAGTGGGGCCGTCTGAGCTGTATGTATAGCCCTGTCTGTACACAGGAGTGGGACTGTCTGAGCTGTATGTATAGCCTTGTCTGCACACAGGAGTGGGGCTGTCTGTGCTGTATGTATAGCCCTGTCTGTACGCAGGAGTGGGGCTGTCTGAGCTGTATGTATAGCCCTGTCTGTACACAGGAGTGGGACTGTCTGAGGTGTATGTTTAGCCCTGTCTACGCTGGAGTGTGGCTGTCTGAGCTGTATGTATAGCCCTGTCTATTTACAGGAGTGGGACTGTCTGAGCTGTATGTATAGCCCTGTCTATATACAGGAGTGGGACTGTCTGAGCTGTATGTATAGCCCTGTCTGTACACAGGAGTGGGGCTGTTTGAGCTGTATGTATAGCCCTGTCTGTACACAGGAGTGGGACTGTCTGAGCTGTATGTATAGCCCTGTCTGTACAAAGGAGTGGAACTGTCTGAGCTGTATGTATAGCCCTGTCTGTACACAGGAGTGGGACTGTCTGAGCTGTATATATAGCCCTTACTATATACAGGAGTGGGACTGTCTGAGCTGTATATATACTCCTGTCTGTACGCAGGAGTGGGGCTGTCTGAGCTGTATGTATAGCCCTGTCTGTACACAGGAGTGGGACTGTCTGAGCTGTATGTATAGCCCTGTCTGTACGCAGGAGTGGGACTGTCTGAGCTGTATGTTTAGCCCTATCTGTACACAGGAGTGGGGCTGTCTGAGCTGTATGTATAGCCCTGTCTGTACACAGGAGTGGGGCTGTCTGAGCTGTATATATAGCCCTGTCTGTACACAGGAGTGGGACTGTCTGAGCTGTATATATACTCCTGTCTGTACGCAGGAGTGGGGCTGTCTGAGCTGTATGTATAGCCCTGTCTGTACACAGGAGTGGGACTGTCTGAGCTGTATGTATAGCCCTGTCTGTACACAGGAGTGGGACTGTCTGAGCTGTATGTATAGTCCTGTCTGTACACAGGAGTGGGGTTGTCTGAGCTGTATGTATAGTCCTGTCTGTACACAAGAGTGGGACTGTCTGAGCTGTATGCATAGCCCTGTCTGTACACAGGAGTGGGACTGTCTGAGCTGTATATATGCTCCTGTCTGATTGCAGGAGTGGGGCTGTCTGAGCTGTATGTATAGCCCTGTCTGTACGCAGGAGTGGGGCTGTCTGAGCTGTATGTATAGCCCTGTCTATATACAGGAGTGGGACTGTCTGAGCTGTATGTATAGCCCTGTGTGGGACTGTCTGAGCTGTATGTATAGCCCTGTCTGTACGCAGGAGTGGGGCTGTCTGAGCTGTATGTATAGCCCTGTCTATATACAGGAGTGGGACTGTCTGAGCTGTATGTATAGCCCTGTCTATATACAGGAGTGGGCCTGTCTGAGCTGTATGTATAGCCCTGTCTGTACACAGGAGTGGGGGTGTCTGAGCTGTATGTATAGCCCTGTCTGTACACAGGAGTGGGACTGTCTGAGCTGTATGTATAGCCCTGTCTGTACACAGGAGTGGGGCTGTCTGAGCTGTATGTATAGCCCTGTCTGTACACAGGAGTGGGACTGTCTGAGCTGTATGTATAGCCCTGTCTGTACACAGGAGTGGGACTGTCTGAGCTGTATGTATAGCCCTGTCTGTACACAGGAGTGGGGCTGTCTGAGCTGTATGTATAGCCCTGTCTGTACACAGGAGTGGGACTGTCTGAGCTGTATGTATAGTCCTGTCTGTACACAGGAGTGGGACTGTCTGAGCTGTATGTATAGCCCTGTCTGTACGCAGGAGTGGGACTGTCTGAGCTGTATGTATAGCACTGTCTGTACACAGGAGTGGGGCTGTCTGAGCTGTATGTATAGCCCTGTCTATATACAGGAGTGGGACTGTCTGAGCTGTATGTATAGCCCTGTCTGTACACAGGAGTGGGGCTGTCTGAGCTGTATCTATAGCCCTGTCTGTACACAGGAGTGGGACTGTCTGAGCTGTATGTATAGCCCTGTCTGTACACAGGAGTGGGACTGTCTGAGCTGTATGTATAGCCCTGTCTGTACACAAGAGTGGGACTGTCTGAGCTGTATGTATAGCCCTGTCTGTACAAAGGAGTGGAACTGTCTGAGCTGTATGTATAGCCCTGTCTGTACACAAGAGTGGGGCTGTCTGAGCTGTATGCATAGCCCTGTCTGTACACAGGAGTGGGGCTGTCTGAGCTGTATGTATAGCCCTGTCTATATACAGGAGTGGGACTGTCTGAGCTGTATGTATAGCCCTGTCTGTACACAGGAGTGGGGCTGTCTGAGCTGTATGTATAGCCCTGTCTGTACACAGGAGTGGGACTGTCTGAGCTGTATGTATAGCCCTGTCTGTACACAGGAGTGGGGCTGTCTGAGCTGTATGTTTAGCCCTGTCTGTACACATGAGTGGGACTGTCTGAGCTGTACATATGCTCCTGTCTGTACACAGGAGTGGGGCTGTCTGAGCTGTATGTATAGCCCTGTCTGTACACAGGAGTGGGACTGTCTGAGCTGTATGTATAGTCCTGTCTGTACACAGGAGTGGGACTGTCTGAGCTGTATGTATAGTCCTGTCTGTACACAGGAGTGGGACTGTCTGAGCTGTATGTATAGCCCTGTCTGTACACAGGAGTGGGACTGTCTGAGGTGTATGTTTAGCCCTGTCTGTACGCAGGAGTGGGGCTGTCTGAGCTGTATGTATAGCCCTGTCTATTTACAGGAGTGGGGCTGTCTGAGCTGTATGTATAGTCCTGTCTGTACACAGGAGTGGGGCTGTCTGAGCTGTATGTATAGCCCTGTCTGTACACAGGAATGGGACTGTCTGAGCTGTATGTATAGCCCTGTCTGTAGACAGGAGTGGGACTGTCTGAGCTGTATGTATAGTCCTGTTTATATACAGGAGTGGGGCTGTCTGAGCTGTATGTATAGTCCTGTCTGTACACAGGAGTGGGTCTGTCTGTGCTGTATGTATGGCCCTGTCTGTACACAGGAGTGGGACTGTCTGAGGTGTATGTTTAGCCCTGTCTGTACGCAGGAGTGGGGCTGTCTGAGCTGTATGTATAGCCCTGTCTATTTACAGGAGTGGGGCTGTCTGAGCTGTATGTATAGTCCTGTCTGTACACAGGAGTGGGGTTGTCTGAGCTGTATGTATAGCCCTGTCTGTACACAGGAATGGGACTGTCTGAGCTGTATGTATAGCCCTGTCTGTAGACAGGAGTGGGACTGTCTGAGCTGTATGTATAGTCCTGTCTATATACAGGAGTGGGGCTGTCTGAGCTGTATGTATAGTCCTGTCTGTACACAGGAGTGGGGCTGTCTGAGCTGTATGTATAGCCCTGTCTGTACACAGGAGTGGGGCTGTCTGTGCTGTATGTATGGCCCTGTCTGTACACAGGAGTGGGACTGTCTGAGCTGTATGTATAGCCCTGTCTACACAGGAGTGGGACTGTCTGAGCTGTATGTATAGCCCTGTCTGTACACAGGAGTGGGGCTGTCTGAGCTGTATGTATAGCCCTGTCTGTACACAGGAGTGGGACTGTCTGAGCTGTATGTATAGCCCTGTCTGTACACAGGAGTGGGGCTGTCTGAGCTGTATGTATATCACTGTCTATACCCAGGAGTTGGACTGTCCGAGCTGTATGTATAGCCCTGTCTGTACACAGGAGTGGGATTGTCTGAGCTGTATGTTTAGCCCTGTCTGTACACAGGAGTGGGGCTGTCTGAGCTGTATGTATAGCACTCTCTGTACACAGGAGTGGGGCTGTCTGAGCTGTATGTATAGCACTGTCTGTACACAGGAGTGGATCTGTCTGAGCTGTATGTATAGCCCTGTCTGTACACAGGAGTGGGACTGTCTGAGCTGTATTTATAGCCCTGTCTGTACACAGGAGTGGGGCTGTCTGAGCTGTATGTATAGCCCTGTCTGTACACAGGAGTGGGGCTGTCTGAGCTGTATGTATAGCCCTGTCTATATACAGGAGTGGGACTGTCTGAGCTGTATGTATAGCCCTGTCTGTACACAAGAGTGGGGCAGTCTGAGCTGTATGTATAGCCCTGTCTGTACTCAGGAGTGGGGCTGTCTGAGCTGTATGTATAGCCCTGTCTGTACACAGGAGTGGGGCTGTCTGAGCTGTATGTATAGCCCTGTCTGTACACAGGAGTGGGTCTGTCTGAGCTGTATGTATAGCCCTGTCTGTACACAGGAGTGGGGCTGTCTGAGCTGTATGTATAGCCCTGTCTGTACACAGGAGTGGGACTGTCTGAGCTGTATGTATAGCCCTGTCTGTACACAGGAGTGGGGCTGTCTGAGCTGTATGTATAGCCCTGTCTGTACACAGGAGTGGGACTGTCTGAGCTGTATGTATAGCCTTGTCTGCACACAGGAGTGGGGCTGTCTGTGCTGTATGTATAGCCCTGTCTGTACACAGGAGTGGGTCTGTCTGAGCTGTATGTATAGCACTGTCTGTACACAGGAGTGGGACTGTCTGAGGTGTATGTTTAGCCCTGTCTGTACGCTGGAGTGTGGCTGTCTGAGCTGTATGTATAGCCCTGTCTATTTACAGGAGTGGGACTGTCTGAGCTGTATGTATAGCCCTGTCTATATACAGGAGTGGGACTGTCTGAGCTGTATGTATAGCCCTGTCTGTACACATGAGTGGGGCTGTCTGAGCTGTATGTATAGCCCTGTCTGTACACAGGAGTGGGACTGTCTGAGCTGTATGTATAGCCCTGTCTGTACACAGGAGTGGGACTGTCTGAGCTGTATGTATAGCCCTGTCTGTACACAGGAGTGGGACTGTCTGAGCTGTATGTATAGTCCTGTCTGTACGCAGGAGTGGGGCTGTCTGAGCTCTATGTATAGCCCTGTCTATATACAGAAGTGGGACTGTCTGAGCTGTATGTATAGCCCTGTCTGTACAAAGGAGTGGAACTGTCTTAGCTGTATGTATAGCCCTGTCTGTACACAGGAGTGGGGCTGTCTGAGCTGTATGTATAGCCCTGTCTGTACAAAGGAGTGGAACTGTCTGAGCTGTATGTATAGCCCTGTCTGTACACAAGAGTGGGACTGTCTGAGCTGTATGTATAGTCCTGTCTGTACGCAGGAGTGGGGCTGTCTGAGCTCTATGTATAGCCCTGTCTATATACAGAAGTGGGACTGTCTGAGCTGTATGTATAGCCCTGTCTGTACACAGGAGTGGGACTGTCTGAGCTGTATGTATAGCCCTGTCTGTACACAGGAGTGGGGCTGTCTGAGCTGTATGTATAGCCCTGTCTGTACACAGGAGTGGGACTGTCTGAGCTGTATGTATAGCCTTGTCTGCACATAGGAGTGGGGCTGTCTGTGCTGTATGTGTAGCCCTGTCTGTACGCTGGAGTGGGGCTGTCTGAGCTGTATGTATAGCCCTGTCTGTACACAGGAGTGGGTCTGTCTGAGCTGTATGTATAGCACTGTCTGTACACACGAGTGGGACTGTCTGAGGTGTATGTTTAGCCCTGTCTGTACGCTGGAGTGTGGCTGTCTGAGCTGTATGTATAGCCCTGTCTATTTACAGGAGTGGGACTATCTGAGCTGTATGTATAGCCCTGTCTGTACACAGGAATGGGACTGTCTGAGCTGTATGTATAGCCCTGTCTGTACACAGGAGTGGGGCTGTCTGAGCTGTATGTATAGCCCTGTCTGTACACAGGAGTGGGACTGTCTGAGCTATATGTATAGTCCTGTCTGTACACAGGAATGGGACTGTCTGAGCTGTATGTATAGCCCTGTCTGTACACAGGAGTGGGACTGTCTGAGCTGTATGTATAGCACTATCTGTACACAGGAGTGGGACTGTCTGAGGTGTCTGTTTAGCCCTGTCTGTACGCAGGAGTGGGGCTGTCTGAGCTGTATGTATAGCCCTGTCTATTTACAGGAGTGGGACTGTCTGAGCTGTATGTATAGCCCTGTCTATATACAGGAGTGGGACTGTCTGAGCTGTATGTATAGCCCTGTCTGTACACAGGAGTGGGGCTGTCTGAGCTGTATGTATAGCCCTGTCTGTACACAGGAGTGGGACTGTCTGAGCTGTATGTATAGCCCTGTCTGTACACAGGAGTGGGACTGTGAGCTGTATGTATAGCCCTGTCTGTACACAAGAGTGGGACTGTCTGAGCTGTATGTATAGCCCTGTCTGTACAAAGGAGTGAAACTGTCTGAGCTGTATGTATAGCCCTGTCTGTACACAAGAGTGGGGCTGTCTGAGCTGTATGCATAGCCCTGTCTGTACGCAGGAGTGGGGCTGTCTGAGCTGTATGTATAGCCCTGTCTATATACAGAAGTGGGACTGTCTGAGCTATATGTATAGCCCTGTCTGTACACAGGAGTGGGGCTGTCTGAGCTGTATGTTTAGCCCTGTCTGTACACAGGAGTGGGACTGTCTGAGCTGTATGTATAGCCCTGTCTGTACGCAGGAGTGGGGCTGTCTGAGCTGTATGTATAGCCCTGTCTATATACAGGAGTGGGACTGTCTGAACTGTATGTATAGCCCTGTCTATATACAGGAGTGGGACTGTCTGAGCTGTATGTATAGCCCTGTCTGTACACAGGAGTGGGGCTGTCTGAGCTGTATGTATAGCCCTGTCTGTACACAGGAATGGGGCTGTCTGTGCTGTATGTATAGCCCTGTCTGTACACAGGAGTGGGGCTGTCTGAGCTGTATGTATATCACTGTCTGTACACAGGAGTGGATCTGTCTGAGCTGTGTGTTTAGCCCTGTCTGTACACAGGAGTGGGTCTGTCTGAGCTGTATGTATAGCCCTGTCTGTACACAGGAGTGGGGCTGTCTGAGCTGTATGTATAGCCCTGTCTGTACACAGGAGTGGGACTGTCTGAGCTGTATGTATAGTCCTGTCTGTACACAGGAGTGGGACTGTCTGATCTCTTTGTATAGCCCTGTCCGTACACAGGAGTGGGACTGTCTGAGCTGTATGTATAGCCTTGTCTGTACGCAGGAGTGGGGCTGTCTGAGCTGTATGTATAGCCCTGTCTATTTACAGGAGTGGGACTGTCTGAGCTGTATGTATAGCCCTGTCTGTACACAGGAATGGGACTGTCTGAGCTGTATGTATATCACTGTCTGTACACAGGAGTGGGACTGTCTGAGCTGTATGTATAGTCCTGTCTGTAGACAGGAGTGGGACTGTCTGAGCTGTATGTATAGTCCTGTCTATATACCGGAGTGGGGCTGTCTGAGCTGTATGTATAGTCCTGTCTGTACACAGGAGTGGGGCTGTCTGAGCTGTATATATAGCCCTGTCTGTACACAGGAGTGGGGCTGTCTGTGCTGTATGTATAGCCCTGTCTGTACAGAGGAGTGGGACTGTCTGAGTTGTATGTATAACCCTGTGTACACAGGAGTGGGACTGTCTGAGCTGTATGTATAGCACTGTCTGTACACAGGAGTGGGACTGTCTGAGCTGTATGTATAGCCCTATCTGTACACAATAGTGGGACTGTCTGAGCTGTATGTATAACCCTGTCTGTACACAGGAGTGGGGCTGTCTGAACTGTATGTAAGGCCCTGTCTGTACACAGGAGTGGGGCTGTCTGAGCTGTATGTATAGCCTGTCTATACACAGGAGTGGGACTGTCTGAGCTGTATATATAGCCCTGTCTGTATACAGGAGAGTGACTGTCTGAGCTGTATGTATAGCCCTGTCTGTACGCAGGAGTGGGACTGTCTGAGCTGTATGTATAGCCCTGTCTGTACACAGGAGTGGGGCTGTCTGAGCTGTATGTATATCACTGTCTGTACACAGGAGTGGGACTGTCTGAGCTGTATGTATAGCCCTGTCTGTACACAGGAATGGGACTGTCTGAGCTGTATGTATAGCCCTGTCTGTACACAGGAGTGGGGCTGTCTGAGGTGTATGTATAGTCCTGTCTGTACACAGGAGTGGGACTGTCTGAGCTGTATGTATAGGCCTGGCTGTATACAAGAGTGGGACTGTCTGAGCTGTGTGTATAGCCCTGTCTGTACGCTGGAGTGGGACTGTCTGAGCTGTATGTATAGCCTTGTCTGTACACAGGAGTGGGGCTGTCTGAGCTGTATGTATATCACTGTCTGTACACAGGAGTTGGACTGTCTGAGCTGTATGTATAGCCCTGTCTGTACACAGGAGTGGGGCTGTCTGAGCTGTATGTATAGCACTCTCTGTACACAGGAGTGGGGCTGTCTGAGCTGTATGTATAGCACTGTCTGTACACAGGAGTGGGACTGTCTGAGCTGTATTTATAGCCCTTACTATATACAGGAGTGGGACTGTCTGAGCTGTATGTATAGCCCTGTCTGTACACAGGAGTGGGACTGTCTGAGCTGTATGTATAGCCCTGTCTGTACAGAAGAGTGGGACTGTCTGAGCTGTATGTATAGTCCTGTCTGTACTCAGGAGTGGGGCTGTCTGAGCTGTATGTATATTCCTGACTGTAGACAGGAGAGGGACTGTCTGAGCTGTATGTATAGCCCTGTCTGTACACAGTAGTGGGACTGTCTGAGCTGTATTTATAGCCCTGTCTATATACAGGAGTGGGACTGTCTGAGCTGTATGTATAGCCCTGTCTGTACACAGGAGTGGGACTGTCTGAGCTGTATGTATAGCCCTGTCTGTACAGAAGAGTGGGACTGTCTGAGCTGTATGTATAGTCCTGTCTGTACTCAGGAGTGGGGCTGTCTGAGCTGTATGTATATTCCTGACTGTAGACAGGAGAGGGACTGTCTGAGCTGTATGTATAGCCCTGTCTGTACACAGGAGTTGGACTGTCTGAGCTGTATGTATAGCCCTGTCTGTACGGAGGAGTGGGGCTGTCTGAGCTGTATGTATAGCCCTGTCTATATACAGGAGTGGGACTGTCTCAGCTGTATGTATAGCCCTGTCTATATACAGGAGTGGGACTGTCTGAGCTGTATGTATAGCCCTGTCTGTACACAGGAGTGGGGCTGTCTGAGCTGTATGTATAGCCCTGTCTGTACACAGGAGTGGGACTGTCTGAGCTGTATGTATAGCCCTGTCTGTACACAGGAGTAGGGCTGTCTGAGCTGTATGTATAGCCCTGTCTGTACACAGGAGTGGGACTGTCTGAGCTGTATGTATAGGCCTGTCTGTATATAGGAGTGGGGCTGTCTGAGCTGTATGTATAGCCCTGTCTGTACACAGGAGTGGGACTGTCTGAGCTGTATGTATAGTCCTGTCTGTACACAGGAGTGGGACTGTCTGAGCTGTATGTATAGCACTGTCTGTACACAGGAGTGGGACTGTCTGAGGTGTATGTTTAGCCCTGTCTGTACGCAGGAGTGGGGCTGTCTGAGCTGTATGTATAGCCCTGTCTATTTACAGGAGTGGGACTGTCTGAGCTGTATGTATAGCCCTGTCTATATACAAGAGTGGGACTGTCTGAGCTGTATGTATAGCCCTGTCTGTACAAAGGAGTGGAACTGTCTGAGCTGTATGTATAGCCCTGTCTGTACCCAGGAGTGGGACTGTCTGAGCTGTATGTATAGCCCTGTCTGTACACAAGAGTGGGGCTGTCTGAGCTGTATGCATAGCCCTGTCTGTACACAGGAGTGGGGCTGTCTGAGCTGTATGTTTAGCCCTGTCTGTACACAGGAGTGGGACTGTCTGAGCTGTATGTATAGCCCTGTCTGTACACAGGAGTGGGACTGTCTGAGCTGTATGTTTAGCCCTGTCTGTACACAGGAGTGGGACTGTCTGAGCTGTATGTATAGCCCTGTCTATATACAGAAGTGGGACTGTCTGAGCTGTATGTATAGCCCTGTCTATATACAGGTGTGGGACTGTCTGAGCTGTATGTATAGCCCTGTCTGTACACAGGAGTGGGGCTGTCTGAGCTGTATGTATAGCCCTGTCTGTACACAGGAGTGGGACTGTCTGAGCTGTATGTATAGCCCTGTCTGTACACAGGAGTGGGGCTGTCTGAGCTGTATGTTTAGCCCTGTCTGTACACAGGAGTGGGACGGTCTGAGCTGTATGTATAGCCCTGTCTGTACACAGGAGTGGGACTGTCTGAGCTGTATGTATAGCCCTGTCTGTACACAGGAGTGGGACTGTCTGAGCTGTATGTACAGTCCTGTCTGTACACAGGAGTGGGACTGTCTGAGCTGTATGTATAGTCCTGTCTGTACACAGGAGTGTGACTGTCTGAGCTGTATGTATAGCCCTGTCTGTACACAGGAGTGGGACTGTCTGAGGTGTATGTTTAGCCCTTTCTGTACGCAGGAGTGGGACTGTCTGAGCTGTATGTATAGTCCTGTCTATATACAGGAGTGGGGCTGTCTGAGCTGTATGTATAGTCCTGTCTGTACACAGGAGTGGGGCTGTCTGAGCTGTATGTATAGCCCTGTCTGTACACAGGAGTGGGGCTGTCTGTGCTGTATGTATAGCCCTGTCTGTACACAGGAGTGGGACTGTCTGAGCTGTATGTATAGCCCTGTCTACACAGGAGTGGGACTGTCTGAGCTGTATGTATAGCCCTGTCTATTTACAGGAGTGGGACTGTCTGAGCTGTATGTATAGCCCTGTCTATACACAGGAGTGGGACTGTCTGAGCTGTATATATAGCCCTGTCTGTATACATGAGTGGGACTGTCTGAGCTGTATGTATAGCCCTGTCTGTACACAGGAGTGGGCTTTCTGAGCTGTATGTATAGCCCTGTCTATACACAGGAGTGGGACTGTCTGAGCTGTATGTATAGCCCTGTCTGTACGCAGGAGTGGGACTGTCTGAGCTGTATGTATAGCCCTGTCTGTACACAGGAGTGGATCTGTCTGAGCTGTGTGTATAGCCCTGTCTGTACACAGGAGTGGGGCTGTCTGAGGTGTATGTATAGTCCTGTCTGTACACAGGAGTGGGACTGTCTGAGCTGTATGTATAGCCCTGTCTGTACGCTGGAGTGGGACTGTCTGAGCTGTATGTATAGCCCTGTCTGTACACAGGAGTGGGTCTGTCTGAGCTGTATGTATAGCACTCTCTGTACACAGGAGTGGGGCTGTCTGAGCTGTATGTATAGCCCTGTCTGTACACAGGAGTGGGACTGTCTGAGCTGTATTTATAGCCCTGTCTGTACACAGGAGTGGGGCTGTCTGAGCTGTATGTATAGCCCTGTCTGTACACAGGAGTGGGGCTGTCTGAGCTGTATGTATGGCCTTGTCTGTACACAGGAGTGGGACTGTCTGAGCTGTATGTATAGCCCTGTCTGTACACAGGAGTGGGACTGTCTGAGCTGTATGTATAGCCCTGTCTCTACAGAAGAGTGGGACTGTCTGAGCTGTATGTATAGTCCTGTCTGTACTCAGAAGTGGGGCTGTCTGAGCTGTATGTATATTCCTGTCTGTACACAGGAGAGGGACTGTCTGAGCTGTATGTATAGCCCTGTCTGTACACAGGAGTGGGACTGTCTGAGCTGTATGTATAGCCCTGTCTGTACGCAGGAGTGGGGCTGTCTGAGCTGTATGTATAGCCCTGTCTGTACACAGGAGTGGGACTGTCTGAGCTGTATGTATAGCCCTGTCTGTACACAGGAGTGGGGCTGTCTGAGCTGTATGTATAGCCCTGTCTGTACACAGGAGTGGGACTGTCTGAGCTGTATGTATAGCCCTGTCTGTACACAGGAGTGGGGCTGTCTGAGCTGTATGTATAGCCCTGTCTGTACACAGGAGTGGGACTGTCTGAGCTGTATGTATAGCCCTGTCTGTACACAGGAGTGGGACTGTCTGAGCTGTATGTATAGCCCTGTCTATATACAGGTGTGGGACTGTCTGAGCTGTATGTATAGCCCTGTCTGTACACAGGAGTGGGACTGTCTGAGCTGTATGTATAGCCCTGTCTGTACACAGGAGTGGGACTGTCTGAGCTGTATGTACAGTCCTGTCTGTACACAGGAGTGGGACTGTCTGAGCTGTATGTATAGTCCTGTCTGTACACAGGAGTGGGACTGTCTGAGCTGTATGTATAGCCCTGTCTATATACAGAAGTGGGACTGTCTGAGCTGTATGTATAGCCCTGTCTATATACAGGTGTGGGACTGTCTGAGCTGTATGTATAGCCCTGTCTGTACACAGGAGTGGGACTGTCTGAGCTGTATGTATAGTCCTGTCTGTACACAGGAGTGGGACTGTCTGAGCTGTATGTATAGCCCTGTCTGTACACAGGAGTGGGACTGTCTGAGGTGTATGTTTAGCCCTTTCTGTACGCAGGAGTGGGGCTGTCTGAGCTGTATGTATAGCCCTGTCTATTTACAGGAGTGGGACTGTCTGAGCTGTATGTATAGCCCTGTCTGTACACAAGAGTGGGGCTGTCTGAGCTGTATGTACAGTCCTGTCTATATACAGGAGTGGGACTGTCTGAGCTGTATGTATAGCCCTGTCTATACACAGGAGTGGGACTGTCTGAGCTGTATGTATAACCCTGTCTGTACACAAGAGTGGGGCTGTCTGAGCTGTATGTACAGTCCTGTCTATATACAGGAGTGGGACTGTCTGAGCTGTATGTATAGCCCTGTCTATACACAGGAGTGGGGCTGTCTGAGCTGTATGTATAGCCCTGTCTATATACAGGAGTGGGACTGTCTGAGCTGTATGTATAGCCCTGTCTGTACACAGGAGTGGGACTGTCTGAGCTGTATTTATAGCCCTGTCTGTACACAGGAGTGGGACTGTCTGAGCTGTATGTATAGCCCTGTCTGTACACAGGAGTGGGGCTGTCTGAGCTGTATGTATAGCCCTGTCTGTACACAGGAGTGGGGCTGTCTGAGTTGTATGTATAGCCCTGTCTATATACAGGAGTGGGGCTGTCTGAGCTGTATGTATAGCCCTGTATGTACGCAGGAGTGGGGCTGTATGTATGCAGGAGTGGGGCTGTATGTATGCAGGAGTGGGGCTGTATGTACGCAGGAGTGGGGCTGGCATGCATATAGTGGGTGTCAGAGTGAAGGGAGTTATTTTATGTTGGCAAAAAGGTAAAATAAATTCCTCCTGAGTACGCAGGCAGTCAGCTGCCTCCTACATGTGACAGGTTAGAACCATGCATGGAGAGTATAATGTAGAGCTCCTGTATGTATGTAATGCTGGGATATGACCTGCAGGTGGCATCAGCCCCTCAGTACTCCCTATTAGTACAGGTTCTCTCTGTGTAAGGTGGCTTTAGCTATTACCCTAGGGCTCCCTTGCTTCTTTAGCACTAAATGTCTTTTATAAAGAAGTATGACCTACCTGGCATTATTCATTATAGTTAGTTACACCCTCTAAAACTCATGTACTAACACTGGTGCTAATGTACAGTTAGTTGCAGATATTGCATTGCAAACAGTGCCAAAGCTATTTATTCTCACCCGCAACACTAAATATTAATGTGAAAGGTTTCCCCAGGGGCGATATTTAAGCCAATTAACTGATCCGTCAGCGATGCTCATCCCGGGAGCCAATCATCAGCCTGTGCCCCCCTGATGGCTGCGCTGCATGCCTCGGACCACCTCCTGTGTGCGCTGAGCAATGGCTACTAGATGAATAACTACCACAATAAAACAGCGATGGACCTCATTTATCAATCACGATAATGATGCTCTGGCCAATCAGCTCCCAGGTGACATTTTTCAAACAGATGATTGGCTGGAGCACCATTATCATACACAGCGAGTTTTATCACTGGTTGTGAATGATTAAACTTCTTGATAAATGAGGCCCTATATTTTTCTATCGCAGGGACGCGATCCTTTCGGAGCCCCTGTCTCTGCGGGTGCTAGTTAATCCATTCCAGTGCTAATATCGCATACTGCAATGCGATCATGGGCGCTAATATCATGCCCAGAGTATGTGTTTATTAAATCACCATTTGGTGTTTTAATACAGTAGTTTAATTTAATCTAGGAACAAGCGAATGTTAAATATAAGTAGAGGACGTTACGCTATGTATAATCGCTCATGATAGTGGTAATGTGGCCCATCAACTCTGATACGCAGAATAAACCACAGCAAGGAAAGACAACTACAATTCATGTCATATATCTGAAGCCATTTATGAACTGTGATTTGGCTACAACTGGCCGCGTTGTTAATGTGTTTACCGCTAATATTCCGTAGCCCCAGCACTCCCACCTGGTCATACAGCTGCTACTGAGCCACCTGGACGCAAACAGTAAAAGTGCGGCCACCGTGCGAGCCGGGATTGTGGAGGTCCTGTCCGAGGCCACTGTTATCGCAGCCACCGGTTCTGTAGGTATGTATGTAAGCACATGGCGTCTAGATACAATGGGCCATGATTTAGAGGGGGACGCTGTTTTGATTTGGTCGCTAATGGACAATGTCTCAAAACTGCAGGCTAGTAAGGGACACTGGACCTCAATCAGACCCGCTCACAAGCGGGTTGATATTTGGCTGTGCACACGCGCAGCGGCCGCACTGCTCGTGCGCAAGTTCTGGAGCGAGAGAGAAATTCTCTCCCCCCGTGGCTCACTACAAAAGGGACGGCTGTCGATGTTGATCGACAGCTCGACCCGTTTTGTAGGCGTGGCAGGGGGGGTTGCTTCACAAACGGAGGCGTTCCCAAGCGAACGCCTGCCGTTTGTGGGCGGCCCCACTGACATCACCAGTGATGTCAGTGAGAGAGCTTCCGGCTGTATTAGAGCCGAAAGCTCTCTGGGGCTTGCGGCAGACGTGACCCTACCACAAGGGTCTCGCCGCAAGCCCTGATGGTCGCGATGGTCTTGACCATCGCGACCATCATCTTGGTCGCTCGTTTAAGCTGTGGGTGGTAACAGCCTAGCGAGTGGCCAGGAGGCCGGCTAAGAAAATGAAAGCGGCCGCCCTCATTCAGAGCGAGCGCTCGCATTTTGCGACCGCCTCTGAATGAGGTCCACTGTCTCACTAGGCCAGTCATAGTGCAGCTATCTAATTACGCCTGTCTAGGAACTTGGGGCCTGATTCAGAGCCGCTCGTAAGCGGCCGCTCGTTCGCTCCGAGCGATGTTTGCCCAACTGCGCATGCGTACGGATCGTTAGACGCATGCGCGAACCAGTCAGTGCGGTCGAAATTCATGTGCTCGCAAAATAGCGAATGCCTGATAATTTGAGTGACAGAAAGAGGCGTATGTGGGTGGTAACAGGGGAAGGTGCTTGAAAACGGGGAGTGGAGATCCGATCGCAGGCGTGCTTAAAGGTCAAAACGGGCGTTTTATGGGTGTGCATAATTAAAACAGCAGCGTCATTGACCACGTCACTGGGTTATTTTATAGCCAGAACTGCTCGCAAAATTGTGGTAGCAAAAACCAACCACAAGAATAGCGAGCAGTTCATATCCTGGTCGATGTACTCGATTAATCTAATAAATAGCGGACATGACGTAGGATGCGAGCGGCCAGGGGGCGTAGTTTCCCAAAAAACGACCGCAAGTTTTGTTCGCTCGTTCAGACCTAGAGGCGTGAACAGACCGCAAACAGCGAACGTTTAATTTGAATAGCCACCCCTATTTTCTGGACGAGCGAGCGCTAATTGCGTCTGGCTCTGAATCAGGCCCTTGGTGAGGTCTATGAGGTGGCACACAGCTATTTGTAAATAAATGACACTATAGAAAGGATGTATTAGACTTAGTTATGTGGCAGACAGCTGTCAATGAAAGCAGCGTCTTATGTAATAGGTCATTTTAAATGCTGCTTATTGTTCCTTGTTATTAGCACAGAGAGGGATATAATTACATATAAGGGATAAGGTAATAATACATGCAGGTACATTGCTATATGTGTCTACAAATTACACAATCTTCTCTGTAATCTTTATTCTCAGTTCTCTGTGATCCAATCACCCTGAGAGAGATCAGATACTATGGTGTATACATATATATATATATATATATATATATATATAATGGATTTTGTTCTGTGCAGGCCCCACAGTGCTGGAAGTGTTTAACACGTTACTCCGCCAGCTGCGGCTGAGCATCGACTATGAGCTGACCGGCAGCTACGACTCTGCCATAAACATCGGTACCAAGATTATCAAAGAGCACGAAGAGAGAATGTTCCAGGAGGCCGTCATCAAAACCATTGGTACTGTCATAGATAAACCCCTTACTTCATGTGTACTGACCTCTGCTCTACCAGTACATCACAGCACATACCACTGCTCTACCACTACATCACAGCACATACCACTGCTCTACCAGTACATCACACTACAGACCTCTGCTCTACCAGTACATCACAGCACATACCTCTGCCAGTACATCACACTACAGACCTCTACTCTACCAGTACATCACAGTACAGACCTCTGCTCTACCAGTACATCACAGTACTGACCTCTGCTCTACCAGTACATCACATTACAGACCTCTGCTCTACCAGTACATCACAGCACATACCTCTGCTCTACCAGTACATCACAGTACAGACCTCTGCTCTAACAGTACATCACAGTACATCACACTACAGACCTCTGCTCTACCAGTACATCACACTACAGACCTCTGCTCTACCAATACATCACACTACTGACCTCTGCTCTACCAGTACATCACACTACAGACCTCTGCTCTACCAGTACATCACACTACAGACCTCTGCTCTACCAGTACATCACACTACAAACCTCTGCTCTACCAGTACATCACACTACAGACCTCTGCTCTACCAGTACATCACACTACAGACCTCTGCTCTACCAGTACATCACACTATAGACCTCTGCTCTACCAGTACATCACACTACAGACCTCTGCTCTACCAGAACATCACACTACAGACCTCTGCTCTACCAGTACATCACACTACATACCTCTGCTCTACCAGTACATCACAGTACAGGCCTCTGCTCTAACAGTACATCACACTACAGATCTCTGCTCTACCAGTACATCACACTGCAGGCCTCTGCTCTACCAGTACATGACAGCACATACCTCTGCTATACCAGTACATCACACTACAGACCTCTGCTCTACCAGTACATCACACTACAGACCTCTGCTCTACCAGTACTTCACAGTACAGACCTCTGCTCTACCAGTACATCACAGTACAGACCTCTGCTCTACCAGTACATCACACTACAGACCTCTGCTCTACCAGTACATCACACTACAGACCTCTGCTCTACCAGTACATCACACTACAGAACTCTGCTCTACCAGTACATCACAGTACAGACCTCTGCTCTACCAGTACATCACACTACAGACCTCTGCTCTACCAGTACATCACACTACATACCTCTGCTCTACCAGTACATCACACTACTGACCTCTGCTCTACCAGTACATCACACTACAGACCTCTGCTCTACCAGTACATCACAGTACCGACCTCTGCTCTACCAGTACATCACACTACAGACATCTGCTCTACCAGTACATCACACTACAGACATCTGCTCTACCAGAACATCACACTACAGACATCTGCTCTACCAGTACATCACACTACAGACCTCTGCTCTACCAGTACATCGCAGTACATACCTCTGCTCTACCAGTACATCACACTACAGACCTCTGCTCTACCAGTACATCACACTACAGACCTCTGCTCTACCAGCACATCACAGTACAGACCTCTACTCTACCAGTACATCACACTACTGACCTCTGCTCTACCAGTACATCACACTACAGACATCTGCTCTACCAGTACATCACACTACAGACCTCTGCTCTACCAGTACATCACAGTACAGACCTCTGCTCTACCAGTACATCGCAGTACATACCTCTGCTCTACCAGTACATCACACTACAGACCTCTGCTCTACCAGTACATCACAGTACAGACCTCTGCTCTACCAGTACATCACACTACAGACCTCTGCTCTACCAGTACATCACAGTATTGACCTCTGCTCTACCAGTACATCACACTACAGACCTCCGCTCTACCAGTACATCACACTACAGACCTCTGCTCTACCAGTACATCACACTATAGACCTCCGCTCTACCAGTACATCACAGTACAGACCTCTGCTGTACCAGTACATCACACTACATACCTCTGCTCTACCAGTACATCACAGCACATCACACTACAGACCTCTGCTCTACCAGTACATCACACTACATTCCTCTGCTCTACCAGTACATCACACTACTGACATCTGCTCTTCCAGCACTTCACACTGCTGACCTCTGCTCTACCAGTACATCACACTACTGACCTCTGCTCTACCAGTACATCACACTACAGACCTCTGCTCTACCAGTACATCACAATACAGACCTCTGCTCTACCAGTACATCACACTACAGACCTCTGCTCTACCAGTACATCACACTACAGACCTCTGCTCTACCAGTACATCACACTACAGACTCTGTTCTACCAGTACATCACACTACAGACTCTGCTCTACCAGTACATCACAGTACAGACCTCTGCTCTACCAGTACATCACAGTACAGACCTCTGCTCTACCAGTACATCACACTACAGACCTCTGCTCTGCCAGTACATCACACTACAGACCTCTGCTCTACCAGTTCATCACACTACAGACCTCTGCTCTACCAGTACATCACACTACAGACCTCTGCTCTACCAGTACATCACACTACAGACCTCTGTTCTACCAGTACATCACACTACAGACTCTGCTCTTCCAGTACATCACACTACAGACCTCTGCTCTACCAGTACATCACACTACAGACCTCTGCTCTACCCGTACATCACAGTACAGACCTCTGCTCTACCAGTACATCACACTACAGACCTCTGCTCTACCAGTACATCACACTACAGACCTCTGCTCTACCAGTACATCACACTACAGACCTCTGCTCTACCAGTACATCACACTACAGACTCTGCTCTACCAGTACATCACAGTACAGACCTGCGCTCTGCCAGTACATCACACTATAGACCTCTGCTCTACCAGTACATCACAGTACAGACCTCTGCTCTACCAGTACATCACACTACAGACCTCTGCTCTACCAGTACATCACACTACATACCTCTGCTCTACCAGTCCATCACAGTACAGACCTCTGCTCTACCAGTACATCACACTACAGACTCTGCTCTACCAGTACATCACACTACAGACCTCTGCTCTACCAGTACATCACACTACAGACCTCTGCTCTACCAGTACATCACACTACAGACCTCTGCTCTACCAGTACATCACAGCACATACCTCTGCTCTACCAGTACATCACAGTACAGACCTCTGCTCTAACAGTACATCACAGTACATCACACTACAGACCTCTGCTCTACCAGTACATCACACTACAGACCTCTGCTCTACCAATACTTCACACTACAGACCTCTGCTCTACCAGTACATCACACTACAGACCTCTGCTCTACCAGTACATCACACTACAGACCTCTGCTCTTCCAGTACATCACAGTACAGACCTCTGCTCTACCAGTACATCACACTACAGACCTCCGCTCTACCAGTACATCACACTACAGACCTTTGCTCTTACCAGTACATCACAGTACATACCTCTGCTCTACCAGTACATCACACTACAGATCTCTGCTCTACCAGTACATCACACTACAGACCTCTGCTCTACCAGTACATCACAGCACATACCTCTGCTCTACCAGTACATCACACTACAGACATCTGCTCTACCAGTACATCACACTACAGACCTTTGCTCTTACCAGTACATCACAGTACATACCTCTGCTCTACCAGTACATCACACTACAGCCCTCTGGTCTGCCAGTACATCACACTACATACCTCTGCTCTACCAGTACATCACACTACAGAACTCTGCTCTACCAGTACATGACAGCACATACCTCTGCTATACCAGTACATCACACTACAGACCTCTGCTCTACCAGTACATCACACTACAGATCTCTGCTCTACCAGTACATCACACTACATACCTCTGCTCTACCAGTACATCACAGCACATACCACTGCTCTACCAGTACATCACACTACAGACCTCTGCTCTACCAGTACATCACACTACAGACCTCTGCTCTACCAGTACATCACACTACATACCTCTGCTCTACCAGTACATCACACTACAGACCTCTGCTCTACCAGTACATCACACTACAGAACTCTGCTCTACCAGTACATGACACTACAGACCTCTGTTCTACCAGTACATCACACTACAGACCTCTGCTATACCAGTACATGACACTACAGACCTCTGCTCTACCAGTACATCACACTACAGACCTCTGCTCTACCAGTACATCACAGTACAGACCTCTGCTCTACCAGTACATCACAGTACAGACCTCTGCTCTACCAGTACATCACACTACAGATCTCTGCTCTACCAGTACATCACACTACATACCTCTGCTCTACCAGTACATCACAGCACATACCACTGCTCTACCAGTTCATCACACTACAGACCTCTGCTCTACCAGTACATCACAGTACAGACCTCTGCTCTACCAGTACATCACAGCACATACCTCTGCTATACCAGTACATCACAGTACAGGCCTCTACTCTACCAGTACATCACACTACAGATCTCTGCTCTACCAGTACATCACACTGCAGACCTCTGCTCTACCAGTACATCACAGTACATACCTCTGCTCTACCAGTACATCACACTACAGACCTCTGCTCTACCAGTACATCACACTACAGACCTCTGGTCTATCAGTACATCACACTACAGACCTCTGCTCTACCAGTACATCACAGTACAGGCCACTGCTCTACCAGTACATCACACTACAGACCTCTGCTCTACCAGTACATCGCAGTACAGGCCTCTGCTCTACCAGTACATCACACTACAGAACTCTGCTCTACCAGTACATGACAGCACATACCTCTGCTATACCAGTACATCACACTACAGACCTCTGCTCTACCAGTACATCACACTACAGATCTCTGCTCTACCAGTACATCGCAGTACAGGCCTCTGCTCTACCAGTACATCACACTACAGAACTCTGCTCTACCAGTACATCACAGTACAGACCTCTGCTCTACCAGTACATCACAGTACAGACCTCTGCTCTACCAGTACATCACACTACAGATCTCTGCTCTACCAGTACATCACACTACATACCTCTGCTCTACCAGTACATCGCAGCACATACCACTTCTCTACCAGTACATCACACTACAGACCTCTGCTCTACCAGTACATCACAGTACAGACCTCTGCTCTACCAGTACATCACAGCACATACCTCTGCTATACCAGTACATCACAGTACAGGCCTCTACTCTACCAGTACATCACACTACAGATCTCTGCTCTACCAGTACATCACACTGCAGACCTCTGCTCTTCCAGTACATCACAGTACATACCTCTGCTCTACCAGTACATCACACTACAGACCTCTGCTCTACCAGTACATCACACTACAGACCTCTGCTCTATCAGTACATCACACTACAGACCTCTGCTCTACCAGTACATCACAGTACAGGCCACTGTCTACCAGTACATCACACTACAGACCTCTGCTCTACCAGTACATCGCAGTACAGGCCTCTGCTCTACCAGTACATCACACTACAGACCTCTGCTCTACCAGCACATCACACTATAGACCTCTGCTCTACCAGTACATCACACTACAAACCTCTGCTCTACCAGTACATCACAGTATTGACCTCTGCTCTACCAGTACATCACACTACAGACCTCTGCTCTACCAGTACATCACACTACAGACCTCTGCTCTACCAGTACATCACAGTACTGACCTCCGCTCTGCCAGTACATCACTGTACAGACCTCTGCTCTACCAGTACATCACACTACATACCTCTGCTCTACCAGTACATCACACTACATACCTCTGCTCTACCAGTACATCACACTACAGACCTCTGCTCTACCAGTACATAACAGTACTGACCTCCGCTCTGCCAGTACATCACAGTACAGACCTCTGCTCTACCAGTACATCACAGTACAGACCTCTGCTCTACCAGTACATCACACTACATACCTCTGCTCTACCAGTACATCACAGTACAGGCCTCTGCTCTAACAGTACATCACACTACAGATCTCTGCTCTACCAGTACATCACACTGCAGGCCTCTGCTCTACCAGTACATGACAGCACATACCTCTGCTATACCAGTACATCACACTATAGACCTCTGCTCTACCAGTACATCACACTACAGACCTCTGCTCTACCAGTATTTCACAGTACAGACCTCTGCTCTACCAGTACATCACAGTACAGACCTCTGCTCTACCAGTACATCACACTACAGACCTCTGCTCTACCAGTACATCACACTACAGACCTCTGCTCTACCAGTACATCACACTACAGACCTCTGCTCTTCCAGTACATCACAGTACAGACCTCTGCTCTACCAGTACATCACACTACAGACCTCCGCTCTACCAGTACATCACACTACAGACCTTTGCTCTTACCAGTACATCACAGTACATACCTCTGCTCTACCAGTACATCACACTACAGATCTCTGCTCTACCAGTACATCACACTACAGACCTCTGCTCTACCAGTACATCACAGCACATACCTCTGCTCTACCAGTACATCACACTACAGACATCTGCTCTACCAGTACATCACACTACAGACCTTTGCTCTTACCAGTACATCACAGTACATACCTCTGCTCTACCAGTACATCACACTACAGCCCTCTGGTCTGCCAGTACATCACACTACATACCTCTGCTCTACCAGTACATCACACTACAGAACTCTGCTCTACCAGTACATGACAGCACATACCTCTGCTATACCAGTACATCACACTACAGACCTCTGCTCTACCAGTACATCACACTACAGATCTCTGCTCTACCAGTACATCACACTACATACCTCTGCTCTACCAGTACATCACAGCACATACCACTGCTCTACCAGTACATCACACTACAGACCTCTGCTCTACCAGTACATCACACTACAGACCTCTGCTCTACCAGTACATCACACTACATACCTCTGCTCTACCAGTACATCACACTACAGACCTCTGCTCTACCAGTACATCACACTACAGAACTCTGCTCTACCAGTACATGACACTACAGACCTCTGTTCTACCAGTACATCACACTACAGACCTCTGCTATACCAGTACATGACACTACAGACCTCTGCTCTACCAGTACATCACACTACAGACCTCTGCTCTACCAGTACATCACAGTACAGACCTCTGCTCTACCAGTACATCACAGTACAGACCTCTGCTCTACCAGTACATCACACTACAGATCTCTGCTCTACCAGTACATCACACTACATACCTCTGCTCTACCAGTACATCACAGCACATACCACTGCTCTACCAGTTCATCACACTACAGACCTCTGCTCTACCAGTACATCACAGTACAGACCTCTGCTCTACCAGTACATCACAGCACATACCTCTGCTATACCAGTACATCACAGTACAGGCCTCTACTCTACCAGTACATCACACTACAGATCTCTGCTCTACCAGTACATCACACTGCAGACCTCTGCTCTACCAGTACATCACAGTACATACCTCTGCTCTACCAGTACATCACACTACAGACCTCTGCTCTACCAGTACATCACACTACAGACCTCTGGTCTATCAGTACATCACACTACAGACCTCTGCTCTACCAGTACATCACAGTACAGGCCACTGCTCTACCAGTACATCACACTACAGACCTCTGCTCTACCAGTACATCGCAGTACAGGCCTCTGCTCTACCAGTACATCACACTACAGAACTCTGCTCTACCAGTACATGACAGCACATACCTCTGCTATACCAGTACATCACACTACAGACCTCTGCTCTACCAGTACATCACACTACAGATCTCTGCTCTACCAGTACATCACACTACATACCTCTGCTCTACCAGTACATCACAGCACATACCACTGCTCTACCAGTACATCACACTACAGACCTCTGCTCTACCAGTACATCACACTACAGACCTCTGCTCTACCAGTACATCACACTACATACCTCTGCTCTACCAGTACATCACACTACAGACCTCTGCTCTACCAGTACATCACACTACAGAACTCTGCTCTACCAGTACATGACACTACAGACCTCTGTTCTACCAGTACATCACACTACAGACCTCTGCTCTACCAGTACATGACACTACAGACCTCTGCTCTACCAGTACATCACACTACAGACCTCTGCTCTACCAGTACATCACAGTACAGACCTCTGCTCTACCAGTACATCACAGTACAGACCTCTGCTCTACCAGTACATCACACTACAGATCTCTGCTCTACCAGTACATCACACTACATACCTCTGCTCTACCAGTACATCACAGCACATACCACTGCTCTACCAGTTCATCACACTACAGACCTCTGCTCTACCAGTACATCACAGTACAGACCTCTGCTCTACCAGTACATCACAGCACATACCTCTGCTATACCAGTACATCACAATACAGGCCTCTACTCTACCAGTACATCACACTACAGATCTCTGCTCTACCAGTACATCACACTGCAGACCTCTGCTCTACCAGTACATCACAGTACATACCTCTGCTCTACCAGTACATCACACTACAGACCTCTGCTCTACCAGTACATCACACTACAGACCTCTGCTCTATCAGTACATCACACTACAGACCTCTGCTCTACCAGTACATCACAGTACAGGCCACTGCTCTACCAGTACATCACACTACAGACCTCTGCTCTACCAGTACATCGCAGTACAGGCCTCTGCTCTACCAGTACATCACACTACAGACCTCTGCTCTACCAGCACATCACACTATAGACCTCTGCTCTACCAGTACATCACACTACAGACCTCTGCTCTACCAGTACATCACAGTATTGACCTCTGCTCTACCAGTACATCACACTACAGACCTCTGCTCTACCAGTACATCACACTACAGACCTCTGCTCTACCAGTACATCACAGTACTGACCTCCGTTCTGCCAGAACATCACTGTACAGACCTCTGCTCTACCAGTACATCACACTACATACCTCTGCTCTACCAGTACATCACACTACAGACCTCTGCTCTTCCAGTACATCACAGTACAGACCTCTGCTCTACCAGTACATCACACTACAGACCTCCGCTCTACCAGTACATCACACTACAGACCTTTGCTCTTACCAGTACATCACAGTACATACCTCTGCTCTACCAGTACATCACACTACAGATCTCTGCTCTACCAGTACATCACACTACAGACCTCTGCTCTACCAGTACATCACAGCACATACCTCTGCTCTACCAGTACATCACACTACAGACATCTGCTCTACCAGTACATCACACTACAGACCTTTGCTCTTACCAGTACATCACAGTACATACCTCTACTCTACCAGTACATCACACTACAGCCCTCTGGTCTGCCAGTACATCACACTACATACCTCTGCTCTACCAGTACATCACACTACAGAACTCTGCTCTACCAGTACATGACAGCACATACCTCTGCTATACCAGTACATCACACTACAGACCTCTGCTCTACCAGTACATCACACTACAGATCTCTGCTCTACCAGTACATCACACTACAGACCTCTGCTCTACCAGTACATCACACTACAGAACTCTGCTCTACCAGTACATGACACTACAGACCTCTGTTCTACCAGTACATCACACTACAGACCTCTGCTATACCAGTACATGACACTACAGATCTCTGCTCTACCAGTACATCACACTACAGACCTCTGCTCTACCAGTACATCACAGTACAGACCTCTGCTCTACCAGTACATCACAGTACAGACCTCTGCTCTACCAGTACATCACACTACAGATCTCTGCTCTACCAGTACATCACACTACATACCTCTGCTCTACCAGTACATCACAGCACATACCACTACTCTACCAGTACATCACACTACAGACCTCTGCTCTACCAGTACATCACAGCACATACCTCTGCTATACCAGTACATCACAGTACAGGCCTCTACTCTACCAGTACATCACACTACAGATCTCTGCTCTACCAGTACATCACACTGCAGACCTCTGCTCTACCAGTACATCACAGTACATACCTCTGCTCTACCAGTACATCACACTACAGACCTCTGCTCTACCAGTACATCACACTACAGACCTCTGCTCTATCAGTACATCACACTACAGACCTCTGCTCTACCAGTACATCACAGTACAGGCCACTGCTCTACCAGTACATCACACTACAGACCTCTGCTCTACCAGTACATCGCAGTACAGGCCTCTGCTCTACCAGTACATCACACTACAGACCTCTGCTCTACCAGCACATCACACTATAGACCTCTGCTCTACCAGTACATCACACTACAGACCTCTGCTCTACCAGTACATCACAGTATTGACCTCTGCTCTACCAGTACATCACACTACAGACCTCTGCTCTACCAGTACATCACACTACAGACCTCTGCTCTACCAGTACATCACAGTACTGACCTCCGTTCTGCCAGAACATCACTGTACAGACCTCTGCTCTACCAGTACATCACACTACATACCTCTGCTCTACCAGTACATCACACTACATACCTCTGCTCTACCAGTACATCACACTACAGACCTCTGCTCTACCAGTACATCACAGTACAGACCTCTGCTCTACCAGTACATCACACTACATACCTCTGCTCTACCAGTACATCAGAGTACAGGCCTCTGCTCTAACAGTACATCACACTACAGATCTCTGCTCTACCAGTACATCACACTGCAGGCCTCTGCTCTACCAGTACATGACAGCACATACCTCTGCTATACCAGTACATCACACTACAGACCTCTGCTCTACCAGTACATCACACTACAGACCTCTGCTCTACCAGTATTTCACAGTACAGACCTCTGCTCTACCAGTACATCACAGTACAGACCTCTGCTCTACCAGTACATCACAGCACATACCTCTGCTATACCAGTACATCACAGTACAGGCCTCTACTCTACCAGTACATCACACTGCAGATCTCTGCTCTACCAGTACATCACACTGCAGACCTCTGCTCTACCAGTACATCACAGTACATACCTCTGCTCTACCAGTACATCACACTACAGACCTCTGCTCTACCAGTACATCACACTACAGACCTCTGCTCTATCAGTACATCACACTACAGACCTCTGCTCTACCAGTACATCACAGTACAGGCCACCGCTCTACCAGTACATCACACTACAGACCTCTGCTCTACCAGTACATCGCAGTACAGGCCTCTGCTCTACCAGTACATCACACTACAGACCTCTGCTCTACCAGCACATCACACTATAGACCTCTGCTCTACCAGTACATCACACTACAGACCTCTGCTCTACCAGTACATCACAGTATTGACCTCTGCTCTACCAGTACATCACACTACAGACCTCTGCTCTACCAGTACATCACACTACAGACCTCTGCTCTACCAGTACATCACAGTACTGACCTCCCCTCTGCCAGAACATCACTGTACAAACCTCTGCTCTACCAGTACATCACACTACATACCTCTGCTCTACCAGTACATCACACTACATACCTCTGCTCTACCAGTACATCACACTACAGACCTCTGCTCTACCAGTACATCACACTGCAGACCTCTGCTCTACCAGTACATCACAGCACATACCTCTGCTATACCAGTACATCACAGTACAGGCCTCTACTCTACCAGTACATCACACTACAGATCTCTGCTCTACCAGTACATCACAGTACATACCTCTGCTCTACCAGTACATCACACTACAGACCTCTGCTCTACCAGTACATCACACTACAGACCTCTGCTCTATCAGTACATCACACTACAGACCTCTGCTCTACCAGTACATCACAGTACAGGCCACTGCTCTACCAGTACATCACACTACAGACCTCTGCTCTACCAGTACATCGCAGTACAGGCCTCTGCTCTACCAGTACATCACACTACAGACCTCTGCTCTACCAGCACATCACACTATAGACCTCTGCTCTACCAGTACATCACACTACAGACCTCTGCTCTACCAGTACATCACAGTATTGACCTCTGCTCTACCAGTACATCACACTACAGACCTCTGCTCTACCAGTACATCACAGTACTGACCTCCGCTCTGCCAGAACATCACTGTACAGACCTCTGCTCTACCAGTACATCACACTACATACCTCTGCTCTACCAGTACATCACACTACATACCTCTGCTCTACCAGTACATCACACTACAGACCTCTGCTCTACCAGTACATCACAGTACTGACCTCCGCTCGGCCAGTACATCACAGTACAGACCTCTGCTCTACCAGTACATCACAGTACAGACCTCTGCTCTACCAGTACATCACACTACATACCTCTGCTCTACCAGTACATCACAGTACAGGCCTCTGCTCTAACAGTACATCACACCACAGATCTCTGCTCTACCAGTACATCACACTGCAGGCCTCTGCTCTACCAGGACATGACAGCACATACCTCTGCTATACCAGTACATCACACTACAGACCTCTGCTCTACCAGTACATCACACTACAGACCTCTGCTCTACCAGTATTTCACAGTACAGACCTCTGCTCTACCAGTACATCACAGTACAGACCTCTGCTGTACCAGTACATCACACTACAGACCTCTGCTCTACCAGTACATCACACTACAGACCTCAGCTCTACAAGTACATCACACTACAGACCTCTGCTCTTCCAGTACATCACAGTACAGACCTCTGCTCTACCAGTACATAACACTACAGACCTCCGCTCTACCAGTACATCACACAACATACCTCTGCTCTACCAGTACATCACACTACTGACCTCTGCTCTACCAGTACATCACACTACAGACCTCTGCTCTTACCAGTACATCACAGTACCGACCTCTGCTCTACCAGTACATCACACTACAGACATCTGCTCTACCAGTACATCACACTACAGACATCTGCTCTACCAGAACATCACACTACAGACATCTGCTCTACCAGTACATCACACTACAGACCTCTGCTCTACCAGTACATCGCAGTACATACCTCTGCTCTACCAGTACATCACACTACAGACCTCTGCTCTACGAGTACATCACACTACAGACCTCTGCTCTACCAGTACATCACAGTACAGACCTCTACTCTACCAGTACATCACACTACTGACCTCTGCTCTACCAGTACATCACACTACAGATATCTGCTCTACCAGTACATCACACTACAGACCTCTGCTCTACCAGTACATCACAGTACAGACCTCTGCTCTACCAGTACATCGCAGTACAGACCTCTGCTCTACCAGTACATCGCACTACAGACCTCTGCTCTACCAGTACATCACAGTACAGACCTCTGCTCTACCAGTACATCACACTACAGACCTCTGCTCTACCAGTACATCACAGTATTGACTTCTGCTCTTCCAGTACATCACACTACAGACCTCCGCTCTACCAGTACATCACACTACAGACCTCTGCTCTAGCAGTACCTCACACTATAGACCTCCGCTCTACCAGTACATCACACTACAGACCTCTGCTCTATCAGTACATCACAGTACAGACCTCTGCTCTACCAGTACATCACACTACTGACCTCTGCTCTACCAGTACATCACACTACAGACATCTGCTCTACCAGTACATCACACAACAGACCTCTGCTCTACCTGTACATCACACTACATACCTCTGCTCTACCAGTACATCACAGCACATCACACTACAGACCTCTGCTCTACCAGTACATCACACTACATTCCTCTGCTCTACCAGTACATCACACTACAGACATCTGCTCTTCCAGCACATCACACTACTGACCTCTGCTCTACCAGTACATCACACTACTGACCTCTGCTCTACCAGTACATCACAGTACAGACCTCCGCTCTACCAGTACATCACACTACAGACCTCCGCTCTACCAGTACATCACACTACATACCTCTGTTCTACCAGTACATCACACTACTGACCTCTGCTCTACCAGTACATCACACTACAGACCTCTGCTCTTACCAGTACATCACAGTACCGACCTCTGCTCTACCAGTACATCACACTACAGACATCTGCTCTACCAGTACATCACACTACAGACCTCTGCTCTACCAGAACATCACACTACAGACCTCTGCTCTACCAGTACATCACACTACAGACCTCTGCTCTACCAGTACATCACACTACAGACCTCTGCTCTACCAGTACATCACAGTACAGACCTCTACTCTACCAGTACATCACACTACTGACCTCTGCTCTACCAGTACATCACACTACAGACATCTGCTCTACCAGTACATCACACTACAGACCTCTGCTCTACCAGTACATCACAGTACAGACCTCTGCTCTACCAGTACATCGCAGTACATACCTCTGCTCTACCAGTACATCACACTACAGACCTCTGCTCTACCAGTACATCACAGTACAGACCTCTGCTCTACCAGTACATCACACTACAGACCTCTGCTCTACCAGTACATCACAGTACTGACCTCTGCTCTACCAGTACATCACTCTACAGACCTCCGCTCTACCAGTACATCACACTACAGACCTCTGCTCTACCAGTACATCACACTATAGACCTCCGCTCTACCAGTACATCACACTACAGACCTCTGCTCTACCAGTACATCACAGTACAGACCTCTGCTCTACCAGTACATCACACTACTGACCTCTGCTCTACCAGTACATCACACTACAGACATCTGCTCTACCAGTACATAACACTACAGACCTCTGCTCTACCTGTACATCACACTACATACCTCTGCTCTACCAGTACATCACAGCACATCACACTACAGACCTCTGCTCTACCAGTACATCACACTACATTCCTCTGCTCTACCAGCGCATCACACTACAGACATCTGCTCTTCCTGCACATCACACTACTGACCTCTGCTCTACCAGTACATCACACTACTGACCTCTGCTCTACCAGTACATCACACTACAGACCTCTGCTCTACCAGTACATCACACTACAGACCTCTGCTCTACCAGTACATCACACTACATACCTCTGCTCTACCAGTACATCACAGCACATCACACTACAGACCTCTGCTCTACCAGTTCATCACACTACAGACTCTGCTCTACCAGTACATCACAGTACAGACCTCTGCTCTACCAGTACATCACAGTACAGACCTCTGCTCTACCAGTACATCACACTACAGACCTCTGCTCTACCAGTACATCACAGCACATCACACTACAGACCTCTGCTCTACCAGTTCATCACACTACAGACTCTGCTCTACCAGTACATCACAGTACAGACCTCTGCTCTACCAGTACATCACAGTACAGACCTCTGCTCTACCAGTACATCACACTACAGACCTCTGCTCTACCAGTACATCACACTACAGACCTCTGCTCTGCCAGTACATCACACTACAGACCTCTGCTCTACCAGTACATCACACTACAGACCTCTGCTCTACCAGTACATTACACTACAGACCTCTGCTCTACAAGTACATCACAATACAGACCTCTGTTCTACCAGTACATCACACTACAGACTCTGCTCTACCAGTACATCACACTACAGACCTCTGCTCTACCAGTACATCACACTACAGACCTCTGCTCTACCAGTACATCACACTACAGACCTCTGCTCTACCAGTACATCACACTACAGACCTCTGCTCTACCAGTACATCACAGCACATACCTCTGCTCTACCAGTATACCACAGTACAGACCTCTGCTCTAACAGTACATCACAGTACATCACACTACAGACCTCTGCTCTACCAGTACATCACACTACAGACCTCTGCTCTACCAATACATCACACTACTGACCTCTGCTCTACCAGTACATCACACTACAGACCTCTGCTCTACCAGTACATCACACTACAGACCTCTGCTCTACCAGTACATTACACTACAAACCTCTGCTCTACCAGTACATCACACTACAGACCTCTGCTCTTCCAGTACATCACACTACAGACCTCTGCTCTACCAGTACATCACACTACAAACCTCTGCTCTACCAGTACATCACACTACAGACCTCTGCTCTACCAGTACATCACACTACAGACCTCTGCTCTACCAGTACATCACACTACAGACCTCTGCTCTACCAGTACATCACACTACATACCTCTGCTCTACCAGTACATCACACTACTGACCTCTGCTGTACCAGTACATCACACTACAGACCTCTGCTCTTACCAGTACATCACAGTACCGACCTCTGCTCTACCAGTACATCACTCTACAGACATCTGCTCTACCAGTACATCACACTACAGACCTCTGCTCTTACCAGTACATCACAGTACATACCTCTGCTCTACCAGTACATCACACTACAGCCCTCTGGTCTGCCAGTACATCACACTACATACCTCTGCTCTACCAGTACATCACACTACAGAACTCTGCTCTACCAGTACATCACACTACAGATCTCTGCTCTACCAGTACATGACAGCACATACCTCTGCTATACCAGTACATCACACTACAGACCTCTGCTCTACCAGTACATCACACTATAGATCTCTGCTCTACCAGTACATCACACTACATACCTCTGCTCTACCAGTACATCACACTACAGACCTCTGCTCTACCAGTACATCACACTGCAGACCTCTGCTCTACCAGTACATCACAGCACATACCTCTGCTATACCAGTACATCACAGTACAGGCCTCTACTCTACCAGTACATCACACTACAGATCTCTGCTCTACCAGTACATCACACTGCAGACCTCTGCTCTACCAGTACATCACAGTACATAGCTCTGCTCTACCAGTACATCACACTACAGACCTCTGCTCTACCAGTACATCACACTACAGACCTCTGCTCTATCAGTACATCACACTACAGACCTCTGCTCTACCAGTACATCACAGTACAGGCCACTGCTCTACCAGTACATCACACTACAGACCTCTGCTCTACCAGTACATCGCAGTACAGGCCTCTGCTCTACCAGTACATCACACTACAGACCTCTGCTCTACCAGCACATCACACTATAGACCTCTGCTCTACCAGTACATCACACTACAGACCTCTGCTCTACCAGTACATCACAGTATTGACCTCTGCTCTACCAGTACATCACACTACAGACCTCTGCTCTACCAGTACATCACAGTACTGACCTCCGCTCTGCCAGAACATCACTGTACAGACCTCTGCTCTACCAGTACATCACACTACATACCTCTGCTCTACCAGTACATCACACTACATACCTCTGCTCTACCAGTACATCACACTACAGACCTCTGCTCTACCAGTACATCACAGTACTGACCTCCGCTCGGCCAGTACATCACAGTACAGACCTCTGCTCTACCAGTACATCACAGTACAGACCTCTGCTCTACCAGTACATCACACTACATACCTCTGCTCTACCAGTACATCACAGTACAGGCCTCTGCTCTAACAGTACATCACACTACAGATCTCTGCTCTACCAGTACATCACACTGCAGGCCTCTGCTCTACCAGGACATGACAGCACATACCTCTGCTATACCAGTACATCACACTACAGACCTCTGCTCTACCAGTACATCACACTACAGACCTCTGCTCTACCAGTATTTCACAGTACAGACCTCTGCTCTACCAGTACATCACAGTACAGACCTCTGCTGTACCAGTACATCACACTACAGACCTCTGCTCTACCAGTACATCACACTACAGACCTCTGCTCTACCAGTACATCACACTACAGACCTCTGCTCTTCCAGTACATCACAGTACAGACCTCTGCTCTACCAGTACATCACACTACAGACCTCCGCTCTACCAGTACATCACACAACATACCTCTGCTCTACCAGTACATCACACTACTGACCTCTGCTCTACCAGTACATCACACTACAGACCTCTGCTCTTACCAGTACATCACAGTACCGACCTCTGCTCTACCAGTACATCACACTACAGACATCTGCTCTACCAGTACATCACACTACAGACATCTGCTCTACCAGAACATCACACTACAGACATCTGCTCTACCAGTACATCACACTACAGACCTCTGCTCTACCAGTACATCGCAGTACATACCTCTGCTCTACCAGTACATCACACTACAGACCTCTGCTCTACGAGTACATCACACTACAGACCCCTGCTCTACCAGTACATCACAGTACAGACCACTACTCTACCAGTACATCACACTACTGACCTCTGCTCTACCAGTACATCACACTACAGATATCTGCTCTACCAGTACATCACACTACAGACCTCTGCTCTACCAGTACATCACAGTACAGACCTCTGCTCTACCAGTACATCGCAGTACATACCTCTGCTCTACCAGTACATCGCACTACAGACCTCTGCTCTACCAGTACATCACAGTACAGACCTCTGCTCTACCAGTACATCACACTACAGACCTCTGCTCTACCAGTACATCACAGTATTGACTTCTGCTCTTCCAGTACATCACACTACAGACCTCCGCTCTACCAGTACATCACACTACAGACCTCTGCTCTAGCAGTACCTCACACTATAGACCTCCGCTCTACCAGTACATCACACTACAGACCTCTGCTCTATCAGTACATCACAGTACAGACCTCTGCTCTACCAGTACATCACACTACTGACCTCTGCTCTACCAGTACATCACACTACAGACATCTGCTCTACCAGTACATCACACAACAGACCTCTGCTCTACCTGTACATCACACTACATACCTCTGCTCTACCAGTACATCACAGCACATCACACTACAGACCTCTGCTCTACCAGTACATCACACTACATTCCTCTGCTCTACCAGTACATCACACTACAGACATCTGCTCTTCCAGCACATCACACTACTGACCTCTGCTCTACCAGTACATCACACTACTGACCTCTGCTCTACCAGTACATCACAGTACAGACCTCTGCTCTACCAGTACATCACACTACAGACCTCCGCTCTACCAGTACATCACACTACATACCTCTGTTCTACCAGTACATCACACTACTGACCTCTGCTCTACCAGTACATCACACTACAGACCTCTGCTCTTACCAGTACATCACAGTACCGACCTCTGCTCTACCAGTACATCACACTACAGACCTCTGCTCTACCAGTACATCACACTACAGACATCTGCTCTACCAGAACATCACACTACAGACCTCTGCTCTACCAGTACATCACACTACAGACCTCTGCTCTACCAGTACATCACACTACAGACCTCTGCTCTACCAGTACATCACAGTACAGACCTCTACTCTACCAGTACATCACACTACTGACCTCTGCTCTACCAGTACATCACACTACAGACATCTGCTCTACCAGTACATCACACTACAGACCTCTGCTCTACCAGTACATCACAGTACAGACCTCTGCTCTACCAGTACATCGCAGTACATACCTCTGCTCTACCAGTACATCACACTACAGACCTCTGCTCTACCAGTACATCACAGTACAGACCTCTGCTCTACCAGTACATCACACTACAGACCTCTGCTCTACCAGTACATCACAGTACTGACCTCTGCTCTACCAGTACATCACTCTACAGACCTCCGCTCTACCAGTACATCACACTACAGACCTCTGCTCTACCAGTACATCACACTATAGACCTCCGCTCTACCAGTACATCACACTACAGACCTCTGCTCTACCAGTACATCACAGTACAGACCTCTGCTCTACCAGTACATCACACTACTGACCTCTGCTCTACCAGTACATCACACTACAGACATCTGCTCTACCAGTACATAACACTACAGACCTCTGCTCTACCTGTACATCACACTACATACCTCTGCTCTACCAGTACATCACAGCACATCACACTACAGACCTCTGCTCTACCAGTACATCACACTACATTCCTCTGCTCTACCAGCACATCACACTACAGACATCTGCTCTTCCTGCACATCACACTACTGACCTCTGCTCTACCAGTACATCACACTACTGACCTCTGCTCTACCAGTACATCACACTACAGACCTCTGCTCTACCAGTACATCACACTACAGACTCTGCTCTACCAGTACATCACACTACATACCTCTGCTCTACCAGTACATCACAGCACATCACACTACAGACCTCTGCTCTACCAGTTCATCACACTACAGACTCTGCTCTACCAGTACATCACAGTACAGACCTCTGCTCTACCAGTACATCACAGTACAGACCTCTGCTCTACCAGTACATCACACTACAGACCTCTGCTCTACCAGTACATCACAGCAGATCACACTACAGACCTCTGCTCTACCAGTTCATCACACTACAGACTCTGCTCTACCAGTACATCACAGTACAGACCTCTGCTCTACTAGTACATCACAGTACAGACCTCTGCTCTACCAGTACTTCACACTACAGACCTCTGCTCTACCAGTACATCACACTACAGACCTCTGCTCTGCCAGTACATCACACTACAGACCTCTGCTCTACCAGTACATCACACTACAGACCTCTGCTCTACCAGTACATTACACTACAGACCTCTGCTCTACAAGTACATCACAATACAGACCTCTGTTCTACCAGTACATCACACTACAGACTCTGCTCTACCAGTACATCACACTACAGACCTCTGCTCTACCAGTACATCACACTACAGACCTCTGCTCTACCAGTACATCACACTACAGACCTCTGCTCTACCAGTACATCACACTACAGACCTCTGCTCTACCAGTACATCACAGCACATACCTCTGCTCTACCAGTACACCACAGTACAGACCTCTGCTCTAACAGTACATCACAGTACATCACACTACAGACCTCTGCTCTACCAGTACATCACACTACAGACCTCTGCTCTACCAATACATCACACTACTGACCTCTGCTCTACCAGTACATCACACTACAGACCTCTGCTCTACCAGTACATCACACTACAGACCTCTGCTCTACCAGTACATTACACTACAAACCTCTGCTCTACCAGTACATCACACTACAGACCTCTGCTCTTCCAGTACATCACACTACAGACCTCTGCTCTACCAGTACATCACACTACAAACCTCTGCTCTACCAGTACATCACACTACAGACCTCTGCTCTACCAGTACATCACACTACAGACCTCTGCTCTACCAGTACATCACACTACAGACCTCTGCTCTACCAGTACATCACACTACATACCTCTGCTCTACCAGTACATCACAATACTGACCTCTGCTGTACCAGTACATCACACTACAGACCTCTGCTCTTACCAGTACATCACAGTACCGACCTCTGCTCTACCAGTACATCACTCTACAGACATCTGCTCTACCAGTACATCACACTACAGACCTCTGCTCTTACCAGTACATCACAGTACATACCTCTGCTCTACCAGTACATCACACTACAGCCCTCTGGTCTGCCAGTACATCACACTACATACCTCTGCTCTACCAGTACATCACACTACAGAACTCTGCTCTACCAGTACATCACACTACAGATCTCTGCTCTACCAGTACATGTCAGCACATACCTCTGCTATACCAGTACATCACACTACAGACCTCTGCTCTACCAGTACATCACACTATAGATCTCTGCTCTACCAGTACATCACACTACATACCTCTGCTCTACCAGTACATCACAGCACATACCACTGCTCTACCAGTACATCACACTACAGACCTCTGCTCTACCAGTACATCACACTACAGACCTCTGGTCTACCAGTACATCACACTACATACCTCTGCTCTACCAGTACATCACACTACAGTCCTCTGCTCTACCAGTACATCACACTACAGAACTCTGCTCTACCAGTACATCACACTACAGACCTCTGTTCTACCAGTACATCACACTACAGACCTCTGCTATACCAGTACATGACACTACAGACCTCTGCTATACCAGTACATCACACTACAGACATCTGCTATACCAGTACATCACAGTACAGACCTCTGCTCTACCAGTACATCACACTACAGATCTCTGCTCTACCAGTACATCACACTACATACCTCTGCTCTACCAGTACATCACAGCACATACCACTGCTCTACCAGTACATCACACTACAGACCTCTGCTCTACCAGTACATCACAGTACAGACCTCTGCTCTACCAGTACATCACAGCACATACCTCTGCTCTACCAGTACATCACAGCACATATCACTGCTCTACCAGTACATCACACTACAGACCTCTGCTCTACCAGTACATAACACTACAGACCTCTGCTCTACCAGTACATCACACTACAAACCTCTGCTCTACCAGTACATCACACTACAGACCTCTGCTCTACCAGTACATCACACTACAGAACTCTGCTCTACCAGTACATGACACTACAGACCTCTGTTCTACCAGTACATCACACTACAGACCTCTGCTATACCAGTACATGACACTACAGACCTCTGCTATACCAGTACATCACACTACAGACCTCTGCTCTACCAGTACATCACAGTACAGACCTCTGCTCTACCAGTACATCACACTACAGATCTCTGCTCTACCAGTACATCACACTACATACCTCTGCTCTACCAGTACATCACAGCACATACCACTGCTCTACCAGTACATCACACTACAGACCTCTGCTCTACCAGTACATCACAGTACAGACCTCTGCTCTACCAGTACATCACAGCACATACCTCTGCTATACCAGTACATCACAGTACAGGCCTCTACTCTACCAGTACATCACACTACAGATCTCTGCTCTACCAGTACATCACACTGCAGACCTCTGCTCTACCAGTACATCACAGTACATACCTCTGGTCTACCAGTACATCACACTACAGACCTCTGCTCTACCAGTACATCACACTACAGACCTCTGCTCTATCAGTACATCACACTACAGACCTCTGCTCTACCAGTACATCACAGTACAGGCCTCTGCTCTACCAGTACATCACACTACAGACCTCTGCTCTACCAGTACATCGCAGTAAAGGCCTCTGCTCTACCAGTACATCACACTACAGACCTCTGCTCTACCAGCACATCACACTATAGACCTCTGCTCTACCAGTACATCACACTACAGACCTCTGCTCTACCAGTACATCACAGCACATACCACTGCTCTACCAGTACATCACACTACAGACCTCTGCTCTACCAGTACATCACAGTACAGACCTCTGCTCTACCAGTACATCACAGTACAGACCTCTGCTCTACCAGTACATCACAGCACATACCACTGCTCTACCAGTACATCACACTACAGACCTCTGCTCTACCAGTACATCACACTACAGACCTCTGCTCTACCAGTACATCACACTACATACCTCTGCTCTACCAGTACATCACACTACAGACCTCTGCTCTACCAGTACATCACACTACAGAACTCTGCTCTACCAGTACATGACACTACAGACCTCTGTTCTACCAGTACATCACACTACAGACCTCTGCTATACCAGTACATGAAAATACAGACCTCTGCTCTACCAGTACATCACAGTACAGACCTCTGATCTACCAGTACATCGCAGTACATACCTCTGCTCTACCAGTACATCACACTACAGACCTCTGCTCTACCAGTACATCACAGTACAGACCTCTGCTCTACCAGTACATCACACTACATACCTTTGCTCTACCAGTACATCACAGTATTGACCTCTGCTCTACCAGTACATCACACTACAGACCCCCGCTCTACCAGTAAATCACACTACAGACCTCTGCTCTACCACTACATCACACTATAGACCTCCGCTCTACCAGTACATCACACTACAGACCTCTGCTCTACCAGTACATCACAGTACAGACCTCTGCTCTACCAGTACATCACTCTACTGACCTCTGCTCTACCAGTACATCACACTACAGACCTCTGCTCTACCAGTACATCACACTACAGACCTCTGCTCTACCAGTACATCACACTACATACCTCTGCTCTACCAGTACATCACAGCACATCACACTACAGACCTCTGCTCTACCAGTACATCACACTACATTCCTCTAATCTACCAGTACATCACACTACAGACATCTGCTCTTCCAGCACATCACAATACTGACCTCTGCTCTACCAGTACATCACACTACTGACCTCTGCTCTACCAGTACATCACACTACAGACCTCTGCTCTACCAGTACATCACACTACAGACCTCTGCTCTACCAGTACATCACACTACAGACCTCTGCTCTACCGGTACATCACACTACAGACCTCTGCTCTACCGGTACATCACACTACAGACCTCTGTTCTACCGGTACATCACACTACAGTCTCTGCTCTACCAGTACATCACAGTACAGACCTCTGCTCTACCAGTACATCACAGTACAGACCTCTGCTCTACCAGTACATCACACTACAGACCTCTGCTCTGCCAGTACATCACACTACAGACCTCTGCTCTACCAGTACATCACACTACAGACCTCTGCTCTACCAGTACATCACACTACAGACCTCTGCTCTACCAGTACATCACACTACAGACCTCTGTTCTATCAGTACATCACACTACAGACTCTGCTCTACCAGTACATCACACTACAGACCTCTGCTCTACCAGTACATCACACTACAGACCTATGCTCTACCAGTACATCACAGTACAAACCTCTGCTCTACCAGTACATCACACTACAGACCTCTGCTCTACCAGTACATCACACTACAGTTCTCTGCTCTACCAGTACATCACACTACAGACCTCTGCTCTACCAGTACATCACACTACAGACTCTGCTCTACCAGTACATCACAGTACAGACCTCCGCTCTGCCAGTACATCACACTATAGACCTCTGCTCTACCAGTACATCACAGTACAGACCTCTGCTCTACCAGTATATCACACTACAGACCTCTGCTCTACCAGTACATCACACTACATACCTCTGCTCTACCAGTCCATCACAGCACAGACCTCTGCTCTACCAGTACATCACAGTACAGACCTCCGCTCTACCAGTACATCACACTACAGACCTCTGCTCTACCGGTACATCACACTACAGACCTCTGTTCTACCGGTACATCACACTACAGTCTCTGCTCTACCAGTACATCACAGTACAGACCTCTGCTCTACCAGTACATCACAGTACAGACCTCTGCTCTACCAGTACATCACACTACAGACCTCTGCTCTGCCAGTACATCACACTACAGACCTCTGCTCTACCAGTACATCACACTACAGACCTCTGCTCTACCAGTACATCACACTACAGACCTCTGCTCTACCAGTACATCACACTACAGACCTCTGTTCTATCAGTACATCACACTACAGACTCTGCTCTACCAGTACATCACACTACAGACCTCTGCTCTACCAGTACATCACACTACAGACCTATGCTCTACCAGTACATCACAGTACAAACCTCTGCTCTACCAGTACATCACACTACAGACCTCTGCTCTACCAGTACATCACACTACAGTTCTCTGCTCTACCAGTACATCACACTACAGACCTCTGCTCTACCAGTACATCACACTACAGACTCTGCTCTACCAGTACATCACAGTACAGACCTCCGCTCTGCCAGTACATCACACTATAGACCTCTGCTCTACCAGTACATCACAGTACAGACCTCTGCTCTACCAGTATATCACACTACAGACCTCTGCTCTACCAGTACATCACACTACATACCTCTGCTCTACCAGTCCATCACAGCACAGACCTCTGCTCTACCAGTACATCACAGTACAGACCTCCGCTCTACCAGTACATCACACTACAGACCTCTGCTCTACCAGTATATCACACTACAGACCTCTGCTCTACCAGTACATCACACTACAGACCTCTGCTCTACCAGTACATCACACTACAGACCTCTGCTCTACCAGTACATCACAGCACTTACCACTGCTCTACCAGTACATCACACTACAGACCTCTGCTCTACCAGTACATCACAGCACATACCTCTGCTCTACCAGTACATCACAGTACAGACCTCTGCTCTAACAGTACATCACAGTACATCACACTACAGACCTCTGCTCTACCAGTACATCACACTACAGACCTCTGCTCTACCAGTACATCACAGTACAGACCTCTGCTCTAACAGTACATCACAGTACATCACACTACAGACCTCTGCTCTTCCAGTACATCACACTACAGACCTCTGCTCTACCAATACATCACACTACTGACCTCTGCTCTACCAGTACATCACACTACAGACCTCTGCTCTACCAGTACATCACACTACTGACCTCTGCTCTACCAGTACATCACACTACAAACCTCTGCTCTACCAGTACATCACACTACAGACCTCTGCTCTTCCAGTACATCACACTACAAACCTCTGCTCTACCAGTACATCACACTACAGACCTCTGCTCTACCAGTACATCACACTACAGACCTCTGCTCTACCAGTACATCACAGCACATACCTCTGCTCTACCAGTACATCTCACTACAGACATCTGCTCTACCAGTACATCACACTACAGACCTCTGCTCTTACCAGTACATCACAGTACATACCTCTGCTCTACCAGTACATCACACTACAGCCCTCTGATCTGCCAGTACATCACACTACATACCTCTGCTCTACCAGCACATCACACTACAGAACTCTGCTCTACCAGTACATGACAGCACATACCTCTGCTATACCAGTACATCACACTACAGACATCTGCTCTACCAGTACATCACACTACAGACCTCTGCTCTACCAGTACATCACAGTACAGACCTCTACTCTACCAGTACATCACACTACAGACCTCTGCTCTACCAGTACATCACACTACAAACCTCTGCTCTACCAGTACATCACACTACAGACCTCTGCTCTACCAGTACATCACACTACAGACCTCTGCTCTACCAGTACATCACACTACAGACCTCTGCTCTACCAGTACATCACAGCACATACCTCTGCTCTACCAGTACATCACTCTACAGACATCTGCTCTACCAGTACATCACAGTACAGACCTCTGTTCTACCAGTACATCACAGCACATACCTCTGCTATACCAGTACATCACAGTACAGGCCTCTACTCTACCAGTACATCACACTACAGATCTCTGCTCTACCAGTACATCACACTGCAGACCTCTGCTCTACCAGTACATCACAGTACATACCTCTGCTCTACCAGTACATCACACTACAGACCTCTGCTCTACCAGTACATCACACTACAGACCTCTGCTCTATCTGTACATCACAATACAGACCTCTGCTCTACCAGTACATCACAGTACAGGCCTCTGCTCTACCAGTACATCACACTACAGACCTCTGCTCTACCAGTACATCGCAGTACAGGCCTCTGCTCTACCAGTACATCACACTACAGACCTCTGCTCTACCAGCACATCACACTATAGACCTCTGCTCTACCAGTACATCACACTACAGACCTCTGCTCTACCAGTACATCACAGTATTGACCTCTGCTCTACCAGTACATCACACTACAGACCTCTGCTCTACCAGTACATCACACTACAGACCTCTGCTCTACCAGTACATCACAGTACTGACCTCCGCTCTGCCAGTACATCACTGTACAGACCTATGCTCTACCAGTACATCACACTACATACCTCTGCTCTACCAGTACATCACACTACATACCTCTGCTCTACCAGTACATCACGCTACAGACCTCTGCTCTACCAGTACATCACAGTACTGACCTCCGCTCTGCCAGTACATCACAGTACAGACCTCTGCTCTACCAGTACATCACAGTACAGACCTCTGCTCTACCAGTACATCACAGTACAGGCCTCTGCTCTAACAGTACATCACACTACAGATCTCTGCTCTACCAGTACATCACACTGCAGGCCTTTGCTCTACCAGTACATGACAGCACATACCTCTGCTATACCAATACATCACACTACAGACCTCTGCTCTACCAGTACATCACACTACAGACCTCTGCTCTACCAGTACTTCACAGTACAGACCTCTGCTCTACCAGTACATCACAGTACAGACCTCTGCTCTACCAGTACATCACACTACAGACCTCTGCTCTACCAGTACATCACACTACAGACCTCTGCTCTACCAGTACATCACAGTACAGACCTCCGCTCCACCAGTACATCACACTACAGACCTCCGCTCTACCAGTACATCACACTACAGACCTCTGCTCTACCAGTACATCACACTACTGACCTCTGCTCTACCAGTACATCACACTACAGACCTCTGCTCTTACCAGTACATCACAGTACCGACCTCTGCTCTACCAGTACATCACACTACAGACATCTGCTCTACCAGTACATCACACTACAGACATCTGCTCTACCAGAACATCACACTACAGACATCTGCTCTACCAGTACATCACACTACAGACCTCTGCTCTACCAGTACATCGCAGTACATACCTCCGCTCTACCAGTACATCACACTACATACCTCTGCTCTACCAGTACATCACACTACAGACCTCTGCTCTACCAGAACATCACAGTACAGACCTCTACTCTACCAGTACATCACACTACTGACCTCTGCTCTACCTGTACATCACACTACAGACCTCTGCTCTACCAGTACATCACACTACAGACCTCTGCTCTACCAGTACATCACAGTACATACCTCTGCTCTACCAGTACATCGCAGTACAGACCTCTGCTCTACCAGTACATCACACTACAGACCTCTGCTCTACCAGTACATCACAGTACAGACCTCTGCTCTACCAGTACATCACACTACAGACCTCTGCTCTACCAGTACATCACAGTATTGACCTCTGCTCTACCAGTACATCACACTACAGACCTCCGCTCTACCAGTACATCACACTACAGACCTCTGCTCTACCAGTACATCACACTATAGACCTCCGCTCTACCAGTACATCACACTACAGACCTCTGCTCTACCAGTACATCACAGTACAGACCTCTGCTCTACCAGTACATCACACTACTGACCTCTGCTCTACCAGTACATCACACTACAGACATCTGCTCTACCAGTACATCACACTACAGACCTCTGCTCTACCAGTACATCACACTACATACCTCTGCTCTACCAGTACATCACAGCACATCACACTACAGACCTCTGCTCTACCAGTACATCACACTACATTCCTCTGCTCTACCAGTACATCACACTACAGACATCTGCTCTTCCAGCACATCACACTACTGACCTCTGCTCTACCAGTACATCACACTACTGACTTCTGCTCTACCAGTACATCACATTACAGACCTCTGCTCTACCAGTACATCACACTACAGACCTCTGCTCTACCAGTACATCACACTACAGACCTCTGCTCTACCAGTACATCACACTACAGACCTCTGCTCTACCAGTACATCACACTACAGACCTCTGTTCTACCAGTACATCACACTACAGACTCTGCTCTACCAGTACATCACAGTACAGACGTCTCCTCTACCAGTACATCACAGTACAGACCTCTGCTCTACCAGTACATCACACTACAGACCTCTGCTCTGCCAGTACATCACACTACAGACCTCTGCTGTACCAGTACATCACATTACATACCTCTACTCTACGAGTACATCACACTACAGACCTCTGCTCTACCAGTACATCACACTACAGACCTCTGTTCTACCAGTACATCACACTACAGACTCTGCTCTACCAGTACATCACTGTACAGACCTCTGCTCTACCAGTACATCACACTACAGACCTCTGCTCTACCAGTACATCACAGTACATACCTCTGCTCTACCAGTACATCACACTACAGACCTCTGCTCTACCAGTACATCACACTACAGACCTCTGCTCTACCAGTACATCACACTACAGACCTCTGCTCTACCAGTACATCACACTACAGACTCTGCTCTACCAGTACATCACAGTACAGACCTCCGCTCTGCCAGTACATCACAGTACAGACCTCTGGTCTACCAGTACATCACAGTAGAGACCTCTGGTCTACCAGTACATCACACTACATACCTCTGCTCTACCAGTCCATCACAGTACAGATCTCTGCTCTACCCGGACATCACACTACAGACTCTGCTCTACCAGTACATCACAGTACAGACCTCTGCTCTACCAGTACATCACAGTACAGACCTCTGCTCTACCAGTACATCACAGTACAGACCTCTGCTCTACCAGTACATCACACTACAGACTCTGCTCTACCAGTACATCACAGTACAGACCTCTGCTCTACCAGTACATCACAGTACAGACCTCTGCTCTAACAGTACATCACAGTACAGACCTCTGCTCTACCGGTACATCACACTACAGACATCTGCTCTTCCAGCACATCACACTACTGACCTCTGCTCTACCAGTACATCACACTACTGACCTCTGCTCTACCAGTACATCATACTACAGACCTCTGCTCTACCAGTACATCACACTACAGATCTCTGCTCTACCAGTACATCACAGCACATACATCTGCTCTACCAGTACATCACAGTACTGACCTCTGCTCTACCAGTACATCACACTACAGACCTCTGCTCTAGCAGTACATCACACTACAGTCCTCTGGTCTACCAGTACATCACACTACAGACCTCTGCTCTACCTGTACATCACACTACCGACCTCTGCTCTACCAGTACATCACAGTACAGACCTCTGCTCTACCAGTACATCACACTACAGACCTCTGCTCTACCAGTACATCACTCTACAGACCTCTGCTCTACCAGTACATCACACTACAGACCTCTGCTCTACCAGAACATCACAGTACATTCCTCTGCTCTACCAGTACATCACAGTACAGGCCTCTGCTCTACCAGTACATCAAACTACAGACCTCTGCTCTACCACAGTACATCACACTACAGATCTCTGCTCTACCAGTACATCACACTACAGATCTCTGCTCTACCAGTACATCACAGCACATACATCTGCTCTACCAGTACATCACAGTACTGTCCTCTGCTCTACCAGTACATCACACTACAGACCTCTGCTCTACCAGTACATCACACTACAGATCTCTGCTCTACCAGTACATCACAGCACATACATCTGCTCTTCCAGTACATCACAGTGCTGACCTCTGCTCTACCAGTTCATCACAGTACAGACCTCTGCTCTACCAGTACATCACAGTACAGACCCCTGCTCTAACAGTACATCACAGTATAGACCTCTGCTCTACCTGTACATCACACTACAGACCTCTGCTCTACCAGCACATCACACTACAGACCTCTGCTCTACCAGCCCATCACACTATAGACCTCTACTCTACCAGTACATCACAGTACAGACCTCTGCTCTACCAGAACATCACACTACAGACCTCTGCTCTACCAGTACATCACAGTATTGACCTCTGCTCTACCAGTACATCACACTACAGACCTCTGCTCTACCAGTACATCACACTACAGGCCTCTGCTCTACCAGTACATCACAGCACTTACCACTGCTCTACCAGTACATCACAGCACTTACCACTGCTCTACCAGTACATCACAGTACAGACCTCTGCTCTACCAGTACATCACACTACATACCTCTGCTCTACCAGTACATCACACTACATACCTCTACTCTACCAGTACATCACACTACATACCTCCGCTCTGCCAGTACATCACAGTACAGACCTCTGCTCTACCAGTACATCACAGTACAGACCTCTGCTCTACCAGTACATCACACTACAGACCTCTGCTCTACCAGTACATCACAGTACAGACCTCCGCTCCACCAGTACATCACACTACAGACCTCCGCTCTACCAGTACATCACACTACAGACCTCTGCTCTACCAGTACATCACAGTACAGACCTCCGCTCCACCAGTACATCACACTACAGACCTCCGCTCTACCAGTACATCACACTACAGACCTCTGCTCTACCAGTACATCACACTACTGACCTCTGCTCTACCAGTACATCACACTACAGACCTCTGCTCTTACCAGTACATCACAGTACCGACCTCTGCTCTACCAGTACATCACACTACAGACATCTGCTCTACCAGTACATCACACTACAGACATCTGCTCTACCAGAACATCACACTACAGACATCTGCTCTACCAGTACATCACACTACAGACCTCTGCTCTACCAGTACATCGCAGTACATACCTCCGCTCTACCAGTACATCACACTACAGACCTCTGCTCTACCAGTACATCACACTACAGACCTCTGCTCTACCAGAACATCACAGTACAGACCTCTACTCTACCAGTACATCACACTACTGACCTCTGCTCTACCTGTACATCACATTACAGACCTCTGCTCTACCAGTACATCACACTACAGACCTCTGCTCTACCAGTACATCACAGTACATACCTCTGCTCTACCAGTACATCGCAGTACAGACCTCTGCTCTACCAGTACATCACACTACAGACCTCTGCTCTACCAGTACATCACAGTACAGACCTCTGCTCTACCAGTACATCACACTACAGACCTCTGCTCTACCAGTACATCACAGTATTGACCTCTGCTCTACCAGTACATCACACTACAGACCTCCGCTCTACCAGTACATCACACTACAGACCTCTGCTCTACCAGTACATCACACTATAGACCTCCGCTCTACCAGTACATCACACTACAGACCTCTGCTCTACCAGTACATCACAGTACAGACCTCTGCTCTACCAGTACATCACAGTACAGACCTCTGCTCTACCAGTACATCACACTACAGACATCTGCTCTACCAGTACATCACACTACAGACCTCTGCTCTACCAGTACATCACACTTCTGACCTCTGCTCTACCAGTACATCACACTACAGACCTCTGCTCTTACCAGTACATCACAGTACCGACCTCTGCTCTACCAGTACATCACACTACAGACATCTGCTCTACCAGTACATCACACTACAGACATCTGCTCTACCAGAACATCACACTACAGACCTCTGCTCTACCAGTACATCACACTACAGACCTCTGCTCTACCAGTACATCGCAGTACATACCTCCGCTCTACCAGTAGATCACACTACAGACCTCTGCTCTACCAGTACATCACACTACAGACCTCTGCTCTACCAGAACATCACAGTACAGACCTCTACTCTACCAGTACATCACACTACTGACCTCTGCTCTACCTGTACATCACACTACAGACCTCTGCTCTACCAGTACATCACACTACAGACCTCTGCTCTACCAGTACATCACAGTACATACCTCTGCTCTACCAGTACATCGCAGTACAGACCTCTGCTCTACCAGTACATCACACTACAGACCTCTGCTCTACCAGTACATCACAGTACAGACCTCTGCTCTACCAGTACATCACACTACAGACCTCTGCTCTACCAGTACATCACAGTACAGACCTCTGCTCTACCAGTACATCGCAGTACATACCTCTGCTCTACCAGTACATCACACTACAGACCTCTGCTCTACCAGTACATCACAGTACAGACCTCTGCTCTACCAGTACATCACACTACATACCTTTGCTCTACCAGTACATCACAGTATTGACCTCTGCTCTACCAGTACATCACACTACAGACCCCCGCTCTACCAGTAAATCACACTACAGACCTCTGCTCTACCACTACATCACACTATAGACCTCCGCTCTACCAGTACATCACACTACAGACCTCTGCTCTACCAGTACATCACAGTACAGACCTCTGCTCTACCAGTACATCACTCTACTGACCTCTGCTCTACCAGTACATCACACTACAGACCTCTGCTCTACCAGTACATCACACTACAGGCCTCTGCTCTACCAGTACATCACACTACATACCTCTGCTCTACCAGTACATCACAGCACATCACACTACAGACCTCTGCTCTACCAGTACATCACACTACATTCCTCTAATCTACCAGTACATCACACTACAGACATCTGCTCTTCCAGCACATCACAATACTGACCTCTGCTCTACCAGTACATCACACTACTGACCTCTGCTCTACCAGTACATCACACTACAGACCTCTGCTCTACCAGTACATCACACTACAGACCTCTGCTCTACCAGTACATCACACTACAGACCTCTGCTCTACCGGTACATCACACTACAGACCTCTGCTCTACCGGTACATCACACTACAGACCTCTGTTCTACCGGTACATCACACTACAGTCTCTGCTCTACCAGTACATCACAGTACAGACCTCTGCTCTACCAGTACATCACAGTACAGACCTCTGCTCTACCAGTACATCACACTACAGACCTCTGCTCTGCCAGTACATCACACTACAGACCTCTGCTCTACCAGTACATCACACTACAGACCTCTGCTCTACCAGTACATCACACTACAGACCTCTGCTCTACCAGTACATCACACTACAGACCTCTGTTCTATCAGTACATCACACTACAGACTCTGCTCTACCAGTACATCACACTACAGACCTCTGCTCTACCAGTACATCACACTACAGACCTATGCTCTACCAGTACATCACAGTACAAACCTCTGCTCTACCAGTACATCACACTACAGACCTCTGCTCTACCAGTACATCACACTACAGTTCTCTGCTCTACCAGTACATCACACTACAGACCTCTGCTCTACCAGTACATCACACTACAGACTCTGCTCTACCAGTACATCACAGTACAGACCTCCGCTCTGCCAGTACATCACACTATAGACCTCTGCTCTACCAGTACATCACAGTACAGACCTCTGCTCTACCAGTATATCACACTACAGACCTCTGCTCTACCAGTACATCACACTACATACCTCTGCTCTACCAGTCCATCACAGCACAGACCTCTGCTCTACCAGTACATCACAGTACAGACCTCCGCTCTACCAGTACATCACACTACAGACCTCTGCTCTACCAGTATATCACACTACAGACCTCTGCTCTACCAGTACATCACACTACAGACCTCTGCTCTACCAGTACATCACACTACAGACCTCTGCTCTACCAGTACATCACAGCACTTACCACTGCTCTACCAGTACATCACACTACAGACCTCTGCTCTACCAGTACATCACAGCACATACCTCTGCTCTACCAGTACATCACAGTACAGACCTCTGCTCTAACAGTACATCACAGTACATCACACTACAGACCTCTGCTCTACCAGTACATCACACTACAGACCTCTGCTCTACCAGTACATCACAGTACAGACCTCTGCTCTAACAGTACATCACAGTACATCACACTACAGACCTCTGCTCTTCCAGTACATCACACTACAGACCTCTGCTCTACCAATACATCACACTACTGACCTCTGCTCTACCAGTACATCACACTACAGACCTCTGCTCTACCAGTACATCACACTACTGACCTCTGCTCTACCAGTACATCACACTACAAACCTCTGCTCTACCAGTACATCACACTACAGACCTCTGCTCTTCCAGTACATCACACTACAAACCTCTGCTCTACCAGTACATCACACTACAGACCTCTGCTCTACCAGTACATCACACTACAGACCTCTGCTCTACCAGTACATCACACTACAGACCTCTGCTCTACCAGTACATCACAGCACATACCTCTGCTCTACCAGTACATCTCACTACAGACATCTGCTCTACCAGTACATCACACTACAGACCTCTGCTCTTACCAGTACATCACAGTACATACCTCTGCTCTACCAGTACATCACACTACAGCCCTCTGATCTGCCAGTACATCACACTACATACCTCTGCTCTACCAGCACATCACACTACAGAACTCTGCTCTACCAGTACATGACAGCACATACCTCTGCTATACCAGTACATCACACTACAGACATCTGCTCTACCAGTACATCACACTACAGACCTCTGCTCTACCAGTACATCACAGTACAGACCTCTACTCTACCAGTACATCACACTACAGACCTCTGCTCTACCAGTACATCACACTACAAACCTCTGCTCTACCAGTACATCACACTACAGACCTCTGCTCTACCAGTACATCACACTACAGACCTCTGCTCTACCAGTACATCACACTACAGACCTCTGCTCTACCAGTACATCACAGCACATACCTCTGCTCTACCAGTACATCACTCTACAGACATCTGCTCTACCAGTACATCACAGTACAGACCTCTGTTCTACCAGTACATCACAGCACATACCTCTGCTATACCAGTACATCACAGTACAGGCCTCTACTCTACCAGTACATCACACTACAGATCTCTGCTCTACCAGTACATCACACTGCAGACCTCTGCTCTACCAGTACATCACAGTACATACCTCTGCTCTACCAGTACATCACACTACAGACCTCTGCTCTACCAGTACATCACACTACAGACCTCTGCTCTATCTGTACATCACAATACAGACCTCTGCTCTACCAGTACATCACAGTACAGGCCTCTGCTCTACCAGTACATCACACTACAGACCTCTGCTCTACCAGTACATCGCAGTACAGGCCTCTGCTCTACCAGTACATCACACTACAGACCTCTGCTCTACCAGCACATCACACTATAGACCTCTGCTCTACCAGTACATCACACTACAGACCTCTGCTCTACCAGTACATCACAGTATTGACCTCTGCTCTACCAGTACATCACACTACAGACCTCTGCTCTACCAGTACATCACACTACAGACCTCTGCTCTACCAGTACATCACAGTACTGACCTCCGCTCTGCCAGTACATCACTGTACAGACCTATGCTCTACCAGTACATCACACTACATACCTCTGCTCTACCAGTACATCACACTACATACCTCTGCTCTACCAGTACATCACGCTACAGACCTCTGCTCTACCAGTACATCACAGTACTGACCTCCGCTCTGCCAGTACATCACAGTACAGACCTCTGCTCTACCAGTACATCACAGTACAGACCTCTGCTCTACCAGTACATCACAGTACAGGCCTCTGCTCTAACAGTACATCACACTACAGATCTCTGCTCTACCAGTACATCACACTGCAGGCCTTTGCTCTACCAGTACATGACAGCACATACCTCTGCTATACCAATACATCACACTACAGACCTCTGCTCTACCAGTACATCACACTACAGACCTCTGCTCTACCAGTACTTCACAGTACAGACCTCTGCTCTACCAGTACATCACAGTACAGACCTCTGCTCTACCAGTACATCACACTACAGACCTCTGCTCTACCAGTACATCACACTACAGACCTCTGCTCTACCAGTACATCACAGTACAGACCTCCGCTCCACCAGTACATCACACTACAGACCTCCGCTCTACCAGTACATCACACTACAGACCTCTGCTCTACCAGTACATCACACTACTGACCTCTGCTCTACCAGTACATCACACTACAGACCTCTGCTCTTACCAGTACATCACAGTACCGACCTCTGCTCTACCAGTACATCACACTACAGACATCTGCTCTACCAGTACATCACACTACAGACATCTGCTCTACCAGAACATCACACTACAGACATCTGCTCTACCAGTACATCACACTACAGACCTCTGCTCTACCAGTACATCGCAGTACATACCTCCGCTCTACCAGTACATCACACTACATACCTCTGCTCTACCAGTACATCACACTACAGACCTCTGCTCTACCAGAACATCACAGTACAGACCTCTACTCTACCAGTACATCACACTACTGACCTCTGCTCTACCTGTACATCACACTACAGACCTCTGCTCTACCAGTACATCACACTACAGACCTCTGCTCTACCAGTACATCACAGTACATACCTCTGCTCTACCAGTACATCGCAGTACAGACCTCTGCTCTACCAGTACATCACACTACAGACCTCTGCTCTACCAGTACATCACAGTACAGACCTCTGCTCTACCAGTACATCACACTACAGACCTCTGCTCTACCAGTACATCACAGTATTGACCTCTGCTCTACCAGTACATCACACTACAGACCTCCGCTCTACCAGTACATCACACTACAGACCTCTGCTCTACCAGTACATCACACTATAGACCTCCGCTCTACCAGTACATCACACTACAGACCTCTGCTCTACCAGTACATCACAGTACAGACCTCTGCTCTACCAGTACATCACACTACTGACCTCTGCTCTACCAGTACATCACACTACAGACATCTGCTCTACCAGTACATCACACTACAGACCTCTGCTCTACCAGTACATCACACTACATACCTCTGCTCTACCAGTACATCACAGCACATCACACTACAGACCTCTGCTCTACCAGTACATCACACTACATTCCTCTGCTCTACCAGTACATCACACTACAGACATCTGCTCTTCCAGCACATCACACTACTGACCTCTGCTCTACCAGTACATCACACTACTGACTTCTGCTCTACCAGTACATCACATTACAGACCTCTGCTCTACCAGTACATCACACTACAGACCTCTGCTCTACCAGTACATCACACTACAGACCTCTGCTCTACCAGTACATCACACTACAGACCTCTGCTCTACCAGTACATCACACTACAGACCTCTGTTCTACCAGTACATCACACTACAGACTCTGCTCTACCAGTACATCACAGTACAGACGTCTCCTCTACCAGTACATCACAGTACAGACCTCTGCTCTACCAGTACATCACACTACAGACCTCTGCTCTGCCAGTACATCACACTACAGACCTCTGCTGTACCAGTACATCACATTACATACCTCTACTCTACGAGTACATCACACTACAGACCTCTGCTCTACCAGTACATCACACTACAGACCTCTGTTCTACCAGTACATCACACTACAGACTCTGCTCTACCAGTACATCACTGTACAGACCTCTGCTCTACCAGTACATCACACTACAGACCTCTGCTCTACCAGTACATCACAGTACATACCTCTGCTCTACCAGTACATCACACTACAGACCTCTGCTCTACCAGTACATCACACTACAGACCTCTGCTCTACCAGTACATCACACTACAGACCTCTGCTCTACCAGTACATCACACTACAGACTCTGCTCTACCAGTACATCACAGTACAGACCTCCGCTCTGCCAGTACATCACAGTACAGACCTCTGGTCTACCAGTACATCACAGTAGAGACCTCTGGTCTACCAGTACATCACACTACATACCTCTGCTCTACCAGTCCATCACAGTACAAATCTCTGCTCTACCCGGACATCACACTACAGACTCTGCTCTACCAGTACATCACAGTACAGACCTCTGCTCTACCAGTACATCACAGTACAGACCTCTGCTCTACCAGTACATCACAGTACAGACCTCTGCTCTACCAGTACATCACACTACAGACTCTGCTCTACCAGTACATCACAGTACAGACCTCTGCTCTACCAGTACATCACAGTACAGACCTCTGCTCTAACAGTACATCACAGTACAGACCTCTGCTCTACCGGTACATCACACTACAGACATCTGCTCTTCCAGCACATCACACTACTGACCTCTGCTCTACCAGTACATCACACTACTGACCTCTGCTCTACCAGTACATCATACTACAGACCTCTGCTCTACCAGTACATCACACTACAGATCTCTGCTCTACCAGTACATCACAGCACATACATCTGCTCTACCAGTACATCACAGTACTGACCTCTGCTCTACCAGTACATCACACTACAGACCTCTGCTCTAGCAGTACATCACACTACAGTCCTCTGGTCTACCAGTACATCACACTACAGACCTCTGCTCTACCTGTACATCACACTACCGACCTCTGCTCTACCAGTACATCACAGTACAGACCTCTGCTCTACCAGTACATCACACTACAGACCTCTGCTCTACCAGTACATCACTCTACAGACCTCTGCTCTACCAGTACATCACACTACAGACCTCTGCTCTACCAGAACATCACAGTACATTCCTCTGCTCTACCAGTACATCACAGTACAGGCCTCTGCTCTACCAGTACATCAAACTACAGACCTCTGCTCTACCACAGTACATCACACTACAGATCTCTGCTCTACCAGTACATCACACTACAGATCTCTGCTCTACCAGTACATCACAGCACATACATCTGCTCTACCAGTACATCACAGTACTGTCCTCTGCTCTACCAGTACATCACACTACAGACCTCTGCTCTACCAGTACATCACACTACAGATCTCTGCTCTACCAGTACATCACAGCACATACATCTGCTCTTCCAGTACATCACAGTGCTGACCTCTGCTCTACCAGTTCATCACAGTACAGACCTCTGCTCTACCAGTACATCACAGTACAGACCCCTGCTCTAACAGTACATCACAGTATAGACCTCTGCTCTACCTGTACATCACACTACAGACCTCTGCTCTACCAGCACATCACACTACAGACCTCTGCTCTACCAGCCCATCACACTATAGACCTCTACTCTACCAGTACATCACAGTACAGACCTCTGCTCTACCAGAACATCACACTACAGACCTCTGCTCTACCAGTACATCACAGTATTGACCTCTGCTCTACCAGTACATCACACTACAGACCTCTGCTCTACCAGTACATCACACTACAGGCCTCTGCTCTACCAGTACATCACAGCACTTACCACTGCTCTACCAGTACATCACAGCACTTACCACTGCTCTACCAGTACATCACAGTACAGACCTCTGCTCTACCAGTACATCACACTACATACCTCTGCTCTACCAGTACATCACACTACATACCTCTACTCTACCAGTACATCACACTACATACCTCCGCTCTGCCAGTACATCACAGTACAGACCTCTGCTCTACCAGTACATCACAGTACAGACCTCTGCTCTACCAGTACATCACACTACAGACCTCTGCTCTACCAGTACATCACAGTACAGACCTCCGCTCCACCAGTACATCACACTACAGACCTCCGCTCTACCAGTACATCACACTACAGACCTCTGCTCTACCAGTACATCACAGTACAGACCTCCGCTCCACCAGTACATCACACTACAGACCTCCGCTCTACCAGTACATCACACTACAGACCTCTGCTCTACCAGTACATCACACTACTGACCTCTGCTCTACCAGTACATCACACTACAGACCTCTGCTCTTACCAGTACATCACAGTACCGACCTCTGCTCTACCAGTACATCACACTACAGACATCTGCTCTACCAGTACATCACACTACAGACATCTGCTCTACCAGAACATCACACTACAGACATCTGCTCTACCAGTACATCACACTACAGACCTCTGCTCTACCAGTACATCGCAGTACATACCTCCGCTCTACCAGTACATCACACTACAGACCTCTGCTCTACCAGTACATCACACTACAGACCTCTGCTCTACCAGAACATCACAGTACAGACCTCTACTCTACCAGTACATCACACTACTGACCTCTGCTCTACCTGTACATCACATTACAGACCTCTGCTCTACCAGTACATCACACTACAGACCTCTGCTCTACCAGTACATCACAGTACATACCTCTGCTCTACCAGTACATCGCAGTACAGACCTCTGCTCTACCAGTACATCACACTACAGACCTCTGCTCTACCAGTACATCACAGTACAGACCTCTGCTCTACCAGTACATCACACTACAGACCTCTGCTCTACCAGTACATCACAGTATTGACCTCTGCTCTACCAGTACATCACACTACAGACCTCCGCTCTACCAGTACATCACACTACAGACCTCTGCTCTACCAGTACATCACACTATAGACCTCCGCTCTACCAGTACATCACACTACAGACCTCTGCTCTACCAGTACATCACAGTACAGACCTCTGCTCTACCAGTACATCACAGTACAGACCTCTGCTCTACCAGTACATCACACTACAGACATCTGCTCTACCAGTACATCACACTACAGACCTCTGCTCTACCAGTACATCACACTTCTGACCTCTGCTCTACCAGTACATCACACTACAGACCTCTGCTCTTACCAGTACATCACAGTACCGACCTCTGCTCTACCAGTACATCACACTACAGACATCTGCTCTACCAGTACATCACACTACAGACATCTGCTCTACCAGAACATCACACTACAGACCTCTGCTCTACCAGTACATCACACTACAGACCTCTGCTCTACCAGTACATCGCAGTACATACCTCCGCTCTACCAGTAGATCACACTACAGACCTCTGCTCTACCAGTACATCACACTACAGACCTCTGCTCTACCAGAACATCACAGTACAGACCTCTACTCTACCAGTACATCACACTACTGACCTCTGCTCTACCTGTACATCACACTACAGACCTCTGCTCTACCAGTACATCACACTACAGACCTCTGCTCTACCAGTACATCACAGTACATACCTCTGCTCTACCAGTACATCGCAGTACAGACCTCTGCTCTACCAGTACATCACACTACAGACCTCTGCTCTACCAGTACATCACAGTACAGACCTCTGCTCTACCAGTACATCACAATACAGACCTCTGCTCTACCAGTACATCACAGTATTGACCTCTGCTCTACCAGTACATCACACTACAGACCTCCGCTCTACCAGTACATCACACTACAGACCTCCGCTCTACCAGTACATCACACTACAGACCTCCGCTCTACCAGTACATCACACTACAGACCTCCGCTCTACCAGTACATCACACTACAGACCTCTGCTCTACCAGTACATCACAGTACAGACCTCTGCTCTACCAGTACATCACACTACTGACCTCTGCTCTACCAGTACATCACACTACAGACATCTGCTCTACCAGTACATCACACTACAGACCTCTGCTCTACCAGTACATCACACTACATACCTCTGCTCTACCAGTACATCACAGCACATCACACTACAGACCTCTGCTCTACCAGTACATCACACTACATTCCTCTGCTCTACCAGTACATCACACTACAGACATCTGCTCTTCCAGCACATCACACTACTGACCTCTGCTCTACCAGTACATCACACTACTGACTTCTGCTCTACCAGTACATCACATTACAGACCTCTGCTCTACCAGTACATCACACTACAGACCTCTGCTCTACCAGTACATCACACTACAGACCTCTGCTCTACCAGTACATCACACTACAGACCTCTGCTCTACCAGTACATCACACTACAGACCTCTGTTCTACCAGTACATCACACTACAGACTCTGCTCTACCAGTACATCACAGTACAGACCTCTGCTCTACCAGTACATCACAGTACAGACCTCTGCTCTACCAGTACATCACACTACAGACCTCTGCTCTGCCAGTACATCACACTACAGACCTCTGCTGTACCAGTACATCACATTACATACCTCTACTCTACGAGTACATCACACTACAGACCTCTGCTCTACCAGTACATCACACTACAGACCTCTGTTCTACCAGTACATCACACTACAGACTCTGCTCTACCAGTACATCACTGTACAGACCTCTGCTCTACCAGTACATCACACTACAGACATCTGCTCTACCAGTACATCACAGTACATACCTCTGCTCTACCAGTACATCACACTACAGACCTCTGCTCTACCAGTACATCACACTACAGACCTCTGCTCTACCAGTACATCACACTACAGACCTCTGCTCTACCAGTACATCACACTACAGACTCTGCTCTACCAGTACATCACAGTACAGACCTCCGCTCTGCCAGTACATCACAGTACAGACCTCTGGTATACCAGTACATCACAGTAGAGACCTCTGGTCTACCAGTACATCACACTACATACCTCTGCTCTACCAGTCCATCACAGTACAGATCTCTGCTCTACCCGTACATCACACTACAGACTCTGCTCTACCAGTACATCACAGTACAGACCTCTGCTCTACCAGTACATCACAGTACAGACCTCTGCTCTACCAGTACATCACAGTACAGACCTCTGCTCTACCAGTACATCACACTACAGACTCTGCTCTACCAGTACATCACAGTACAGACCTCTGCTCTACCAGTACATCACAGTACAGACCTCTGCTCTAACAGTACATCACAGTACAGACCTCTGCTCTACCGGTACATCACACTACAGACATCTGCTCTTCCAGCACATCACACTACTGACCTCTGCTCTACCAGTACATCACACTACTGACCTCTGCTCTACCAGTACATCATACTACAGACCTCTGCTCTACCAGTACATCACACTACAGATCTCTGCTCTACCAGTACATCACAGCACATACATCTGCTCTACCAGTACATCACAGTACTGACCTCTGCTCTACCAGTACATCACACTACAGACCTCTGCTCTAGCAGTACATCACACTACAGTCCTCTGGTCTACCAGTACATCACACTACAGACCTCTGCTCTACCTGTACATCACACTACCGACCTCTGCTCTACCAGTACATCACAGTACAGACCTCTGCTCTACCAGTACATCACACTACAGACCTCTGCTCTACCAGTACATCACTCTACAGACCTCTGCTCTACCAGTACATCACACTACAGACCTCTGCTCTACCAGAACATCACAGTACATTCCTCTGCTCTACCAGTACATCACAGTACAGGCCTCTGCTCTACCAGTACATCAAACTACAGACCTCTGCTCTACCACAGTACATCACACTACAGATCTCTGCTCTACCAGTACATCACACTACAGATCTCTGCTCTACCAGTACATCACAGCACATACATCTGCTCTACCAGTACATCACAGTACTGTCCTCTGCTCTACCAGTACATCACACTACAGACCTCTGCTCTACCAGTACATCACACTACAGATCTCTGCTCTACCAGTACATCACAGCACATACATCTGCTCTTCCAGTACATCACAGTGCTGACCTCTGCTCTACCAGTTCATCACAGTACAGACCTCTGCTCTACCAGTACATCACAGTACAGACCCCTGCTCTAACAGTACATCACAGTATAGACCTCTGCTCTACCTGTACATCACACTACAGACCTCTGCTCTACCAGCACATCACACTACAGACCTCTGCTCTACCAGCCCATCACACTATAGACCTCTACTCTACCAGTACATCACAGTACAGACCTCTGCTCTACCAGAACATCACACTACAGACCTCTGCTCTACCAGTACATCACAGTATTGACCTCTGCTCTACCAGTACATCACACTACAGACCTCTGCTCTACCAGTACATCACACTACAGGCCTCTGCTCTACCAGTACATCACAGCACTTACCACTGCTCTACCAGTACATCACAGCACTTACCACTGCTCTACCAGTACATCACAGTACAGACCTCTGCTCTACCAGTACATCACACTACATACCTCTGCTCTACCAGTACATCACACTACATACCTCTACTCTACCAGTACATCACACTACATACCTCCGCTCTGCCAGTACATCACAGTCCAGACCTCTGCTCTACCAGTACATCACAGTACAGACCTCTGCTCTACCAGTACATCACACTACAGACCTCTGCTCTGCCAGTACATCACACTACAGACCTCTGCTCTACCAGTACATCACAGTACTGACCTCCGCTCTGCCAGTACATCACACTGCAGACCTCTGCTCTACCAGTACATCACAGTACAGACCTCTGCTCAACCAGAACATCACAGTACAAACTTCTGCTCTACCAGTACATCACACTACAGACCTCTGCTCTACCAGTACATCACAGTATTGACCTCTGCTCTAACAGTACATCACACTACAGACCTCTGCTCTACCAGTACATCACTGTACTGACCTCCGCTCTGCCAGTACATCACACTACAGACCTCTACTCTGCCAGTACATCACAGTACAGACTTCTGCTCTACCAGTACATCACAGTACAGACCTCTGCTCTACCAGAACATCACACTACAGACCTCTGCTCTACCAGTACATCACAGTATTGACCTCTGCTCTACCAGTACATCACACTACAGACCTCTGCTCTACCAGTACATCACACTACAGGCCTCTGCTCTACCAGTACATCACAGCACTTACCACTGCTCTACCAGTACATCACAGTACAGACCTCTGCTCTACCAGTACATCACACTACATACCTCTGCTCTACCAGTACATCACACTACATACCTCTACTCTACCAGTACATCACACTACATACCTCCGCTCTGCCAGTACATCACAGTACAGACCTCTGCTCTACCAGTACATCACAGTACAGACCTCTGCTCTACCAGTACATCACACTACAGACCTCTGCTCTGCCAGTACATCACACTACAGACCTCTGCTCTACCAGTACATCACAGTACTGACCTCCGCTCTGCCAGTACATCACACTGCAGACCTCTGCTCTACCAGTACATCACAGTACAGACCTCTGCTCAACCAGAACATCACAGTACAAACTTCTGCTCTACCAGTACATCACACTACAGACCTCTGCTCTACCAGTACATCACAGTATTGACCTCTGCTCTAACAGTACATCACACTACAGACCTCTGCTCTACCAGTACATCACTGTACTGACCTCCGCTCTGCCAGTACATCACACTACAGACCTCTACTCTGCCAGTACATCACAGTACAGACTTCTGCTCTACCAGTATATCACAGCATATCACACTACAGACCTCTGCTCTACCAGTACATCACACTACAGACCTCTACTCTACCAGTACATCACAGTACAAACCTCTGCTCTACCAGTACATCACACTACAGACTCTGCTCTACCAGTGCATCACACTACAGACCTCTGCTCTACCAGTACATCACACTACAGACCTCTGCTCTACCAGTACATCACACTACAGACCTCCGCTCTACCAGTACATCACACTACAGACCTCCGCTCTACCAGTACATCACACTACAGACCTCCGCTCTACCAGTACATCACAGTACAGACCTCTGCTCTACCTGTACATCACACTACAGACCTCTGCTCTACCAGTACATCACACTACAGACCTCTGCTCTACCAGTACATCACACTACAGACCTCTGCTCTGCCTGTACATCACAGTACAGACCTCTGCTTTACCAGTACATCACACTACAGACCTCTACTCTACCAGTACATCACACTACAGACCTCTACTCTACCAGTACATCACACTACAGACCTCTGCTCTACCAGTACATCACAGTACAGACCTCTGCTCTAACAGTACATCACACTACAGACCTCTGCTCTACCAGTACATCACAGTACAGACCTCTGCTCTTCCAGTACATAGCACTACAGACATCTGCTCTACCAGTCCATCGCCGTAAAGCCCTCTGGTCTGCCAGTACATCACACTACATACCTCTGCTCTACCAGTAAATCACACTACAGATCTCTGCTCTACCAGTACATCACACTACAGCCCTCTGCTCTACCAGTACATCACACTACAGACCTCTGCTCTACCAGTACATCACACTACAGAATTATGCTCTACCAGTATATCACAGTACAGACCTCTGCTCTACCAGTACATCACACTACAGACCTCTGCTCTACCAGTACATCACAGCACATACCTCTGCTCTACCAGTACATCACACTACAGACCTCTGCTCTACCAGGACGTCACACTACAGACCTCTGCTCTACCAGTACTTCACACTACAGACCTCTGCTCTACCAGTACATCACACTACTGACCTCTGCTCTACCAGTACATCACACTACAGACCTCTGCTCTACCAGTACATCACACTACAGCCCTCTGCTCTACCAGTACATCACACTACAGACCTCTGCTCTACCAGTACATCACACTACAGAATTATGCTCTACCAGTATATCACAGTACAGACCTCTGCTCTACCAGTACATCACACTACAGACCTCTGCTCTACCAGTACATCACAGCACATACCTCTGCTCTACCAGTACATCACACTACAGACCTCTGCTCTACCAGGACGTCACACTACAGACCTCTGCTCTACCAGTACTTCACACTACAGACCTCTGCTCTACCAGTACATCACACTACTGACCTCTGCTCTACCAGTACATCACACTACAGACCTCTGCTCTACCAGTACATCACACTACATACCTATGCTCTCCCGGTACATCACACTACAGACCTCTGCTCTACCAGTACATCACACAACAGACCTCTACTCTACCAGTACATCACAGTACTGACCTCCGCTCTACCAGTACATCACAGTACAGACCTCCGCTCTACCAGTGCATCACAGTACATTCCTCTGCTCTACCAGTACATCACAGTACAGACCTCTGCTCTACCAGTACATCACAGTACATACCTCTGCTCTACCAGTACATCACAGTATATACCTCTGCTCTACCAGTACATCACAGTACATTCCTCTGCTCTACCAGTACATCACAGTACATTCCTCTGCTCTACCAGTACATCACACTACAGACCTCTGCTCTACCAGTACCTCACACTACATACCTCTGCTCTACCAGTACATCACACTACAGACCTCTGCTCTACCAGTACATCACAGTATATACCTCTGCTCTACCAGTACATCACAGTACATTCCTCTGCTCTACCAGTACATCACAGTACATTCCTCTGCTCTACCAGTACATCACACTACAGACCTCTGCTCTACCAGTACCTCACACTACATACCTCTGCTCTACCAGTACATCACACTACTGACCTCTGCTCTACCAGTACATCACACTACAGAACTCTGCTCTACCAGTACATCACACTACAGCCCTCTGCTCTACCAGTACATCACACTACAGACCTCTGCTCTACCAGTACATCACACTACAGAATTATGCTCTACCAGTATATCACAGTACAGACCTCTGCTCTACCAGTACATCACACTACAGACCTCTGCTCTACCAGTACATCACAGCACATACCTCTGCTCTACCAGTACATCACACTACAGACCTCTGCTCTACCAGGACGTCACACTACAGACCTCTGCTCTACCAGTACTTCACACTACAGACCTCTGCTCTACCAGTACATCACACTACTGACCTCTGCTCTACCAGTACATCACACTACAGACCTCTGCTCTACCAGTACATCACACTACATACCTATGCTCTCCCGGTACATCACACTACAGACCTCTGCTCTACCAGTACATCACACAAAAGACCTCTACTCTACCAGTACATCACAGTACTGACCTCCGCTCTACCAGTACATCACAGTACAGACCTCCGCTCTACCAGTGCATCACAGTACATTCCTCTGCTCTACCAGTACATCACAGTACATACCTCTGCTCTACCAGTACATCACAGTATATACCTCTGCTCTACCAGTACATCACAGTACATTCCTCTGCTCTACCAGTACATCACAGTACATTCCTCTGCTCTACCAGTACATCACACTACAGACCTCTGCTCTACCAGTACCTCACACTACATACCTCTGCTCTACCAGTACATCACACTACTGACCTCTGCTCTACCAGTACATCACACTACAGAACTCTGCTCTACCAGTACATCACACTACAGCCCTCTGCTCTACCAGTACATCACACTACAGACCTCTGCTCTACCAGTACATCACACTACAGAATTATGCTCTACCAGTATATCACAGTACAGACCTCTGCTCTACCAGTACATCACACTACAGACCTCTGCTCTACCAGTACATCACAGCACATACCTCTGCTCTACCAGTACATCACACTACAGACCTCTGCTCTACCAGTACATCACACTACTGACCTCTGCTCTACCAGTACATCACACTACAGACCTCTGCTCTTACCAGTACATCACAGTACCGACCTCTGCTCTACCAGTACATCACACTACAGACATCTGCTCTACCAGTACATCACACTACAGACATCTGCTCTACCAGAACATCACACTACAGACCTCTGCTCTACCAGTACATCACACTACAGACCTCTGCTCTACCAGTACATCGCAGTACATACCTCCGCTCTACCAGTAGATCACACTACAGACCTCTGCTCTACCAGTACATCACACTACAGACCTCTGCTCTACCAGAACATCACAGTACAGACCTCTACTCTACCAGTACATCACACTACTGACCTCTGCTCTACCTGTACATCACACTACAGACCTCTGCTCTACCAGTACATCACACTACAGACCTCTGCTCTACCAGTACATCACAGTACATACCTCTGCTCTACCAGTACATCGCAGTACAGACCTCTGCTCTACCAGTACATCACACTACAGACCTCTGCTCTACCAGTACATCACAGTACAGACCTCTGTTCTACCAGTACATCACACTACAGACCTCTGCTCTACCAGTACATCACAGTATTGACCTCTGCTCTACCAGTACATCACACTACAGACCTCCGCTCTACCAGTACATCACACTACAGACCTCTGCTCTACCAGTACATCACACTATAGACCTCCGCTCTACCAGTACATCACACTACAGACCTCTGCTCTACCAGTACATCACAGTACAGACCTCTGCTCTACCAGTACATCACACTACTGACCTCTGCTCTACCAGTACATCACACTACAGACATCTGCTCTACCAGTACATCACACTACAGACCTCTGCTCTACCAGTACATCACACTACATACCTCTGCTCTACCAGTACATCACAGCACATCACACTACAGACCTCTGCTCTACCAGTACATCACACTACATTCCTCTGCTCTACCAGTACATCACACTACAGACATCTGCTCTTCCAGCACATCACACTACTGACCTCTGCTCTACCAGTACATCACACTACTGACTTCTGCTCTACCAGTACATCACATTACAGACCTCTGCTCTACCAGTACATCACACTACAGACCTCTGCTCTACCAGTACATCACACTACAGACCTCTGCTCTACCAGTACATCACACTACAGACCTCTGCTCTACCAGTACATCACACTACAGACCTCTGTTCTACCAGTACATCACACTACAGACTCTGCTCTACCAGTACATCACAGTACAGACCTCTGCTCTACCAGTACATCACAGTACAGACCTCTGCTCTACCAGTACATCACACTACAGACCTCTGCTCTGCCAGTACATCACACTACAGACCTCTGCTGTACCAGTACATCACATTACATACCTCTACTCTACGAGTACATCACACTACAGACCTCTGCTCTACCAGTACATCACACTACAGACCTCTGTTCTACCAGTACATCACACTACAGACTCTGCTCTACCAGTACATCACTGTACAGACCTCTGCTCTACCAGTACATCACACTACAGACCTCTGCTCTACCAGTACATCACAGTACATACCTCTGCTCTACCAGTACATCACACTACAGACCTCTGCTCTACCAGTACATCACACTACAGACCTCTGCTCTACCAGTACATCACACTACAGACCTCTGCTCTACCAGTACATCACACTACAGACTCTGCTCTACCAGTACATCACAGTACAGACCTCCGCTCTGCCAGTACATCACAGTACAGACCTCTGGTCTACCAGTACATCACAGTAGAGACCTCTGGTCTACCAGTACATCACACTACATACCTCTGCTCTACCAGTCCATCACAGTACAGACCTCTGCTCTACCCGTACATCACACTACAGACTCTGCTCTACCAGTACATCACAGTACAGACCTCTGCTCTACCAGTACATCACAGTACAGACCTCTGCTCTACCAGTACATCACAGTACAGACCTCTGCTCTACCAGTACATCACACTACAGACTCTGCTCTACCAGTACATCACAGTACAGACCTCTGCTCTACCAGTACATCACAGTACAGACCTCTGCTCTAACAGTACATCACAGTACAGACCTCTGCTCTACCGGTACATCACACTACAGACATCTGCTCTTCCAGCACATCACACTACTGACCTCTGCTCTACCAGTACATCACACTACTGACCTCTGCTCTACCAG